>CM062625.1:27839434-28128569 GCA_025617555.3 Puccinia polysora
CTTTGAGAACCAGAATGCTTTTTGTACTAAAGATACTCCCATTGTTGATATGAAAGGACATGATATGGTATTGACATTGACCATTGATCCTCCTTATCCTCCAAACTTAAGAAGGCAAGCCTATCCTTTTAGTCCTAAGTCTAGAAAAGCTCTTGAGGAACATATCCAAGAACTAATAGAATTACAAGTATTAAGGAAAGTAGGGCATAATGAACAGGTTGATGTGACCACACCTGTAATCATAGCTTGGAATAATGGCAACTCAAGAATGGTAGGAGACTTCAGAATGCTCAACAATTATACTCAAGCAGATTATTATCCTATACCCCGGATTGATCATGCTCTGCATAACTTGTCCAAGGCCAAGTACATCACTACTATGGATATGGTCAAAGGTTTCCACCAGATACCAATAAGCCCTGAAAGCAGGAAGTTTATGAGAATAATCTGTCATTTGGGAATATATGAATATCTTAGGATGCCCTTTGGTATAAAGAATGCTCCCTCACACTTCCAGAGAACAATGGATACAGTTCTAGGTACATACATAAGACAAGGATGGATGATGGTATATATAGATGATGTTATCATATAATCTGATGATTGGGATACTCATATTAACCAAGTAAGATTAGTACTCCAGAATATCTCCAGAGCAGGATTGAATGTGTCCATGAAGAAACGCAACTTTGGCTACAGAGAATGGAAAGCCTTAGGACATATAGTCTCTGGTCTAACTCTAGCTGCTGATCAAAATAAGATAGCTGCTTTCATGAATAGAACTATGCCTCAAAACAAAACAGAGTTACTTTCTTTCATTAGTTTTTGCATTTATTACAGACAATCCATACCAAAGTTTGCTATGCTAACTAAAAGTCTGTATGAAGTGTGCAACAAAAACACTCTATTTAAAATGACTCATGAGAGACTGAAAAACTATGAGGAACTAAAAATAGCTATGACCTCTACTCCTTTAATCATCCAACCAGATTACTCCAAGCCCTTCAAACTGTACATTGACGCCTGCATGGAAGGGTTAGGAGCTGCTCTACATCAAGAAAGGATGGAAGAAGACAGACCAGTAGAGAAACCAGTACTCTTCATATCTAGACAGACCAAAGATACAGAAAAGAGATATGGAGCCAGTCAGTTGGAATGTTTGGCA
Organism: Puccinia polysora; assembly: GCA_025617555.3. Taxonomy (NCBI): domain Eukaryota; kingdom Fungi; phylum Basidiomycota; class Pucciniomycetes; order Pucciniales; family Pucciniaceae; genus Puccinia; species Puccinia polysora. The sequence goes on from CM062625.1 coordinate 27,840,600, forward strand.
CTAGTATGGGCTTTAGAAAAGCTACACTATTACTTAGAAGGCACCACTTTTCAAGTAATCACGAACTGTAATGCTGTAAGAACTCTTATGAACATGAAAACTCCCAGCAGAAATATGCTCAGGTGGCAAATTGCTATACAACAGTATAGAGGTCAGATGACTATAGTGCATAAAGCTGGAGCTAAACATCAGAATGCTGATAGTCTAAGTAGGAATGCTTTGCCTAATGACTCTAAAAATCCAGCATATGACCCTGAAGATCAAGATATTTTTCCTATCCTGAACATCAATCTTTTTGTATTGAATGCTCCAATAAGGGGGATCCACTTATGTGAATTAGATACTGCTTTCTTCAACCTAGTAAGGGACAACTACTCTCCTGAAATCAAGCTGCTGATTACCATTATGGAATGTGAATCCCGAGAAGCAGCTCTGATAAATAGTCTACCTGCTTCATTACTTAAACCCTATAAAGCAGGAAGGTTTACCTTTTGGGATTGTCTCCTTTACTACAGAAACCAACATTCCAGTGTATTAGTACTAAGCAACAAAGAACATATACAAAATATACTCCAGGAATGCCATGACAACTGTTCATCAGGGCATCTATCCACAGAAAGAACTTTGGAGAAAGTAAAACAAACTGCTTGGTGGATAGAATGGAAAGAAATCACTATTAAATATGTTACTAGCTGTGAAACCTGCCAAAAATCTAATAAAACTACTGGAAAAAGGATTGGACTCTTACAGAAAATCTCTGAACCTACAACCAGATGGGAAATCATTAATATGCATTTTGTCACCGGCCTCCCCCCTGGAGGTACTCATTCATATAACTCTGTCCTAGTTATAGTTGGCAGATATTCTAAGAAGGCAAAATTCTTACCTAACCACAAAGAAGATAGTGCTATGGATGTAGATTTACTATTCTGGAACAGGATCATTGCTGATGTGGGTATACCCAAGATTATACTCAGTGACAGAGACCCCAAATTCACCTCTGAGTTTTGGAGGAATCTACATGATATACTGGGTACTGCTCTAGTATTTTCTACAGCATACCATCCCCAAACTGATGGATTAGCTGAGAGAATGATACAGAATCTAGAAGATATTTTAAGAAGGTTCTGTAGCTTTGGTCTAGAATACAAAAACTCAGATGGTTATTGCCATGATTGGGTAAGCCTATTCCCAGCCCTAGAAATGGCTTATAACAGCAGTAAAAATTCTACTGCCAAAAAAGCTCCTTACATACTAGAAAGAGGATGGATTCCAAAACTCCCTAGGAATAACTTAAACTATAACTTAGCCACTATTCATCCAACATCTATTGAATTTAAGAAGATGATAGATCTGGAAAATAATCATGCTCAAAAATGTGTAGAAGAAGCAGTAGAATACAACAAACGAAGATGGGAAAAATCACATAAATCACCTGACTTTCAAATAGGAGATCAGATCTTGATATCTACAACCAATTTCAACAATCTAGAAGGTAACAGAAAACTGAAACCAGCCTTTGTTGGACCATTTGTTATCAAGAAGATGCATGGCAAAAATGCTGTGGAAGTAATCTTGAGTGAAGAATTATCAAGGAAACACCCAGTTTTTCCTGTTAGGCTAGTCAAACACTTTCAACCAAGGGAGGTAGCAACCTCCCTCCAGCAATAATCCCAATAGAACCTGACCCTGTGAAAGAAAAAGGGAAATTCAGCAGGATATTGAGAGAAAAGAAAGAGAGAGTACAATGAAAAGATGTTAGACTATACTTAGTAAGATACAAAGGAGAATCTGCAGACAAAGATGAATGTTTAACAGAAAATAACATACCTGATGGACCAATAAATCTCAGAAACTACAGGGCCAGCAAAAGGAACTGAAACACACATGAAGTTCATTTTCTCCCAACATCCTCCAGATTTTTTTCAGATATGGCCATATCTTGGAGTGGGGGAATGTCAGCTTGCTACTATTGCAAAGCAAGCTGCAAAAGTAAAAAAAATAACCTAAAAATAATAATAATATAATTAACCTGAGAAGGAGTAGGAAAACCATAAATATTAATACAGAAATGGAGTCTCCACCCAAAATCAGGTAGGGTCACTCACTGACTCCACCCTTGAAATCCAACTCCTTATATTTTTAAATAATTAAGGAAAGAAACACCAAAATACTACGGCTCCACTATTGAGCTTTTGGTCAATGAAATATTTCACACGTATTTTCACATATAGGTTTCACACCTAAAATTCAGTAAGAATTGAGGTGTTGTGTATATTTTAGGAGTTACGGACAGAAATGTGTTTTGTAACAATTCCCACATGCAGCCGCGGCAGCCAATGCACCCGCGCGCGGCTAGAATACAGCCCTGTCACTCCATCAAAGTTGTGTACGCAGCCCCGGGCCTCTGACAATTGCGCAGCCGTGAGACTACGGGTTGACAGAGTGACAGGCGGCCTGAGAGGCTTAGGTACCGCGTAAAAATGCTACAAACCACATGGGAACATTCTACATATGTAATAAATGTTCCTGTGGATAGTAGATAGTCTAAAAGTACATAATATTATAAAAAAATACTTAAATAACCCTTATACATATTTTTTATCAAATATAATTCAAAGTACCAAGAATGTCAAAAATAAGACAATGACAACTTCTAAAAATATATTAAAATACTTTAATATACTTTTACAAGAATTCCTAGACATCAATATCTTTGTGACATACTGAGAAAACTAATGATGTAACAATTTTACATGAATTCCCATGACTTATATTTTTAAGTAAATATTTTAGTAAATCAACTGGAACTCAAAAATAAGCAGTAAAATTAATATCTTGACTTTAGTCCAGTTATTTAATACATAATAGGGCGTATCAAAGTTAGCAAACCCGCCATTAGAAACCTGCCATTTTTTTTGACGAAACCCGCCATTTTTAATGGCGGGTTTCTGAAATACACATACCCCCTAACTGGTGTATTTCAAAATGCTGTGTTTCATGAAAATGGCGGATTTCAATCATCAAACATGCCATTAAACCCGCCATTTATGCATCATCATCCATCCACCATCCATCACATCAAAAACACCCATCCACATCAGCAAATCCATACCAGTCCCATCCCCATTGCATCACACACATCTCTATTGTTTTTCACATACCTTCACATACCCATCTTCACACAAATCCCATCATCATCTCATCACCCCACATCACTCACCACCTTTCTCAACATGTCCAATCAAACATCCCGCCAGCAAGTTGAAAACGCAAAAAATCTGACTGAACTTTTGTACTGTTTGACTCCCATTCAGACTCTGATTCAGACTCCGATTTGGAATCAAATTGGTTAGCTTTGAATTCTCTGTTGGCAAAGCAACACATGGTTCCAAGAATACACACTCTCCATAACCCTATGTATGAAAGGCAAAAGCTTCATCTCATCCCTGACTTAAGCTTCCAGCAACTGTTCCAAACTTTGTTGCCTTCTTTCATGAAACTTTTGGCAATGATTGAAGACCACCACATCTTCCAGAACAATTCTTGCAATCCTCAATGCAATCCAGCCATCCAACTTGCCGTTGCTCTTTGTAGATTGGGGTCAAATGGAAATGGAGCAGCAATCCATCAATTGGAAAATATATTCTCAGTCAGTTACGGAAGCATTGACTTATACACCAAAAGAGTCATGATTGCTATCCTATCTTTCCGTTGCTTGGCCCTTTCATGGCCAACCAAAGAAGAACGCAAGGAGATATCTCAAGTAATGGAGACAGAAGGCTTTCCTGGTTGCATTGGTTTTGTTGATGGAACCACCATCCCCTTGAGTCAAAAACCCAACCTAGATGGCAACCACTATTTTGATTGTAAAAAAAGGCAATTGATTCATTTCTTTTCCAATCGCTATGATAAAACTTTGGATCACACACTGACCAAATATGTTCCATCTCTTTGTTTAGATACTCTGTGGCACTACAACTTGTTTGCTATAACAACAAGAAGTTCATCTCCCTCCATGCTGGCCTTCCAGGTTCTTGTCATGATTCATATGTTTTCAATTGGATGCGGATTGCCCAACAACCAGAGATCTACTTTGACCAAGATCAATACCTTCTGGCCAATTTGGCTTATGCTAGTGGGAAATATGTAGTTCCAGCATACCGGAATGTTTTGTCCAATGATCAAGGAAAAAACGATTTTAACTATCATCTTGCCCAATCACGAGTTCGGATTGAGAATTCCATAGGAATTCTGAAAGGAAGATGGGCCAGCTTACGGGAGATGCAAAACAAGCTCCAATGTTCCAAAGATATGAGGTTCCTCATCAACTGGATTATCACTTGTGTAATCCTTCACAACCTTTTGGCTGACATCAAAGATGAATGGGAGGAAATATTCCAAGATGATATTCCTGATCCGCCTCAAGTCATCCCTGTCTCATCTGGTCCCTCATCTTCTTCTATGAGAAAGCGGATTCTTCCTCTCACCTTTGCTTGCTTTGATGAGTAATTTTTGACTTTGAAATTGGTAAAAATTCCCTTCACCGTATTTTTTTGTTTTTGGTTGTTCACCCAAGATTCATAGGCTGAGTTTTTTTTTATTTTTTTTTTAGTGGAGTTGAATCCAAAAACACCTCCACCTCAAACCCTGCCACTCAACAAATGCCACCCCCCTCCCCCTCACCACTCAACCCCTTCAACCTCACCCCACTCACTCACCAGTCAAACCCTGCCTCCTCCTCACCAAACCACCTCACTCATCACAACCACCTTCAAAACCTCACCAAAACACCACCACCTTCACTCTTTACCAACCTCACCAACATCCACATCACCAACAACATACCTACCTCCCACCCAACCTCCATCAACCATCAAAGGTGAGTCCCCTCCCCTCATTGAATCACCTTTCTCTTGTTTCACCTGGCTGATCTCCTACCATAACCCTCCCTTTGAACCCCCCCAGGTCCAGCCAGCCCAGTCCCCCTCCCCCTCCTCATCCTCTGGTCCATCCTCTGCCCTTGGTGAGTCCCCCCTCCCCTTCATCTTCTTCCTGCCATCAATCGCAAATCGATTGATTGCCAATCAATTTCCCAATTGATTTGCAATTGATCGAGCAATTGATTTGCAATTGATTGGCCAATTGTTTGGGCCGATTGATGCAGAGTTTTTGGTGGGTACAGGGAACTGACTTTCCCTTTGTTTTTTCTTTGTTTTTCTTTCTTTTTTTTTAGGTTTTCTAGCTCTGCCAGGTTTTGATTTTCATCTCTTTTTTATTTTTTTAATCCCACCGTTTGTTGCCAATAATGAGAACGTTGCTGACATTTTTTTTTTATTTGTTTGACCGGTCTTTTTGTTTGTCCAACCCCTTTTTTGATATCAATTCCTTCACTGCCTACAAAACTCAAAATGTTATACAACCATTCAAATTTCACCTTGATGCTCACCTCGGGTACAGCAAGTGCCTGGGAGGGAGAAAGATGGAAGGAGATGGTATGAAAAACATAAAGAGAGGTGGCAAGCAGAGGAATCGTAGAAAAAGGGGGGCTCAAATTAGGGATTCGGAAATTTCTTTGGAAGTGACTGACGACTGGATCAAGGAAAAGTTTGCCTGGTCTAGAAGAAAGCTATGCCCTTTGGATCTGTACCCTGCTATCACGGCTGAAAAGAAAAAGAACCCTTGAAAACCCACCCAGGAAGAATTTAAGCAAGCAAAACAGACAATTGGGGCTTTCCACTTCTTCCACCATGGAAAAGTTATTGTTCTCAACCAATCTGATCACCATGCTCTGGTTGCCGTCATTGAATTTGTGCCTTTGGATTGACTATCTGAGCAAGATAAGAAAGATATTGACTTTGTGACGACATTCCTTCACTGTTCAAAAAAATTTGTCAACCCGGTTGGTCCCTCAAGATATTGGGGTGGAAAAATGTGGGCGATTGGTTGGCAAAAATTGATGAACCCTTTGAAGTTATTTGGACGTTATTTGAAGAAATCATCCATTAGATCTTCTCCTCAAGAGTACGCTGTCCTCAACCTGAAGGCCAACACAGTATCCCAAATTTTAGGACAAATGTTTTGTAATTTGGCCAAACTTGCCTTTGAATCAAACCGTGATACCATGAAGGACAGCAACATCCCCTCTTTCTCTTTGTTGGAATTTGGTTCCAAGCCTACACCTTTTGATTGCTCCCCGCACCTCACTTTCACCTTGGATTCTTTTTACAATTCTCCTCATATTGACAAAGGCAACATCTCTGGCTATTCCTTTTTACTTGTGGTCCCAACCAAAAAATCAAATGGTCAACTTATTGAAGATACGCATGAATATCAAGTTTTGGAAGGTCAATTTGTTTTTCCTGACCTTGGCTTTGGAATTGATTTCAGGCAAAAAGGTATAGTCAAAATGGTTTGGGCGGCTAACAAGTACAAGCACTGTACCTTTCCAGCTGTGGACACAGCAACCCATACCAGAATGGCCATGTCAATCCAAATTAATAAAAAAACTCAGAGCACTTGTAGGGACATGAAAAACGGCCAAATTTACTCTAGAGAAAAAAATATCAATAAAAACAAAAAGATCTGTATATTGGTGGGGTTAAGAATGCTCTCAAACGTTGTTGTAGTAAAAAATAATTTGTTTTTCTTTCATCCATGCAAATATATTTACAAGCCCAGCATTTGAGTAATCTGCTGTATTTCTTCTACCAATCTACCACTGCCAATGCAAGCCAAAGCTACTGAAACCTTATCCTTTTTTTTGTTTGCCCATTGTTCCCTCTCCTTTTCCAGTTGCACTTGCTGCCAATCCTTCTCCTTGTCCTCTTTTTGAAACTCTAGCTCAGCTTGTTTCAACCTCCACTCAGCATCCAATTTTTGTTGATTAGCCAAAGTCTCGGCTTGCTGCTTTTGACCATCCATGGCCAGTTGACAATCCCACTTTTGCTTTTCAAACTGAAGTTTATCTGATTCAATTTGTGATTTCACTGTTTTTTGGAGGGGAATGGCAATGAGCATGACTTTGAAAGCAAGGATATTGAATCAATCAACTTAAATGAATCTTGCTTCTCCATGATTTCTTCAAAGCCCGAAAAACTGGAAGTGTTTCTCCTCTTTTGATGACTTTTGGGGTTGACATTGATGGAATTGGAGGCCTTTTGCTTACCCTTGGCAGAGGAGGTTTGAGTCCGAAAGTCCTCACTAGTATTTGAAGGAGATGTGGGAGGCCCCATTGGCTTGAGTTTTTGGCCAATCAAAAATGGATGAGCCTGTTTTTTTACAATGTAAATCAGTCAGGAGCAACCAGAAAGAATCAAAAAAAATTTAGTTCCTTACTTGAGCAGATGTTGATGGCAACGGTGATCCAGGAATAACATCTTCCTCATTGGGCAAGTTCTCCAGTTGTTCTGCCCCAGGAAGAGAGCAATCAAAAGAAGGAAGTGAGGGGTCCAAGTTCGGGATTGACTGATCAATCAATACCAAAGTAGAAGTGATTGGAGCCAATTGTGTTTGAATATCCTCCTCGTCATCAGATGGGGGCCACTCCAAGGCCAAGGTTTCATCAAGTTCCCCATTGGTAGGCTGAGCATCCCCAGCCAAGTCCTTGGCATCAACCAAATTGTATTGTTGGGAATTGAAAGCAGCTAGGGGGGCGATGTTGGCCTTCTTTCCGAAGATTTCATCCATTTGAATATAAAAAGGACAAATGGAGTCCAACTTATCAACCACCAAGTTGATTCCTTTGGCTTTGTCCAAGTTGATGATACCAAAGCCAGTGGAGATAGACATGGAGTGGGCCTTTTTGTACTTGGCTCAATAGTTTTTGAACCGCTCCCTCATCTGTTTGGATGACAGATCCAGCCTACCTTTTGTTTTGTTCTTGAGTTCATTGGCTATCAGGAGATAACCATTGACCTTAGAGGATTGAGGTTGGCCAACACGTGTTTTGTTGTCGGATCCAAAGCAGGCATCATAGTTGGAGGGAATTTTCAGCCAGTTTACCAGGATGATGTGATCAGCTCTCTTGAGCTGACTTGAGCCCTTGGAAGCTGATGGGGGAGGATTGTTTGTTGTGAAGTTCCTTGGAAATGTTCTCTTGGGTGTGTTGGACTTGCGGGCGGAGGTTTGCTGAGGGGCCATTTGAAAGAGTAAGGGCTACGCAAGTGATGAGAGCGATAAAGTGATGAGAGTGGTGAAGTTTTGAGAGCGATAAAGTGGATGAGAGTGATCAAGTGATGAGAGCGGTTAAGTGAAGAGAGTGATGAAGTTTTGAGAGCAATGAAGTGGATGAGAGTGATCAAGTGATGAGAGCGATAAAGTGATGAGAGTGGTCAATCAATTTTATGATGAGGGTGGGGGTAAAACATTTTCCGATGAGGTCAGAGGTAGAAGGAGGTGGGAAGACAGGGGTGTATGACGCGGACAGGTGGTGGAAGCATTTAAATAATTCATTTGAAAAAACCCACTTATTTCAGGTTAACTTTGACACGTCTGATCTGAAATAAGTGGGTTTTTTTGATTTTGAATGGCGGGTTTGCAATGGCGGATTTGGGTTGAAACCCGCCATTGAAAAATGGCGGGTTTGGTTAACTTTGATACCCCCTAATGAGAGCTCACCTGACATCAGGATGTTGGCAGAAATGTCTATTTATATAATTATTAAATTACTCGGAACATTTACTAAGGATAATTAATTAAATAATACATAAATGGGACAGATTAGTGTTATTCACACGTCCTAATATCTATTATAAAGTAGAATTATTCCCATACCCTGAGGAATTAGATGCTACCCGTGCTATAGAATCAAGAACAAGTGACAGGCTACCCCTGGTTACCCTGCTAGCCTTAGGGTCCGTCCCTTTGAGCCCCTGTACCCATCAGAAGGACAATATTGGGACTCCAAAAGCTATAAATAAAGAGCTCTTTTGAGGATATTGATGGGCAGAGACCCAGTTATATTTATATCCAGACACCGTTCCAAGGTAATCAAGTACTTATAAGAGATAAGTAAGTGATTTATGGCTAAGTCTGATCAATAATATCCGTCCTCAACCTCTTTTTTATCAATTAAAACTGCTGAACAACCTTATAACCCCAGTATACAGGTTTAACCCATCAGTGCACGTCTCAAAAAGATACCCAAAGGATTTAATAATATACCAGTGAGTTTTGTTATCCTTTTTCTGTTGTGGCAGCTTGGCTACAAGGCCCTGCCACTCCACCGTGTATTTTATATACATATTATCTTTGGGTAAAATATCCTTTAAACTAAAGAGCCCAAAGTAACCAGGACTACGTGTTTTCATACTGAAATCCCTGAAGAGAGGTGTTAAAGATCCCCAATATAATTGTGGCCCCTCTATAGAAATATTTAATAATCAATTTATTCATATTGATTTAAAACAATAAACCATAATCAAACCACTTAACCTTGCAATAAGCTTAATCCAAATATTATATGGATTTTTGCTGCTTTTATTAAATAATATATTTATTATTTATTCTATCACCTCTGGTAGCTAAAGGATAGCAACGGTCTTGGAATCTAGGAGGCTGACAGCATCAATGGATCAGACTTCTTCGTACAACATGCTGTGTCATCCAAGGCCCAGATGAGTATGAAAAACTTGGGTAAAACCAAAATGAATTACTGATGAGAATAAGGTATTAAGGTACTCCTTTTTAAAAAGAAAGCCAGGCTTGTTTCTAGATGAGATCAGAGTACAGGTCTAAGAAAGCAGTGGAGCCCTTTTTCAGTTTGAACCATTCAAAAAGTCCTTCAGAATTGATTAGGTATTGCGCTGAAAAATGCCACCACAATCAATATCTGTAAGGATCTTGTAGCAAATTATGAATACCTGGAAAGAACTTCCTCAATTCCTGCAGAGTTTCTTTTGTTTAATGTTACTTCATAATGTTTCTCTCATGTTCAGTTTGGTACTTCATAATGTTTCTCTCATGTTTAGTTGTTCTCTCTACCTCATTTGCCAACTTTAATCCCTCAAATCAGATGGAGCTGAAATTTCAAGTAAGGACTTGCTTTGGACTCATGCTTGATCTGCCAAGGGGAAACCAGCACACCATTACCAACAAAAAAATAAAAATTTCAAGGGAAAGCTTGATACCTTAAATCTCAGTTTATGGGATGATAGTAGCCAACGTCTTTGAAGACAGTGTAAATCACAAAGACTTTGGAAATCTTCTTAATCAACATCTTGTAGGTGATATATGAATCTTCCATATATTTTTTATTATCAAGATTGGGTGACTCATTGAGATTTTTGTTTGTTGCAGCTTCCAAGTATAAACTGGTCTCCTTCAGTCAACATCATCCTTGTATGTGATAATGCCAAGATTTACAAAGGCAGAAGGATCAACAGGATCTGAAATGAAGTGGAGATAAAACTCGTTGACCTCCCCCCTTACTGTCCTGAGTCGAAACCCATCAATTGTTGTTTCTCCATTTTCAAATCTCATATTTTTCAATATCAGGTCCTTTTTGAATCCAGTAATCAAATAAGATCCATTCACAAAATAAATGGTAACCTAATCAATGCAAGTCTTTGTGAGCAGCTCTATTTCCGTCCTGGCTATCCTTGCTCTCATTGTCATGACTCATAAGCAAGTGAATTATCTTTTTTCTTTTAAATGAATTTATTGCTTGTTTTTTGACTTGCTTGTTTTTGACGTGATGTCTACATTGAGTCTTTTAAAAAAATTCTCCCTGTTTAAAAAATAAATCCTTGGTTGAAATGAGAACCTTAGAAATCCTCCTAGTCATTCCAGTTGTTTCCACCCTGGCCTTTTTTATAGTGATGCACATGAACCTTTTTCCCATACTCACAATCCCCCCCTCCTTTCTGAGCAGTGCATTAACGTCTGACTGTTGGTCAAACCCTCTATTCAAATTTATTGAGTATCTACTTTTTTTTTTCAACAACACAGTCCATAGCTGCTTTCCCTGGCCAATTTCATGAGGAAGCTCACCTGAAATTTTAGTCAAAAGTCTGATTCAACTGCAAAGGTATACTTTGGATAATTTTGAGGGATTATTTATTTCAACTGATTCACCTCCAAAATTATGCTTTGGGTGAGTTTGAGGGAAACTTTATCTCAGGGAAAATTGGAATCCAAACATTGAGGAACTTCATTTTATAAGACTATGACTAATGTGATTAAAAAATGGAGACATCAAGAAGAAATATTGCAGGGATTCTTCTCATAACAATTTTCACCTTTGTGATGCAAAGAAACTTGCAGTCCTTTAGCTACAGGAGTGATGAAGTGATGGAATAATAATATTCCACAAAATAAACATGTAAAAATATTGAATAGTAAATAATTCAAGAGCTAGTAAAGTTTTATAGCAGTTTTGTTAAAAGGTTTTCAATATTTTATAAAAAAGGGGCCACAGTCTTATACTACTGGGAATTTTTAAAGCTGAGCTACCTGTCTTCAGGGGATCCCTTTGGACCGTATAAAAACCTTGAATAATTGGGAACTTATTGAATCAATCAAGAAGGAAGTATTATCTAGCTATTTTGTGAAAATGGGAAGGAAATCTAGCACAAAAGCCAAGGCAGGAATTAAATAACTTGATTATTTGAGTAATAACTCTCAATGTAAAGGCAGGGTTTCAGATGAAGGGTTTCAGGTCAAAGGTGGGGTTCTTGCTGAAAAAAATTCAATGAATCAATAATAATTGTTTAGAAATAACTTAATATATTTTAGAAAAGGTCATGAATAACTTTCTTAACTATTTTAAGCACTTGATAATGGATTGCAAGGTGTCTGAATAATAACTGATGAATTCTGGGGTTGAAAGAGCTGCTAAAGATCTGTATAAATACCTTTTTGGGTGGAAAGGAGCCTTCTCAGGGCAAATAGAGAGGGTAGGGCTCATGGGGTAATGATATAAATCCTGCCAGGACAGTTAAGCATGTCCTCTTGGTGCTTTCAATAATCCAATCACAGAACTGAAAGAGTAGTACCTGATTTGGGCTGCAGGATCTGTTATTGTGTTAATTTTTTATTTTAGTGGTTCTGAATTTCTCTTTAATGTTTAATATCATTATTTGAGTGAAGGAATCAGTAGTAGTTTTTTATTGATTTTAAATCACTTTCTGATCATTTTAATAATTTTCAATAATTTTTATGATCATTTCTTGATATGTTTTGTGAACATTGAAGATCTGGATCAGTCCTTGCTGTGGTGATCCTCAATGTTTGTTTCTTAAATTAAAATGCTTTTGAATTTGATTATAATTTCATTGAAGATAATATGTTTTCAAACCATCTACAATTCATATTTCATGTTGTTACATATGCATGAAAGATCCTGAGGGGTTGTACTAGTTAATGGCAGAACCATCCATAATTTTGCTCCCAACGGATCTGATGCGCTGTAGAGACTCCTGTGGGGTTATATAAAAATTTAGAAAAGAGCTTTCTGGCAGTCCTTGAAGGGGAATTCAGTATTAATTCTACTCATTTGGATTATTATTAAAAACTAAGGTGGTTTTGAATTGCATGCCCTTCTAGTACTATAGTAAGTCTGCACAATAATTGTTTTTAAAATTAATGGCTGGTTTCTTTGAGACTTAAAATAGGTCTCAGATTGGACTTAAATTAGTTATCATTTGTTATTGGTAGGGTTGTTGAAGAATGGAACGGACATGTTGGGTTATTGGTTAGTGGCTGATCAGATATGTGTGATCTTAAACAATACCTGAGTTTTTTAATGGTTCAAGGGTTTTATCAAAGGGGTGGTTCAGGAGAGGACCCAGGGATGGGTTTACCCACAGGGGGCTGGGTTGAGGAAAAAAAGGTCCCTTTTGTTTTTCTCTCTTTCTTTGTAAGGGTTAATTCAGTAATGGGTGGTTTCTTTAATTTGGTGCTGAATATATTAGGAAACAGAAGAACCCTTATTCAAAGCACCTCATGGGGGTGGTTTCAATGGTTGATGAGGTTATAAAATTGTTTTTGATTTCCTTCCCCTTTTTTTTATTTATTGGTACACTGATAATCTCCTTTTTTTTTATATCTGGGTAGGACCACAGATGGTTGGTTGGTGATTGGACAATGATTAGTGGATGAGTGGGATGAGTGTTTTGGGGGGATGATGAGATGATGGTGCAGTGGGGGATACAACCTGGATAGGGCAGAGAGGCCCTACTTAAATAGAAAAATCCTGCCCCCAGGGGTGGTCAAGGCTGCCCCTGAGGCTCCCCTTGTTCTGGTGAGGAGCAGTGAGATACAGTTAAATGAGGCATTTCTTCTTGTTGGAAAAAAGATTTTACAGTTACATGAGGAATTTCTGCTGGTTGGAAAAAGCTTGTACATTTAAATGAGGCATTTCTGCTGGGTGGAAAGAGGTTTTAAAGGGGTTTCATGCATGCACAGCCCTGCATAAATTTTTGTGTAGTGCTTGGTTGATTTTGTGCTGTGGTGAACTTGTATTGGTGGGTTGTTTGGGTCTGCATGGTCCTAGATGCCTGCATATATTTCTGGGTAGTCCTGTGATACCTTGTACGGGTGAATGTTTGGTTACACATGGTCCAGACTGCCTGCATGAATTGATGGGTAGTTCTGTGGTGACTGGTACTGGTGGTTTGTTTGGTTCTACATGGGCTTGAATGCCTGCATATATTGCTGGGTAGCCCTGTGGTGACTTGTACTGGTTGTTTGTTTGGTACTACATGGGCCGGCTTGTGGTTCTGAGTATACAGGTGAGGTGATTGGTTGTATGTTTGGTTGAGGTGTTGTGGTGAGATGTTACTGGTATGTCTTTAGTGATTGCAGGTATACCCATATGGCCTTTCACTGGTTTGTGATACCTGGGCGTAATATGAGCTGTCCACAATTGATGTTGGCTGTATCTTCAAAACCATGAGAGATAGAGGGGTAGTTTTTCTGGGTGGCTATGGGTTATTTTGGGTTTAGAATACATTTATGAGGTTAATTTTATTATTAGGATCATATTTATAATAGAAAATTGAGTCTGATTGCTACAGATAAGGTTTGGTCTACCACAGCGCGGTAGAGCCAATTCATCTGCATACGGGGAAGGATCTGCTGCATTTAGGGAAAAACATCTTCTGCTTGCAAGGATCTTGACTAATTCACGCAGTTTCCTAGCCAACATATGCATGCATGGTGAGATCAAGGCGCATAAGCTGCATGTGGGGCCGCACACAGGAATGTTGTCAAGGCACATTTCCACATGTAACTCCAAAAATTTAAGCAACACCTCAGTTTTGACTGAATTTTAGGTGTAAAAACCATATGTGAAAAACCATGTGAAATATTAAAATGGCCAAAAAGTTCAATGGTGGTGCTGTGACTTTTTGGTAATTTTTGTTTATTTATTAAAAGTATGAAGGAGTAAGAATTCAAGGGTGGGGTCAGTGAGTGACCCTACCTAGGTTTGAGTGGGGAATCCATATCTGAAATAATATTTCTGGATTACATACTCCTTCTTGAGTTTATAAATTGCTTTTGTTATGTATTTGATTTTTCTCTAATTTGACAGGTTGCTCTGTGTAAGTACCAAGCTGACAGCAATGCACATTTTTTCAAATTTTAGTAATTATACCAATAGTAAACCCAAGTGATTTCAGATCTGTTTTGAGAGATCTTTGTATTTCAACAGTTCACCAGAATAAATATTGTTTGCTTCTAAGCATCTTATTATATCATTTGTATTACCTTAGATTCCTATCTACTGAACATAATCTTGGATTGAATTCCCATTATTATCCATTGATTCTAAAGATGGCGGAGGTGAGGGAGGTGAGGAATCATTGAAGGATTCAATATGGTTCCCAAGTAACTGAGAGGAAAAAGGGCCAAGAATTTTGGTGTTGATCTAGGGTTCAACCTGTTCTTGATTTTTAGTTTTTAAAGTGGGATATTTTAAATCACTTGGTGAGGAATTAAATGAAATGCCAGTCTTCCAAGAAACCTTGGAAATCAAAGCTTTGAGATTTGTTTCATCAGTGCTGAATAATTCATTGATAACTAGATAAATATGAGAAGACTTACCAAAGAATCTTCCAAAATTCAGGCATTAACAGAATTGAAATGGATATATTTTCTGAGATCATTTAAATGATGAAAAGCTGGATTGAACCAATTGTACCAAACATTGACCATTCATATGTCATATATCTTGGCAATATGAATTTATTGTTCATTGATTTATGATTCATCTTCAGATCCTGATTTGGAGTTGGAAATGTGGGGTGAATTTCACTTCCTTTGGGTTAGATTTAGTTCCCAAAGTCACACACATAGTTGTTGTTGCAATCACACTCTCATCCCAAGAGTTATCCAAGTCATCCTTGGGATTGCTTTGAATCAGGGTGGCCCCAGCTTGAGAAGAATTTTGGCCAATAATTGTTGACACCACGCCAAGTGTTCATTCAAGGTTTTGAGAGTGATAGGTTGACATTTTAGCTAGGCCATAAATACGGGTATATTGAACAGCTAGTTCATTGGAGGTAGACTGACTGATTCAGAATTTGAAATCACTGAAGATATTTTGCTGTATTCAATGTTGAAATATGCAAAAAACATTGATTTTATTCAATTTAAATTGATGTTGTTGGGGTAAATTCTAACCACAAGGTGGCATCCTTTGAATGGTTTTAATTGATTGAAAAATTTCATATTTGTTCTTTGGTGTTTCTCATGAAAAAAGAGGGTAAAGTTGATGAGAAATTAAAACAATTTCTTTATTGAAAAGATGAAAGAAAGAGGGAAAAGAACCATTCCACAAATATTCTTGGAATTATTGGAATAAAAATGATGGCAAGCTTATGTTGGCAATACATCAGTAAAGACTTGGCTCAAAAAAACTTGAAGTAGGAATCTTTTAATTTCATTTTCCTTGAATATTTTTATTAGAAAAACATCAGAATTATTAATATTTTTTCTTGAAATGAATCCTTGAAAATAAAATAATTAAATCTTAAGGTTCTGGGAGGTCTTCATTCACCAGGGCCAAATTGGGGTCTTTGGCCAGGCAGTGACTTCATGTCACCATTCATTCCAATTTTATGGCCAATTGAATCCCTTTACCAGAAAATTCTAGTAAACAATGAAGAATCTTGACTTCACCAAAGTTCACATTAAAAAAATAGCATTCACATGTTATTAACCATGATGGAAAATTGATTTCACTGGTATTTCCTCAATGCAGAAAACAGAATTGACTTGAAATTTAAAATTAATGAAACTGAAACTCACTTGGCATTCACCTTGGAAATCTCTATAATAATTTGGCCCAAGATATTGATTTTTCTGTTTGATAAAACCTCAGAAAAAAAGTGCAAGGGAAAATTGATTGAGCAGGCCTTTGGCAGCCACTTTACCCTGGATTGGTGGCAAGGAAATTGGATGAATTTTTACATATTCCAGATAGAGTACGGCCTTGATGGCGGCTTTTCCTTTGAAATAATCATGCCTCTTTTTTATTTTTATTTTTCTTATTTCAATTTGTTTTTAAATAATGACGGTTCAGCAAAATACCTGGGAAAGAGTCAATTTCAGGATAATATAAAACCAGTGGACCAGTGATTTCTTTGCCTTCAAATGAGCTTGACTGGGAATGAAAATGATTAGCTTACGAGATAAAATAACTATTTCAACTTTCCTTGGAGAACACCAGTTTTATTTTTTAGTTTGGCCTTTTTCTGATATATTCAACAAAAGCCCATAATTCACCTGTTGTGAGGAGTAAGATGGAGAGATTGGAAGAATCAGAGGCATGATTGGTTTTTAGATGTATTCTTTTTTTTTGGGTATGGTAGATTGAGAGGATGAAGGGTGAGGAATATTACAGGGGATAGCTTTCTGTTGTTCCATCCTAGAGGAGATCAATACAAATTCACTTTAGAGCTTGAGTGGAAGAAAGGAATTTATGCCTGAAAAATGAAGGCAAATAGCAGAACCATTTTGGGTCTGTCTCTTTGGCCAGGCGTGGGTTACAGTTGAGCAGATTGTTGTGAATTCCAAAGTTGTGAGTATCAAACAAGAACCCATTTTACTCATCAATTCTCAACCAGAATCAATCCACATCTATTGAGGAGGAAGAGGAGGATATTTTTGTTTTCAAGGGTCCAAGCCCAAAACAAGAGCCACTAGGGTTTGGCATTTTGAACGTATCATCCATTCAATAATTTCTGAGGATTGAGAACACATAATAATCTTTGAGGATGATGATGATGATTATCAAACATGATGGTTTGAGAGAGAGGAAGTCATTATCCCACCACCATTGGCGAAAATCCCCATTCTTCTTCAATGGGTCCTCCTGTTTGTGATATGTTTCAATCTGCTTCCTCCTCCTCCTCCTCCTGCCTGATTTTTCCTTAATCAAGTAAATAACCCTTGAATTGATAATCCTCTCAGATAAAGTCCAATAAAATACTCCTGTGTTGATCTTAACCAAAAAATGAAATGAATTTTGTCTTTTTCTTCATCCTCTCATTTAATCAATTCTCAGCCCCCAATCTATAATCCTTCCAATCAAAATGATAATTGGCCAGGCCACCCAACACAGGATTATACCATTTATTGAAATTTTAATCTCTCTTAAAAAGCGGTAGATGTTCATCAACCATATTAATACCAGGATCATGGAGGATGAAATCCTGCTTGGGAAGGGGATTGATTGGTTTTAAAATAATGATTCGATTGCCTCTTTTGGATTTTCAACTTTTTCTGGGATGATTGGAACCAAGATTGGGACAAAATTCATGGATTAATTAATAAATAAAACTCATGAAATCCCAAGACACTTTTGGAACTGATGTGGTAAAGCTTCTAATTAACTTGTTCTGTGATGATGGTTTGTTTCCTTTTGTAATTGCATTCATTCCAAATCAAATTTGAGTCAATTGCTGATCAACTGGCCAAAGATTTTCTGGAGTACCCAGCCACAGATTCACCTCTCCATTCAGGGAATAATTGGTAGTTCATCCATCAGTGCAGCAAAAAAATGAATCAAGTTTCTATTGGGTTTTCCAATTGAGTTGGAGGTTTAGCCAAGAATTGTGTTGAAATGGGTAAATTATCTCAAGGATTGATATGTCATTTGGCTTGGATTCTTCAAAATGGACCAAGGAGGAGAAGGATGACAACCAGGAAGAGATGCCAGGCTGATTATGTTTTGTGATTTAAACCTTTCCCCAAGAAGTTGTAGCTCAATGGTTTTTAAACATGATGCAATAAATTTTTGGGAAGAAATCAATATATTTATAGTTTTTGGACATATTTACCAAGAAATTCTGTGCTTTTTCTGTGATATCAATCCTGCAAGTGAGTTTTTGTTAAATTTAATCCTTTATTAATACATCCAATTTTCCCCTGAATTCCCGCCCTCTCAATAATAATTACTAATGATAACTTGTGATCCTAAGGGGAAAAAATAAAAAAAACACCCCCAATTGGTGCAGCGTGGTCTAGCCAATAATAGATTGATTGGAAAATAAAAATGATCTGTTGGAGTTTGAAAATATTAAACTCAAGATACCCAGTCTCATTTGGGAAAATGTGGGCTCTAAAATATTGCCTAACTGGTCATTGAAAAGTTGTAATTGAAGTCAGTCCATCAAATCAGGAACTATTTGAAGACTTTTCTTCATCGCAGTGATGCAGTTACTGAAATATAGTTAAAACAATTGTCAGAACCAATTTCAATAGATCACATTTCCTGAGATAAGAAACTTAAATATTGGAGGTAATCAGATGATTGGGGTCCTAGGTCAGTGATGAGCATTTTGAAAATCTAGTTTTGGAGAGAATCAAGCTTTCTATGAAGTCACTGGTCAGCCAGTGACACCATTTTGGACCTGGTGGTAAATTGGTCTGAATTGAATTTTCCACAAAAGTGAAGCAAGACTGACTTTGATTTTCAACCAAGGTGAAAACCAGTTGAACTTCATTTTTCATCAAGGTTAATTCCACAATCAAGCCAGTACATGTTATGGTGAATCACAGAATCAATCATTGTGTTTTCATGGTGAAATTTTCCATAGTTACTTGAAACAAAATTTTCCACATGTAGTGACTCTATGTCACTGGTCAGCCAGAGACCCCAATTTGGCCCTGGTGATTGGTGTGTGAAAAATCATTTTTTTCTGGTTGGGGTGGGATGAATTTTATGAGAGGATTGAGGGTATTATTTGAGGAATAATCTATGGGAAGGGGTTAGGTTTTCTGGAATTTTCAATAAAACCAATTGGAGAATAGATTAAATGTTTTCAATCATATATGAAGTGGTTGATCCAATAGGAGGTAGAATTATTTTTGCTGGATACTGAAGATAAATGGTAGGAGGAAGGTTGGGCAGAAATCTTGGGCAAAACACTATGGGAAAAAGTGGGGGGAAATTGATTGAACCAAAAAAAAAAAATGATTTTGTGGCATGGTGCCCAAGCTTGAGGAAAAATGCAATATTTACTACTTTTACCAGAAAAAAAGTTGAGTGGACCAGTAATCCTTGTCTATTTTTAAAGTTAGGCAGGACCCATAGCAACTCATCAAGACCCCTATTCAGGTATTTCAAGGACACTCATCAACAGGATAAGGCCTTTCAAAAAAGGATTGAAGGCCCCTTTAAAATTGCTCAATTCCATTTGAAAAGGTAAGGAAGTCTACAAGACAAGTCAAGTAGCCACTGTGGTTTCTGGAAAAGAAAGCCTTGATGGGCAAAGATTTTTTTATCAGGTTGAATAAAATTTGATTGATTCAAATGAAAAATAAAAATTTACAAATTTCTTGGGAAGATATTATTTAGTAGACTGAAGATTGATAGTGTGGCAGAACTCTTGGCCAATCCTGTTGATCATCAGAATTTGCAACCTGGTAAACATGCATGATTTGATTGAAATCATGATTGAATCATTCAACAAAAAAAGGAATAAATTCAATCAAACAAGGCTTCAACACCTAGTAAACAAATAACCCAGACTTGATCCACTTTTCTTGTCAAACATTTTACCAGGAAAAGTTGTATTTAATACTTTTCACAGTCACAAGTTCTAGTGGACCAGTAATTCTTGCTCTGTTTTAAAGTAAGGAAGGAGCCATAAAAATCAATAAAGAACACTATTTAAATAATTTGAGGCCACTTATCAACATGATATGCCCTTTTTTCAAGGGATTGAAGGTCAATTTAAAATTGCTCAAGTCCACTTGACAAGGTGAGGAAGTACACAGGTAAGGGCAAGCAGCCACTGTGGGTTTTGACCAGCAATAATAATAAAAATAACCATTGATGAGTATAGCCTTTTTTATCAAATTAAATAAAATTTGATTGATTAAATTGACAACAAGAAAAAGAAGAAATTTCTTGGGAAGATATTTTTTTGTAGATTGAAGATTTATATTAAGGCAGACCTCATGGCCAATTATTTTGACCACCAAAGTTTTTATGCTGGTTAACAGGAATGATTCACATAAAATCATGATTTCATTTTTCAACAGAAAAATGCCTTTCTTCAAGGAAATAAATCCAAAACCCCAATAAAACATTCTGCTGGACTTCATCAACTTTTTTTGTGCACTTATTGACAGGAAAAAGTAATATTTATTCTAGAAGTTTCCCAAGGGATTTGGAACGGGGATTTTTTTTGTGTGGTTAAGATGTGTAGAGGGATTTAAAAAAAATGAATGAGATCTAATTGAGAGATAGTTTAGGGGTTCTGGGGATTTAAGTTAAGTAGAGAAATAAATTGAGAAGGGGAAAGGGGAAGGAAAAGAAGAAGAAGAGAGAAGAACAAAAAGGGAAAGGGAAATGAAATAGAAAATAATGAGAGAATTTAACGGAAAAAAGAGAGAAAAGGAAGATGAAGAAGAAGAGAGAAAAAGATGAAGAAGACCCAAGAATAAAATAATGTCTTACATAAAGTTCAAGAATAAGAAACTACAAAACACAATAAAATGCAATGGAATGAAAGATGGTGCTGATGGAGGTGATCCAAATGAAAAGTGATGAAAATGAGATAAAAGAAAAAAAAAATTAGGCTGATTAAAAGATAAAGATTTATACATGATTAAAGCCTTTGAAATATTCTGTTGAAATGGATAATTAATGCTGAAAAAAAAAGAAGAAGAAAAAGAACAAATAAAGGTTAAAGATCATTTTTTGAAGGGACCCAAGATGAAAATTGATAAAGCCAAATTTTTTCCATGCTTAACTCCCCTGATTACAGAACCCTCTCAGAGCGGAAAGTTCTAACTAAAAATTTACCTCAACTGCAAAAAATTCCAGAGATGAACTTCAAAGACTTCCAAAGCCAGGATCCAAATTAAACCCTGCCAACTTCCTGAAAAAGCCAGTCTTTAGCCTTTTGCTTTCTTGGAAACTCAAGATGATTTACTTTAGGGCCCTCAGCAAAAAAGGCTGAAGCCCGGGTGGGTGTTGAATTATTGGCTTCTTCCTCCTTTTAAATACCATTTTGTGCATCTAATTTTATTCAGTTTTGTCTTCTATAATTTCTCATGGTCAGCACTAGGTGAGCACTTAACCTCACTAACTTGGCTAAGCTCAACTTCCTGGTGGTCTAAGGTGCCTCAGGTGCTGGTGTCCTCAAGGGTCATCTACACCAGTGCAGGGGCTTCAATTCCACACCAGCTTGACTTAAGTAGCTACTGCAGCTCAGATCCTGAGAGGTCTTCACTCATATGGTTTTGAATTTGTACCACTGACATCTTTGAGACCTGAGACCTGTGAGCACCCTTGTTTCATTTGTTTTATTCATCCTTCGGACTCTCTTCCACTCTCAAAAACTTGTTTTTTCCTCAAATCACACTTCTGGTGCATGGATCTGACCACTCTCCTTTCCATCAGTCCTAAGCTCTTTGTGCTATCTGTTTTACACCTTGTTTGTGCTTCCTGTTTCTGTCTGCTGTTTTTAAGCTTCCTGATGTTTTTCTGAGTCTTCTTTTGAAGGTAATATATTTTGTTTTATATTTTCCTTTTTATTCATTTGAAATTTATATTCTTTTGAAGTCTGAGATCAACAGAAAGAACCAAGAAGACATCATTAATTTCCTTTCTGGATTTCTAGCCTTATCCCATGAGCCCTACGCTCTCTATGTGCCCTTAGAAGGCTCCTTTCCACCAGAAAATGTATTTATACAGACATTTAGTAGCTCTTTCAACCACAGACTTCATCATTTATTATCCAGAAACCTCCTCATTTGTGATAAATTGCTTAAAAGAGTTAGGAAAGTGATATATGGCCCTAGTCTGATTCATTTGAACACCATTATTGTTCAATTTGAGTTTAGTCATCAGAAATAACAATCTTGATCTGAAACCCTTCAACTGTGAACCACTTCAGGTAACCTGAGAGTAATTTTTCAAAGAGGTAAGTTATTCCCTTCCTGCCTTGGATTTTGTACTGAATTTCCCAGCCATAATTACAAATTAGCTGTATAATACTTCCTTCTTGAGTGATTCATGAAGGTAACCATCATTCCAGGGTCTTATAAGGATCAAAGTGAGCCCCTGAAGAGAGGTTCTGAAAGCAATAAAGATCCCAAGTAGTATAATACTTTGGGCCCTCTTTGTAATATATTGAAAACCATTGAACCAAACCATTAAAACTTGCACTAACTCTTCAGATATTAATTATTGGATATTTTTACATGTTTATTTTGGGGAAATTTTTTATTCCATCACTTCATCACTCTCTGTAGCTAAAGGAATGCAAGCTTCCTGCTATCAGAGAGCTGACAAACCAAGTTCAGATAAATCAAATTGAATGGGTTGAAAACACAAAATATTGTTGAATTCAGTAACGAGGAACTCCAAACAGATTCAAAAAGGAGTGGGAACTATAGAAAAGAAATGATAATTGGAAAATGTAAATAATTGTCTGGATGAAATTTCCACAATCTCACAAATAGATTGCCCGAGAGCTGGATCCTTCCAAAAACAAAATCAGTGAATGGATACTTCATTGATTGTTTATTTATCATGATTTTTTTGTCATTTGGAAAATATATTATAAAATTTTTGAATAATTGAGGGGGCTTACAAGGAAATATTCTGCATTTTCCCACTATTTTGATGTTTTAGCATAGAAGAAACGGGGGAAATTTGGAATGTTTGCTTTATATCTGTCTTATGAGACATTTTTCTTGATAATTTCAATCTTTTCATTTTTGTAAGCTCAGATTCATTTGGCCTAAAAATTGAGAGAATTAGTTTTTTTTTATGCCCCAAACCCTTGATTTATGTGTTTTTTAAATTTCCACAACTTCTCATGATGTCCCCAATACATTCAGTAATACTTTATTTTGTGCTGTTTTTAAGAGTTGTAGAAAAAAAGAAATCAAGTGCCTAGACAGGCATTTAAAAAGCTTTTAAAATAAAGATGAGATTTTTTGGCCAATTTAAAGGCCTTCAAAATTACACTCAAAAAATTGAAAAAGACTGCTTTATCTCTCAAATCTTTTCAAATTACTAAAATTTGGTTTTGATTATTTTATAAAATCCAAAGAGGAAGAGATTTTTCGAATATTACAGGAAATTCAAATATATTTATGTTAGATTTTTGGTACTCCATTTTCCCGCAACAAAATGGGATTGACATAAAAAAAAAGACATTCTTTTCACAGACAATTTCTTTATCCTTCCAAAGGATTTTCCAAATTTTGAGCTTGCAGTCTTTTAGTGTGCATTGAAAAGAGGACACAGAAATTATTTCATTATCTTTGATGGCTTTTCTTTTCCCCAAAAAATACTAACTAAAAACAGAAAAGTAAATTTGTTTCTCTAAATCATTAATTCAATAACTAATAGAAAAAAAATCACACAAAATTAACCAAGAAAAAAAACAAATTATTACATTGATATAAATTTGTAATGATGTATTTCTTGGATGTGTAGACTTTTTAGGCGGAAAAAAAATCTTGGAACCAAGTTCCAAGTTATTTTGAATCCAATATTTCAGTTTTTGTGATTCCTTGCTTGCAAACTCACTCCAAAAGGGATTTAATCAGCAGCTGGCCACAAATATGAGTTATAGTGGAAAGAAACTATGTGCAAAAAACTTCAAAAATAATCAAAAATATGGGAGTTGTTTGAGAATTTGCAGTTGGAGGGGAATTGAGAAGCAAATAATTTTATGGCATCAACTTAGATAAATTGAAAACTGGAATTTTGTATGTATCTGCAAGCAGGAAAAAATTGCAAGGGGATTTAATCCATGAAGTTTGAGGGGAAGGTCCGGAAGTGTGGTTGAGATGTTTTCTTGCTTTTTCATAATTTCCATCCCAGACTTGATCCTTGAAATTTTCATCCTTGAAGAGAGAGTTTGATTCCATTTACTTAATCATTCCCTGATTTATTGAATTAAAATCTTCTAATTTTGTTTTGTTTGAAGTAAATTTAAAAAATATATACTCATATTCTCCATAAAATAAATCAAAATAATATCAGAAATGGCTTCAAAACTCACTCCAAAACAGACACTTCCTGCTGTTCTTATAGATGCATCAATTATTTTTAGGTGATCAATTGATCCCAAATATGCCAATATATATTTTTTTTACCTTTTACATGCACACTAAAATTCTTCCAGCTCAAAATTGGGAAAGCACTTTTGAAAGATAAGGAGAAAAGAAATTGATAGTAATGTCTTATTTTTCATTTTAACGCAATTTTCTGATGGGAGAATGAGTTTAAAGAAATATAAAAAAAAAACTATATTTGAATTTCATTTCATATGTGGGAAATTTCTGTCTCCTCAAATTTTCCAAAATTCAAATTTGGAGATTTAAAGCAGGTTTTCTTTCCAATTTTTTGAGTGTAATTGAAAAGGCATCTGAACTGGCCAAAAAATATCATTTTTTTTACAGAGGTTTTAGATGCCTGTCTAGGTGCTCATATATATAAATATCTTTTCACCAACTAACAAAACCATGCAAAAAAAAGATTACCTGGCGGATTGGGATGTAGAAAGACATTGTGGAAACATCAAAAGCACACAAAATCAAGGGTTGGGGGTGTGAAAAAAATAATGCCCAAAATTGAATCCAAAAATTTTACATCAGAGAAGTTATTTGCCCCTTCTGCATGCTATTAAAAATTATTCAAGTTGAAAAATTAGAGTGAAAAGACAACCCATACATTAAGAATTTGTTCTGAGATTAAAACCATGGAATTTACAAACCTTATCATAAATATTTGCAAAATTTCTGCAACTGGCATAAAATAAAAAGGGTCTTATCCATATTAAAAAGATTATCCTTAAATTGGGGAAGAAGGATTAGAATTAATCTGTAGAAATTTGAAAATAAGACCCCTGAGATCTTGGAAAGACCACAAGCTCACAAGCTGAAGGTAAAAATTGTTCTTTTCCATCCTAATTTGAAAATTTTAATGAAGATATTTTATAATTTGAAAGAAGCATTTCAAGGGAAGTGATTAAAAATCAGAATGAAACAAGAAATCCATTTAATTTCAATAATCAAAAAACAGTTATATATATTTTCCAATTTTAAACTGAAAAATATCACAGGATTAACTTATCAAATAAAAATTAAAACATAAAACAACACCACATTGCAGAATCCAACATTCATAAAAGGAATTCTTGCAAATCATGGTTATAATCATTTTTGAATAAGCATATCTGTATAATTAAACACTGCAGGAGGCTCCTTGAGCACAAAAATTTCTGCCTCCGTTTGTATTTTTTGAATAAAAAAACTATATTGGTTCTGGGACTGATACTTTTTTAAATTTATTTGGGGAAAAAAATAAAAAATATTCCTAGAATATTAAAAAGTCTTCAAGGAGTATTTCAAAGAAATGGTTTTGCTTAATTTCAATTTTTTTTTTAAAAAAATATTACCACAAGCTAAAAAATATTGTTCAAAACTTTGGTGCTTAAAAATGAAAGATGGAGACCACTAATTCTGACCAGCAAAAATATATTCAAATAAAAGATAGCCATCAATTTTTCATTTTGAGAAAAAGATGTTTCAAAACATTATTGGGAAAAAGATAAATTAAACCTAATTTTTTGGGAATGAAAAGAAATATATACATACATTGAAGATTGAATGATTGATCAAACAAAATTGATAGAAATTATAGGAATAACAATCAGATGTATCTTGAAAGGAAAATAATAATTGAACGGGATTGAGAGGAGGTGAATAAAATATTTTATAAATACATTTTTTAAATTAAGAAAATAAATCAGGAGTAGTTATATGATGAGAGAAATGAAACAAGGAAATAAACAGAAGCTCAACATAAAAACATTTTTGAAGAAAAATAGAATGAAAAGTGAATAATTTGGTTCAAATTCAACACCAAAAAAATCCCAAGGAAAATGAAAATCATCAATAATTTTAGGAAAGAAATCATTCATTTATTTGAAAAAATCAGTCAATTTTTTCAAAAATTTTCATCAAGGACCTCCTCTTATGGAAAAAAATTATTTTATAGAAATTTGGTTTAATCAAATAATGGAATCAAGGATGATAATCCTGAAAAACTACTTAAATGTAGCTCCCAACCTCCAAAAATTAGATTTTTTTTTCAAAAAGGGCATTGATTTTCTCATGGTGTAAGACTCCAAATGGTTCTGGTTGGTGGAAGTTATTCAGAGGGGAAAGGTTCTTTTTTATGCTTCCCTCCTGATTTTTAAAGCTTTTATTATTATGGACAGAAATTAACTTAGACAAATGAGCAGTATTTAAAGCAAAAGAAATTTTGGAAACCTGTTTTCAATAATTGCTAATGGGCTCTAACAATGGGGCAATATGTTGGATGATATCAGTGATGAAATTTGATTGGATGATGAATGAATGATGGAAAACAGCAGGGAGAAGAGCTCCTTAAGTATGAAAGATTGGCCTCTTGTGAGCCCATGATACAACAAACCAAAAGGCAAATTTTCCGCCCTAAATGTTCTCTACAGGCTCTACAGGCCTTGTTACTTGGCTTGGGCTGCATCAGCCCGCATGGCTTCAGTCCCTGTACCCTTATGACCAGCCTATTCCGGTCATTTCTGGTGTTTCCACCGTAATGGGGCTGTACCAGCGCCTTAGATGTTCAAACCCCTATGTTACAAACAGCCCTGTTACCTAACATGCTGGCTGGTTTCCTCATGAAACCAGCCCCTGGCCATAAAAACGGCCAGGTGGGACCCAGGACACACCTGGGTCTGGTTTCAGACTCACCTGTGGGGGGTGTGACCGGCGGACATGCCGTCCCCCCCTCTTTCTCAGAGATCCCTGGAGGGGGCGGTCAAATCCCCCTACCAGGGCCCTGGGGGTTGATACACCCAGGGTGTTGTTGTAAGTAAGTGGGCTGGGGGGTGGTCAAATCCCCTCAGCCCCGTTTCTTCTCCCCCTCAGTAAAGGGGGGGGGAGAGCGCCCCTATTGTTCAATGGTGGGAGGGTGATCAAGTCCCCCCCACCGTTGG
Source organism: Puccinia polysora (assembly GCA_025617555.3). Lineage (NCBI taxonomy): Eukaryota > Fungi > Basidiomycota > Pucciniomycetes > Pucciniales > Pucciniaceae > Puccinia > Puccinia polysora. The sequence continues at coordinate 27,868,064 of CM062625.1, forward strand.
TTGCCTTGTTGCGGCCAGCCTAGCCACAGACATTTGGTGGGAGGGTGATGAGGTACCACCACCCTGACTGGTTGCTGGCTGGTTCAACCCAGCCAGCCCTCCTCTTCCCCCATGCAATGGCAAGCAAAGGGAGGGGGAGGAGCCGGGGCCATTGGCCCCAACTCCGCGGCTCCAACAGCCAGCCCCCACCCAGTGGGACAGCCGCAAACGGGGTGGGGGGACTCCATTTTGAGTCCCTCTGCCCCCTACAACTGCCCTGCGCGGGCCGTCGGGCCCCATAAACATGCCAAAAGAGAAAAAAGCAGCCCTGAGCGGGCTGCAACACCAATGGGTGGCCCTAAGCCAAAAAAGTGAGTTTAACATACTTTGGCGGGCCAGCCTGTCTGGCCAAGTATGTCCAAAATAAACCTTGGGCCCAATTATGACCATACAAGCCCATCTGGCTGTATTTGCCTATATACCCCACCGGGCCCGTCAGGGCCCATGTACCAATAGGCCTGTTTCACGTGTTTTGAGGACAGTTTCCACAAATCAGTGACATCCACAAAGGCACGTATAGCCCTTGTGTTTGTCCAATGGGCCACAGAGGCCCACATGTGCATCCCATTTGGATTACACTTATATGTAGCACACGCGTAAGTGAATACGTATTTTAACAAAAACAATATTTAGATGTAAACAGAATCAAGTTCCAGAAACTTGTAGATTTAGAATCACAGAGAAGGGATAAATTGGTAGTAAAAAACAGCAAGGAAGACAAAACACTCTGAAACAAGAGGTTGAGGGGAAGACTTGAAAAAAATATTTTATAGTCTGTTTCAGAGTTCAATAGAACAGTGCAGTTGAAAGTAACAGGGCCCAAAAGCTAAAAGCTCTGGTTGTAACAAGAGGCTAAGGAAAGATCAACTCAATCCCCATCCTGGATGAACCTGCCCAACTTAGACAATAAATTTCTTGAAGGTACAAGGAGGGTACCAGATCACTGTGGAAGGCCGTAATAACAACACAACTTTTATATGAATTTCCAAAGCAGAAAAATGACAAAATTGAACAAGAATAACCCAACACTTCTCAAGTAACTCAAGATTAGTGTGGCTATCACAGAAATACAGGGGGCTTAAAACTCCAGGTTTAAACTTAATAAAACTCTTAGTCAAATGTGACTGTTCCAGAAAGAAAATTGGATGGATGATAAAGACAAAATTGGTCAGAGAAAGGGATCAAAGGAGTTGTTTAAAACACTCAAGAATTCAACCAAATGAATTCTTCTTCAACCAGCAAGGCTATTGGTTGGTGATAAGGATGAGGATCAGGGGATAATCAACAGATATATCCAGATTTATGATGATGATGATGAAAATGATTAGAGACACAGGGGATACCCTTATTTATTGATCAGAACATTAGATGATGGATTGAATACAACAATTGATGATGATAATGATGATATATGATATGATGTGCAAAATTCAGGGGAGAGGCCCTGTAAAATACTTACAAGAGGATGACAAACATGATAGCAGATCCTTTTTTTTGATGGATGGATTAGGGAAAAAATTAATTAAAAAAAAAGTAGCAAACCAATTACCATGAAATAGGAAAAGAAGAAATGAGAAGAAGGTCACTAGCCCAGTTCAAGGATGACAGAGGACAGCAGATGAATTTGTGTGGCATTGTGGATGAGGGCTTAAAACAGGAAACTGCAGGTGATTGGCAGGTGATTGAGAAGGCAAAGTGAAAGGCATCACCAAGCAACAGCAATGAAAATTTAGGGTGCAAGACAAGCAGCAGCAAGCCGCGCAGACAAAGTATTAATTGAAGATTATGTGTTGAAAGCTGCAAGAATCCTTCTTTTGGGGGTGATGGGATGATTAAGGCACCAACAGTGTAAGACTCCAAATGGTGCTGAGCCGTAGGAATTTCTGTGGAGGGGAAAGGTTCTGTTTAGGCTTCCTTCCTAAGAGTACCAAAAAAATTTTTATATGCAACGGGAATTGATATCCAGTGGCTTGTAAATAGTGAATAAATGGAAGGGATGAGTTTGGAAGTATTTGTTAGTGATGGAGAACAACACTATCTGAGGCAAGATGGTGCAGTAAAATACTAGAACAAATAATTTAGTGTTTTTCAGATTTCAAGGAAACAAGGAAGTTTTAAGTAACAATTCCCACAAGCTAAAAATTCTAGTTTTCAGTAGAAGATGAGGAAAGATCAACCCAATCCCAACCAACATCCAGGTTCTCAATGAAACTGCCAAACTCTCCCCAATCAAGCGCTTGAAGGGTACCAAATAACTGCGGGTGGCTGTAAAAAACAAAGAAATTTGTTTTATGAAGCTCTAGAAGCAAGGCAGTAACAAATTTGAACAAGAATGAACCAAACAATTCTTAAGGGACTCAAGAATAGCATGGAGGAATTTGACTTTAAGGGAATAAAGCAAGGTTTAACACTCCAGTTTTTAAACTTAAAGAAACCTCTCAGCCATATGTGACTGGTTATGGAAAGAAAACAAATGAATGATCAGGACCAAGGCGGTTGGAGAAAGGGATCAACAGAGTGGCTTAACACCCTCAAGAATTAAAATAAATGAATTCTTCTTCAACCAGCAAGACTATTGGTTGGTGATAAGGATCAGGTAACAGAGGAAGGATAAAATTATTGAGTATGGAGGCTCAAAGGATCAAGGGTAAATCAAAATATATACCCAGGATAAGTATGCTCAGACAAGGGGAAGGGCCCCATGGATTGATTTTTCAGATGATTATTGAAAGGATTAGATTATAGCTGATGATGATGAGGCAAAAAGGTTGGGGAAATCCACTCCTTTAATGGAAAAGAGAACTGTAGACTACTTACAAGAGACACTACAAATGAAAGCAGATTTTTTTTCTTTTTTTCTTTTTTCTTTTTTTCTTTTTTTCTTTTTTTCTTTTTTTCTTTTTTTCTTTTTTCTTTTTTTCTTTTTTTCTTTTTTTCTTTTTTTCTTTTTTTCTTTTTTTCTTTTTTTCTTTTTTTCTTTTTTTCTTTTTTTCTTTTTTTCTTTTTTTCTTTTTTTCTTTTTTTCTTTTTTTCTTTTTTTCTTTTTTTCTTTTTTCTTTTTTTCTTTTTTTCTTTTTTTCTTTTTTTCTTTTTTTCTTTTTTTCTTTTTTTCTTTTTTTCTTTTTTTCTTTTTTTCTTTTTTTCTTTTTTTCTTTTTTTCTTTTTTTCTTTTTTTCTTTTTTTCTTTTTTTCTTTTTTTATTTTTTTTTCTGTTTTCTTTTTTTCTTTTTTTCTTTTTTTCTTTTTTTCTTTTTTTGTTTTTTTTTTTCTTTTCTTTTCTTTTTTTTCTTTTTTTCTTTTTTCTTTTTTTTCTAATTTTTTCTTTCTTTTTTCATTTCTTTTACAATTGATGGATGAGGGAACCAAAATATGAAAAAAAACCAGTAACAACGACAGGAAGACTATGACACATAAAAAAAGCTGAGAAAAGGGAACCATCCTGCGTCAAGGATGACAGCGGGCAGGGCATGAACATCCCCGGCATCCCAGATGAGCGGTTGCAACAGGCAAAGGTAGGTTTTTGATAGCCACAAGAGTTGTTTGTTTGGACGTAATAGGATGATTGAGAGGAAACAACCAGACTGGCATGCGGCAACAGAGCACAAAGCTGACAATTTGCCCAAGCAATTGGCGTGGTTTGGAGGAGGAGGTCAAAGCAAGGCAGAAGGATGAGGGAGTATTGGATGGTGATCAGGTTGGCAATTTTGGCAAGAACTACAATGGCTGCAAGGAACAGCTCAGGGTTGGTCAGGATGAGAAGTTTGATAGGGGGAGAATTTATTGGTAGCTGGCAGCGGTCTTTGTAGACAATGATGGGGTGATTGGATAGTTTGGAAAGGCGGTCTTTGTCATTCGGCTGATGCCAATGATGAAAAGATGATGAGGGAGGAAATGATTGGCAGCCAGCGCGCTTGTCCAAAAGAATTGTTCTGGATGCGCGCCAAGGAAGGATTGAAAAGGGAGCTGGGAGTTTGAAGAAGCAATACAAGGCCTGCCTAGACTGCTAGGACAATGAGAAGTTGAGAGAGGGGAAAGATGAGGAGTACCCATAGCAACCAAATTTTTTTTTCAATGAATGATAAAAGATTATATGTGAAATATTTTCAAAATTTCCCCCCCTACATGAGGTGTCCCAATCTGGACACCACATCTCTCCCCAAATTACATACTTTCTCTACTCTGCATCTTGAATTTGAAGATACAAACAAAAGGAGGAATACAAAGAAATTGAGACAGAAGAATGGCCATTTCTTGATCTTGAGAGTGATTGAAAATTTGAAAAATATGTTGATCCATCTGTTAAACTGAGAATTGATTATACTGAAAAACTGGGAACTGATGAAAAGAGGAATCAAAATAGAGTGAGGAAACATGAGAAAGGAAGAACGGTCACAAACATCTGGCATTGATGAGGTTGAGGTGCTAGAGTTGAATGAGGAGCAACAAGACGAGAGACAACAAGGACTGAAAAACCAGAAGTGAAGTAAATATGAGATTGGGGAAAGATTGAGGAAGAAGAAGAAATAGAAATGCAGAAATATCTTACCGGGCACACAGACAGGGCTGGAGACAGACAGACAAACAGACAAGGAAGGGAGTGTTGGAATGGGGATTGAGAGTTGGCACGAGGAGTTGAGTCAAGGTTTGGGATTGAGGATCAGGTGTGATCAAGGTGCTGAAGAGACCAGGTGGTTGATGAGAGGTTTGGAAAATGAGAGGTCCGGAAGATAGGGTATGAGCTGGATTTGGAGTGTGAAGAAGTTGGACTGTCCCCACTCCCCGTTGTGGTAGACCAAACCTAATCTATAGCCATCAGACTCAATTTTCTAGTATAAATATAATCCCAATCATAAATTTAACCTCAGAAATGGATTCTAAACCAAAAATAACCCATAGTCACCCAGCCAAACTACCCCTCTATCTCTCATGGCTTAGAAGATACAGCCAAAATAAATTGTGGACAGCTCATATCACACCCAGGTATCACAAACTAGTGAAAGGCCATATGGGTATACTTGGAATCCCTAAAGACATACCAGTAACATCCCAACATAACACCTCAATCAAACATACAACCAATCACCTCACCTGTATACTCAGAACCATAAGCAAGGCCATGTGCAACCAAAACAACCAGAAGTACAAGGCACCACAGGACTACCCAGCAATTTATGCAGGCAGTCTGGGCCATGTGTAACCAAACAACCACCAGTACATACAGCAAGTAGCATGTGATACCAAATAAACCACCATTACCAACAACCCTCAGCACCACACAGCAATTTATGCAGCCAGTAGCATGTGTAACCAAACACCCAGCAGTACAAGGCACCACAGGACTACCCAGCAATGTATGCAGGCAGTCTGGGCCATGTAGATCCAAACAACCACCAGTACAGGCACCACAGGACTACCCAGCAATGTATGCAGGAAGTCTGGGGCCATGTGTAACCAAACAACCACCAGTACAAATACCACAGGACTACCCAGCAATATATGCAGGCAGCTAGGGCAATGTAGATCCAAACAACCACCAGTACAGGCACCACAGGACTACCCAGCAATTTATGCAGGCAGTCTGGGCCATGTGTAACCAAACAACCACCAGTGAAAATACCAGAGGACTACCCAGCAATATATGCAGGCAGCTAGGACCATGTAGATCCAAACAACCCACCAGTACCAGTTCACCACAGCACAAATTCAACCCAGCACTACACAGAAATTAATGTAGGCAAGTGCCTTCATGTAACCCCAGTACAACCTCTTTCCAACCAGCAGAAATGCCTCATGTAACTGTATTAGGTTTTCCCAACCAGCAGAAATGCCTCATGCAACTGTATTAGATTTTCCAAACCAGCTAAAATGTCTCATGTACCTGTATCCCACTGTAACAGGGGAAGCCCCAGGGCACCCTCAGGGGCAGCCCTGAGCATCCCCTGAGGACCAGATTTTCTATTTAAGGAGAGCCTCTCTGCCCTATCCAGGTTGTATCCCCCACTACTATCACCATCATCATCCACCATCCAGGAGCTCCACCCACTCATTAACTACTCATCATCCAATTACCACCCAATCATCTGTGGTCCTACCCAGATATAAAAAAAAAGGAGATTGTCAGTGTAACAATAAAAAAAAAGGAAATCAAATACCAATTTCATAACCTCATAAACCATTGAAACCAGCCCATTAGGTGCTTTGAATAAGGGTTCTTCTGTGACCTGAACTATTCAGCACCAAATTAAAGGAAACCACCGATCACTCAATAATTACCCTTACAAGGAAAGAGAGCACAACAAAAAGGGACTGCCAACCCTTTTTTTTCCTCTACCCAGCCCCCTGTGGGTAAACCCATCCTTGGGTCCTCTCCTGAACCACCCCTTTGATAAAACCCTTGAACCCTTTAATATTGGGATATTGGTTAAAGATCACACATATCTGATCAACCACTAACCAATAAGCCAATACATCTGGTCCATTCTTCAACAACCCTACCAATAAAAATTAATAACCAATCAAGATCTGATCTGAGACCTATACTAAGGCTCAAAGAAACCAGCCATTAATTTAAATAAATTATTGTGCAGACTTACTATAGTACTAGAAGGGCAGGCAATTCAAAACCACTCTTAGTGTTACTAATACTCTAAAGGGGTAGAAGTAATACTAAATTCCCCTTCAAGGACTGCCAGCAAGCTATTTGCTAAGTTATTTACATAATCCCACAGGAGTCTCTACACCGTCTGTCTGTCAGAGTGTTGAGTGCCCGCGCCAGTGTGCCCAGTAGGGAGAGAAGTCCTAACAAATCTTAACACCCCTCCATGCCCGGTGAGATATTACAGCTGAGATGAGGTAATGAGAGTGGTAAGGAAAAAAAAAACAAAAAACATAAAAAAACATTCAAGATTCATCAGAGCGAAGAAAAGGAGACAACAGCGAAATGCTATGAGCGGAGGATGCTTTAGTTAGGGCATCAGCCAACATTATTTCCGATTTTATCAATTTGATTTCTATTCTTCTTGCGCTAAGTTCATCTCTGATACCTTTGGTTTTAAGATCTAGATGCCAAGTTTTAGAGTTTGACCCAAATTTGTGTATTTTATTGTCTAGTCCGCTGTTGTCTATGTTGAGAGGAATGATTTGCAAGGACAAGTCAAAGATTTTGTTAACTAGTGCCTTGATCCAAGTCGCTTTGTGATAGGCATCTACCAAAGCGTTCAACTTGGCATCAGTGGAAGACCATGTAATTTTCTTTTGCTTGCAGCTGTTCCAGGAGACCAGGCTCCCAAACACAGTGCATAGGTAGCCTGTTTGAGATGTTCAAGTGGATGGGTTGTTGGCCCAGGAAGCATCCAAGAAAGCCTCCAGTGGATTTGATTGAGGAAGGTGCTTCAGTTCCAGCCTGTAGTGTTGCGTTGACTTGAGATACTTCCAGGTTTTCTTCAGTTCATTCCAGTGGGTAATCCCTGGTTTGATGTTGAAACAAGCAAGACTTGACACTGCAAAGCTAACATCCAGCCTTGTATAACACGCTATGTGGTTGAGCAACCCAATAGCTGATTGGTAGTTGATATTCAATGCCTTGAACTGCGCATGCTCTTTGTTGGCGGCGGGTTTGAGCTGAAGGTTGCGCGTGAGAGGAGTGGAAGAGCCTTTGGCTTCCTCCAGGCCATGCTGAATGTGATTTGGCTGGCTGAGCATTGTTCTGTCCGCCCCAACTTTGATTTTCATTCCAAGAATGGTGTTTGGATCTTGACACGTCAATCCCTTAAATTTGGGTACAAATTTCTCTTTGAAGCCTTGGCCTTTGCCCACCAGTATTAGATCGTTGACATGAAAGAATAATTGTGATTTACCGTCCTTTGACAGGTACAAGCATGGGTCGCAGGTTGATTTGTAGAAGCCAATTTCTTTGAACCAGTCAGTCAGGGTTTCATACCAGTTTTTGGGCAATTGCTTCAACCCGTACAGCAATTTCTTTAATTTGAGGAATCTTGCAGATCAATTCGAGCCTTTTGGTGTTCTGATAATGACTTCTTCCTTGATTGGCGAGTGTAAAAATGCACTCTTCACGCCAAATTGGCGAACCTTTTGAGCGGACTTCAAAGCATAAAGCAGTAATAGCCGCAGAGATGAGGGTTTTCCGGTGGGTGTGAATGTTTCAAAGTAATCTACGCCTTCAATTTGGGTGAAGCCTTGCACACAAATTCTTGCATTGAATTTCACAGGATTGCCATGGCAATTTTCCTTTATCCTGTAGATCCAGTTTGTCCAAAGCGGGTTTGCTGGTTCAGGTCCCTTGTAATCCTCCCACACGTCAAAGGATTTGATTCCGTTAAGCTCTGAGTCCATAGCTGAGATCCATCTGATGATTTCTTTGCTAGTTACAGCGTCTTTGTAGCTTTTTGGCTCATAGTAATGGAAGAAGCCGTAGTGTTGAGGGGGTTTAATGGTTGACTGGTCTCTGAGACTTCTCACAGATCGAGTTGGCGGTATGGGTTCAGGTTGCGGTTGGGCTGTGATAACTGGAGTAGGCAAGTCCTCCCTGTCTGATGATTCCAAGCTGGGTGGAGTGCTCGCGTCTGAGTTTGATGATAGGTCATTTTCCGGGGCGCTCCTGTAATTTGTGAAGGATGGGTTGTCCTGCTGACGCAAGACTTCCTGATTCAGCTCTGAAGGAGCAGGAGAGTTTCCAGCTGGGTAATTTGTGTGAGCCTTGTCTGTCCAGTTGTCCGTTCGAACAGTCAATATTGAATTTTGAGGAGTTGGCATCTTAAGATGCTTCACCTGCTTCGAGCAGATCATGGAGTGCGATTTAGTTAGAATGCGGTATGAGTGAAAAAGAGGATTGAAGCCTACTAGAGTTCCCTCTTCCCCTTTTTCCTTGAACTTATGCCCTTTTTCTTGTCGCATCAACAGGTAGACACACAGGCTTCCAATTGGCTTGTGGTAGGATGGCAGCAGCAAGTGGCCATGTAGTCAAGACCAAGGCGAATCAGGGTGGCCTTCCCTCAGGATATGATTGAGCATCAGGGCGCTAGATTTGATCACCTTGTGCCAGAGGTTTGCAGGAAGACAAGCGTCGTTGAGGATGGTGTGGGTTGATTCAACAATGGTCCTATTTGCTCTTTCCGCCTTGCTGTTGTGTTCAGGGTGATAAGGTTTGGAAATGATTTGGCGGATGTGATTCCCGTTGTAAAAGTTCTGCAGCTTCTTATTTACAAATTTGGATCCGCCATTGGAGCACACTTCAGCCGGATAGTACCCCCTTTGTTGGTGTTCTTTCTCTATGAGATCTATCACAATTTCAGGGGTTTCTTCCTTGGAGACTAGGTGAATGGAGCCAATATACCCCGTAGCGCTGTCCACCAGGTTTAGAATGAACCAGTTGCCTCCCTTGGACTGCGATTTGAGAGGCCCCATGAGATTGAGGTGGATTCGCTCAAAAGGCTTATCGGTGTTGAAAGACGTCCCCTTGAAGGTTGATTTGGTGATCTTGTTTTTGAGGCAATGAATGCATTCAAAGCTGGCTTTTGTCTTGGATGGAATGTGTTTTTTGATTGTCTCCAGTCTTGCAATGGAGGCGTGCCCGTAGTTTTGGTGGATTTCCATTAGCTTGTCTTTGGCAGTCCATGCAAGGTTTGCTGAATGATCTCAAATCTGATTTTGATTGCATCAAGGAGTTTCCAGAGTGTAGAGGTTATCCATGATGCTCCAACCAAAGACTTTGCGCCCATCCCTTGAGAACTTGAATCCCTTTTTGCTTGCTTTCAGCAAGAAGGCCGAATGATTGAGAGCTCCTGCACTGATCAAGTTGATGGTAAGACTAGGAACATAGAAGACGTTAGAAAGTTCAAGAGTAAAGTTCTCCCAAATCAGTACCGCAGTTCCCCTGCCCTTGATCTTGAGTTCCGCTCCCTCCTTGCCAGTTTTGATTGATTGGTTGTTGCACGGAGTCATATTTTTGAAGTATTGACTGTTGTTGATCATGTGAATAGAGGCGCCGCTGTCCAGGATGAAGCAAAATTTGGGGTTACCATGGTCAATCCACATTGAAAGCAATGCAAGATAGTGAGCGACCGGGTTTGGGTTTGATTTTGATTGGTTTTTGCAAGAATTCCATTTTGCTTGTTCTTCTCTCCACCAGTCAGGCGCAACTTCCAGTGTAGGTGCCAGCATTTGTTGGGCGAGTGGTGTTTATCTTGTTTTGGATTGTGGTACCCCTCAGTACACCAACGGCGCTCTCCGGATTTGTCGGCTTGGTTAGAAGCTGTGTGTTTCGAGTTCATCAAAGCCACTTACGTCCAAGAATGTTGGTGATCTTGAGTCGTCTGTTCTATCAATTTGTTATTCAGTTGAGTGAGATGGTTGAGAACGTAATCCACTGAGAGTTCCTTGTCTGTGTGCATAATTTGCCGTTTGATGTCCCTCATGGAGTTGGGAAATTTGAATAGGAGATGAAAGGCTAAGATATTTTTTGGAAGGAAAATTCTGACTTCAGAAATTTTCTTCAGGCATACCTTGGCTTTGGTTATGAAATTGTCAATGTGATCCAACACAAATGGTAAGTAGAGGAATTTGTTCAAAATTCTGGCTCTGTTTGAGGCTTGCAATGAGGCGTATTTGTCTATGATAGCCTTCCACAGGAGTTTAGCGGAATTCTTGTTGAGAGAGGTGACAATGTTGCCGTGCGTAGCGGCTTCCAGTCTAGAGATAATGAGAAGCTTGATTTCATCATTCAAATTGGGATTGAGAACCAAGTAGTTGTTGTTAATGGGTATGGAGCATCCACGAACGTCAAGAATGGCGTCCATTTTATCATTCCACACGCCGTAGTTGTCCTCACTGAGTCTAGGGATCCTATCAAGGGTGGATTTCAGCATGGCCTGCCTGAATCCCTCCAAAGATGAGCCGGCCATGATTTCCCAGTTATTAGGTGATGTTTGAGGAGGTTGAATGTGGAGAGCCAACTTTGGCTTTTAACCGTGTTAAACTGAGAATTGATTATACTGAAAAACTGGGAACTGATGAAAAGAGGAATCAACATAGAGTGAGGAAACATGAGAAAAGAAGAACGGTTGCAAACATCTGGCATTTATGAGGTTGAGGTGCTAGAGTTGAATGAGGAGCAACAAGACAAGAGACAACAAGGACTGAACAACCAGAAGTGAAGTCAATACGAGATTGGGGAAAGATTGAGGAAGAAGAAGAAATAGAAATTCAGAAATATCTTACCAGGCACACAGACAGGGCTTGAGACAGACAGACAAACAGACAAGGAAGGGAGTGTTGGAATGGGGATTGAGAGTTGGAACAAGGAGTTGAGTCGAGGTTCGGGATTGAGGATCAGGTGTGATCAAGGTACTGGAGAGACCAGGTGGTTGATGAGAGGTTTGGAAAATGAGAGGTCCGGAAGATAGGGTATGAGCTGGATTTGGAGTGTGAGGAAGTTGGAGTGTCCCCACTCCCCGTCTGTCTGTCAGAGTGTTGAGCGCCTGCGCCAGTGTGCCCAGTAGGGAGAGAAGCCCTAACAAATCTTAACACCATCCAAAAGAGCCCTTGGAGTGGAAGAGATAAAACAGAGAGGGCTTCCCAGGTGCTCATGTGTGTGGCATAAAGTAGAGTTTCACAACAAAAACACAGCAAATGACCCTGGTGGTGCACAATTGGGAGGACTTACATTTGAGATAAGTTGCCTTCACCTCAATGAAACTTCTTGACTTGATTGGTAGAAAACCTTCTGGCCAACTGAGTACCATCCAGTTTATCCATAAAATAAGATCCACCTCTAACTTGACAAAACACCCAATAAGGAAAGTTCCATTGGTTCACGAAAAGCTGACCCCACTGGCTTTCCAAAGATTGATTGTAAGCCAAAATGAGATCACCAGGATTCAAGTGATCCATGATTGGATTTAAGTGCTTATCTTCCCAATACTGAACCAATTTTTCTCTTGATTTCATCATCTTCTGATAAGCTTCATCACAAACATCTTCAATTTGCTCCAGTTGCTTGGATATAGCAACTAATAGATCAGTAGTTGAGGACACCCCTTCCCAAGAGATACCCAAGAAAGATTCCATTTCCTGATCCAAAGGAAGAACTGCTCTTTGAAAAAAGATGATTTCATAGGGTGAGTAGCCAGTAATATGTTTCGTTGAGATTCAATCAGATAAAAGAACAAGGGGAAGGAATTTGCAACAATTCTTGCCACTTTCACCAGCAAGCTTAAAAAGTTCAGCCTTCAACTGAGCATGGCCTCTTTCCACCATGCCTTGGCCTTCCAGATAAAAAGGAGTAGTGACTCTATGTTTTCCATGGAGAGATTGGATCATTTCAGCAAGTTTCCCACCAAATTCAGAGCCTCCATCAGTAGATTAAGATTGCTCCAAGCCATAACACATTTTCAAAGTCTCATAAAGGAAAGCTTCCACTGAGTCAGAGCTAAGACTCTTGAGAAATTTTGCTTCAAACCATCCAGAAAAATAATCTCTAGCCACAATGAGGTACTTAGAACCACCCGCCTTAATATGAATTGTATCCATAGCAATCCTTCTAAAGACAGTGGACTCCCCAGTAGGATAAAGAATTTGATCTGGACGCCTAAAATCACATTTCTGACAAACTTCACAACTCTGGCACCATTGGGAGACAGATTTCTTCAGAGATGGACACCAGAATTGTTAGGATAATTGTCAATAAGTGTTGGTTTCCCCACAATGACAAAGACCTTCATGGAAACTTTCAAGGATAGAATCTTTTTTGGAAGGGATAGTAACAACAATAAGAGTACAAGGATTCCATTTTTCATAAGCCTAGAGCCTTGTACAAAGAAATTAGGGGACTTTCTTTTAAGAGATATAGATTATTTAGCAGAGAGATCAGGAGGTTTTTAGATAGTTGAAAGGTACTGCTCTATTTTAAGTCAGAACCCCTGTTCAAAGCCACAATAATCTTGAGAGGAGAAGGAGAAGAAAGGATAGATTAAAGTTTCTTCCCCAACAATATCCAGTCCAACATTGAATTTGTCATCTCTGAGAGGAAGCCAAGATAAAACATTGGGAATGGTGAAAGACTTTCCAGGCCTGTGAACAATATCAAAAGAAAAAAGCTGGATAAAGGCCACCAAAAAAGTCATAGGAACATTGGGAAGGCTGGGAGCATTCATCATTTCAATGATGGATCAAGGGTTGACTTGTAATTCAAAATGTTGACCCCAGAGGACGGTCTGGAGTTTCTTCATCATTTGAGCCACAACACAGAGTTCCAGTTTGGGCTGAGAGTATTTGGATTCTAAATCTGAAAATGACAAAGGTTACTAAAGAGCAGGACGGTCCCAACCATTTTCATCTTCTTGAGTAAGGATGGCCCCAACAGATTGATAACTAGAATTGACAGCCAGCTTGATCTTGCCAGCTCCAGGTCCATACAATATATTTTTCAAAACTATTTCCTTTCCTAAAATCATTTTGAGCAACTTAAAAGAAAGTTACCACCCTTGGGTCCAAATCCATTCAGTATCTTTCCTTTTTGACAACACAAGGGTGAACAGATTTTGGATAAAGATTGGAAAAAGATTTTAAAATAAGTCACAACACCTAGAAAGCCTCTAACTTCATTAGGATTGATTGGAGTGGGCCAAGAGATAAAATTGTTCAGTTTGGCTTGTGCCATCCTTCTTCCTTCCTTGCAGACAACATGACCCAAAATTTTCAGAGCAGGGAAACAAGCGGCAAATTTGGATCCACAGGCAGTAAGAACAGAATCCTTGATTCATAACAGAATTATTTCCAAAGTAGTAGCATATTCCCAGATAAAACAAAAAATTACTGAGTGCCAAGGTAAGAGCCAATTGTCATAGTCAGAACCTGGACCTTTAATTCCACCATTTTCAATAAAGATACAGCATGATCAGGGATTTCATCATGGAGGATCCAGGAATAAGTAGAGGTTGACTGTTTGTATAGACCAGTAAAAACTCTTTTGTGGACCAACTTGATAAATTTGTCAAATTTAACATCAGGGATTGGGATCTTTTTCTTTTTCCAAGGATCATGTTTTACTACTGGGATATATAGGGGAGGCAATAGGATCTGTTCAAGAGTCCCCTCTCTTCTTCATGGAAAGAAATAGATTTTTCCCTTGGAGATAAGAAATTTTTGATTAAATTTAACTAATCAGGAAGAAGCCATCCATCTGGACCAAAGTTGACCATCTTCAGACGTTCTTCAGTGACAAGAAAATTGGGAACAAAGGGACCATTAAGAGATTGAGATAGACCACAGTAAGGATCACAAGATAAGGGAGGACGCATGAAAGGAGGATTGAGGTCAAGAGGCATAGGCTGGTTTACTGGTTGGAACTTTTGAGCAACTGGTTTATACTTAGTTGCAAAAGAGAGAAGTTCTTGTTTCCTCCAACAGTTCACCAGTGAGACTTGATTACAAAGACTGAGACAAAGTTCCAAAATTTTCCATGTCCAATGTTCTGCAATATCCTCAAAGGGTGCCTTTTCCATAAAGGGAGAACCAGGAGATAATACTTGCTTGCATGTAGGGCACAAGTTAGGGTTTCAGAAACAATAATAGAAGATTGCCCTGGCAGTGAATAATAAGGAGGAATTACTTCTACCCCAAATTGCCTCCACTGGAGCCCATATTCCTCCATACCAAAACCACCAAGAATAGAATTGAGATCAAGATCTAGTTGATACTCATTGCAGAGATTTGACCAGGAATTTAGAGAAGATTGATCAGTCCTCAGAGTACAAGGAAAAGAAGACAAAACAACTCCAGAGAGAGAAGAGATATTTTAGGAATTTTCTATTTTAACATGTTTTCAATTTTTGATACTTTCTAGATTAGGAGAGAATGATGGGAAAAAAGAAAAATGAGCCTGAGGGATGAGATTTTATTCTTTGGTTGAAGTATGATGCTTAGAAGAACTAAAACTATTAGTATGATCAATTATTCCCATAAAAAATGAGAGGAATTAGAATTATCCTTCTGCTTCCCCTTTAAAGATGATTTAGGAGGATGACCAGTGAAATACCTTTCCCAAAAACCTTAATCAAAGGAAAAGATAGGAACTTCATTCTTTCTACCATCAGAATCAGGGAGGAGAATTCTCTCCCCAACTTGATCAGAAAACATCAGAGTAGCACCAAAATCCATCAAGAAAGGTTCACCCAAGATCATAGGACCTTCCAAACCAGTGATCCAAAAATTACAAGTTCCAAAAATATTTTGGAAAATTCTGGCTGGGATATCTTCAGAAATAACAACAAATTCAAAAGATTAATTCCCTATTACATAAACTGCAGATTTGAAGCCAACCCTAGGGCTGGGTTTGAGTTTACTCGCCATAGCATCCAAAATTAAGTTGAGCTGAGACCCAGAATCCACAAGAGGAAAATCAGTTTCAGCTGAATCACCACAATAACAAGGAAGAAAACAAAGAGGACAGGAGTAAAGGTTTGAATATGAGGAAGTACCTGTTCCACCAAATTCCTCCATCAAAGTGCCAGGGGAAAACTTTAATTCTCAGGATCAATCTCCACACATCAACAAGAGACTCATTTCTTCATTCCTTCAAGCAAAAGATGAAGAGATTCATAGGATTTCAGCAAAAGATAGATCAGGAATTTTAATATCAGAAATTTTCTTTAATACCGCTTCCACAGCATTGGGGTGATCCTTTGAGATTCCCTTCTCAAATCAAACTTTGGGCTGGGTGGATGGAGGATGATCAGGTGACGCAGGAAAAGGGTTGGGATCAAAAGGTTGAGATGATTTAGATGAAGGAGGAGGAGCGGAGTGATCTGGAAACCTTTCCATGAGTGGCTCCTTTTCCACCTCCATTTCTTCTACATCAAAGGAAGGAGGCTCAAGTGAGAATCAATGTTTAACCGGTTTTCAAAGAATTGAAGGTGGAGAAGAAGGAGCTTTATGAGAGTAAGGTTCCTCATGTCTTTTCCTAGCTTGATCAGATTGACAGGCCCCAGCAAGAGAGGAGGAGGAGATAGCTTGCAGGGACAAATTTTGAAGAGTACCACAGGAAGATCAAAAATTGAAAGAAGCCAAGGATGCCTTCATAGGAGGTGGTGGCTGATAAGAGGCCACCACATGAAAAATAGGAAAAGATGAATCAAAAGGGATTAGAGCACCATTAGGAAGAAAGAAATTGTTTCCCTTATGCTGCACCAACTTTTCATTTATATCCTTCTGGAGTTCAAGGACTCTTCCAGTTCCATGGCCTTCCCTATGAAAGTAGTAGCAGACCAGGGTAGATTTAAGGACAGAAGTAGAGGGGTTAGGAGAAGTAAGAGAGGAAATCTTTTGATCAATTTTTCTCTGAAAAGCTCAAAGTATCTTGGTGATTTCATCTATGGTAGTAGGTTCTTGGGTGAACTGAGGATCCGCTTTGGGTCTGCAATTTGCCTCCATCTTACTCATAATATTTTTTGACTCTTTGAAAGAAGGAGAATGAACTGTAATAAGATTTGAATGTATTTCTTGAGAACTGAAAAACCAGCGGACTAGAGACAAGAGTTAGAATGATGAAGAAAGTATATTGAGAAGACAAAGAGAATGAAGCTACCAACAGCTTGAGTCACTTAGATAGAAGAAAAGAAATCAGATGGCATAGAGAGTTGGCGCCGAATCAAGAGAGGGTAGACAGGAAGACAGAAGACTATAAGGTGGAAGAGGTTGTTAGAGTGACCATATTGGAATGACCTTGAGGACTAAATTCTTACCAGGCGACAAGGCAAGAGTTTGGATCAGAGTAGAGAAGTTGAAAGTTGGGATCAAGGTAGTTGAGAGTTAGGATCAAGGTAGTTGAGAGTTGGGATTGAGGTGAAGTTGTAAGATTGGACTTTGAGAAATAAAGATAAGAAGAGTAAGAAAAGGCAAAAAGAATAATGAAAATAAATAGGAATAGAAGAGATTGAAAAGGAGGAAGAAGAGAATTGGAAGAAGTCAAGTCAAGAAGATAAAAGGAGAGAGTCGTCCCAAGAAGTGCGCCTCGGGATTCTGGGAGGTGAAGGGACCGGGGAAGAGAGACATGTCACCAGGACCCACCTCAGTTTGTCCGCGGAGCCGGTTGAGTGAAATGCGGAACATCAGCAAAGATGGAGTAGTCTTAACACCCCTTGTGACTGGTAAGAGGGTAGTCCAAAAGATCAACTATGATTTGGCCCAAAGATTGTGTTTTGGAGGAGCTGTAGAGAGGTCGGTGAAGAAGCCTTTGTAAGGGAGTCCGCGACCATTGAGTGACTTTGGATTATTTTAAGTGTAAACTTGTTGTTTGCGTAGTCCTTGCGCAGTCTTTTGGTTTTGATGTCTATGTGTCTCAATTTAGAGTGCAACCCAAATTTTTTTATTTTATTGTCTAAGCCCTTATTGTCAATATGTAGAGTAGGTTTTAGTTTGGTAATTTGGTGAATTTCAGCGATGAGATGCTTGATCCACTTGATTTCTAAGAAGCAGTCCAATAGGGCATTCAACTCCGATTCAGTGGAAGAATATTTGATGTTTTTCTGTCGAGTAGAGTTCCAGATGGCTGGACTACCGTAGTCAAGAATCACATAACCTTTTTGAGATCTGCAAAGGGTGGGATCATCTCCCCAGGTAGCATTGCTAAACCCTGAGAGAATCTCCTGCTTTGGATTGTACTTGATTATCAATTTTAGATCTTTTGTTGTTTTGAGGTACTTCCAAACCTTTTTGACTTCCCTCCAGTGAATCATGCCTGGCTTGGTATTGAACCGGGCCAGACTAGAGACAGAGAATGAGATATTGGGCCGGGAGTAATGAGCCAAGTGATTTAGAAGTCCAATAGCGGACCTATAGTTGATATTAAGTTGACAGAATTTGGCGTTGTCGACGTCGGAGGCAGGTTCAAGGTTTAGATTTTGAGTCAGAGGAATGTGGGTATCTTTGCAAGAGGTCAACCCGAGTTCTTCCAAGCCTTTTGCTATGTGTTTGGGCTGAATCAGGAGAATTTTGTTGTCCTTGACTTCCATGAGCATCCCGAGTATGGTGTTAGGAGGGTGGCACAAAGAATTCTTGAACCGTTTGAGGAAGTTGACTTCAAAGAGGTCGGAGTTGCCTACATGAATAAGATCATCTACATGGAAATAGAGAATTTCGCCGGTTTTGGCATTGAGATATAGACAAGGGTCGCTGGTTGATTCATGATAACCTTGAGATTTGATCCATGATGTCAGAGTTTCATACCAATTCTTGGGGGATTGTTTCAAGCCGTAAAGAGATTTGTTTAGTTAAAGGTAGGGAGACTTTCTAGATGACCCTTCTGGGGTCCTTATGATGACAGTTTTGTTAATAGGAGAATGGAGGAATGCGCCTTTCACGTCGAATTGGGTGAGCTTCATCTTGTTTTTCAAGCCGTAGACAAGAGCTAATCAAAGGGAACCAAGTTTACCCGTTGGTGCCCAAGTTTTGTTATAGTCTATTCCTAGAACCTGATCAAACCCTTGAACGCAGAGTCTAGCTTTGTATTTGATGGGTTCGCCATGGCAATTTTCTTTGATCTTGAAAACCCACGTTGTATTTAAGACATTTTCTGGGGTGCCGTGGTATTCTTCCCAGACACCTTGGAGTTCTATTGAGCTCAATTCCTCTTCTGAAGCTTACTTCCACTTTGGCCATTCTGGGCAATTGCGTGCTGCTTTGTAGGAGGGAGGCTTGTAGTAGTGATGGAACCCGTATAGTTGGGGCCTTCTTACCTCCCTTCTGGGTCTTTGAGAGATAGTTTGAATTGGAGGATCAGGGACTGGTGACGGAGGAAGGGAAGGATCAGAAGGTGGAGAGACTGTAGATGCCAAATCAACTTGATCTGAGTTGGATTTGAAGGAATCGTCTTGGGTTTCTCAAAACGTGTATTTCTTTTTGATTGTTGAAGAGTTAATTCCTTGAGATTCTAATTCAATTTGAGTGAAAAGGTTGATTCCCGGGGATTCAAGGAGGGGGGAGTCGTGGAGCAGATTCTTGAGAAACTGTACATGTTTGTTTTCAATAATGGCAACAGATGAGCTGAGTATCAGATAGAATGAAAAACGGGATTGAACCCAACTAAGATCCCTTCCAATCCTTTCTCATAAAACTTCCTTCCCTTTTGTAGCTTGTTCGCCAGATAGACCACAGAAGATCCTACAGGTTTGAGATAATTAGTGGGGAGTTTCTTGCTGAACATGAGTTCCCACGGGGATCAATCATTACCTTCCCTTGGAACTTGATTAAGTATAAGGCAGCAGCTTCAAATCACGACGTGCCAATAGCACTTATTGATCCTAGATGATGAGAAGGTTGCGCAAGCTGATTCTACAATTGTTCTGTTAGCTTGTTCAGCTCGACCATTGTGTTGAGAGTGATATGGCTCCAAGGTGAGAAGTTTGATATGTTTAGATTTCGCAAATTCCTTCAGGGTGGAGTTGGTGAATTCCATTCCTTTGTCTGAAAAGATCTTGGTAGGATAATAGTTTAATTGCTTATATTCAGTCTCAAGGATGTTAATAATGACGTTGGGAGTTTCTTCTTTGGAATGGAGAGGAAAGGCCGCCAGATAACCCATCAAGTTATCCACAAGTGTCAAGATGTACCTATGACCAGCTTTTGACTGAGGGGTGATCTGTCCAATCAAGTCTAAGTGAATTTGTTTGAGAGGTTTAGATGAGGGCGTTGAGGTGCCTGAGAAGGGAGCCCGTGTTATTTTGCTCCTTGCGCAGCCATCACACTGGAACCTGTTCAGATTGTCTTTAGAGTATAGGTCCTTGATGATTGGTTTGAGCATTGAGATGGAGGCATGACCGTATGTCTTGTGGATATTGGATAATGTTTGAGTTTGACTAGGTGGAGTAATTGACAATTGGCTGGAATGATTGACCAAGAAGTTATTCCTGGAAGTTTGAGGCTTCTCAATCACAAATAGATTATCCCCAATGAGACCTCTAAGAACTGTCAAGTCGCCACGGGTGACACTGAATTGATCTTGTTTTTGAGATAAACTGCAGCCCTTTTTTTCCAAGAGGCCGGGACTGATCAGATTGACAACAATATCCGGGACATACATGCATTCCGCAAGGGTGATGACAGAATCCTTCCACTCGAGTCGCACGGTACCAGTCCCTTGTATCTTGAGGTTTGCTTCCAACTTGCCTGTCTTAATTTCTTTGAGCTCATTGTGCAGGTCGACAGAGATGAAATATTTTAAATCATTGAAGATATGTATGTTAGCGCCTGAATCAAGAAGGAGATTAGGAGTGCTATCTGCGTTTATCCAGAGGGTGAGAAGGGAATGGTAGTTGATGGTGGGTGTCTTCTTTGTCCTGTTCTTCAACTCATTTTGCTGTTTGATCCACCAATTGGGAACAATATTAGGATGCAGGTGGAAACAAGATGATTCAGGATGAGGATCATTTGGATTGTGAAAGCCTTCTTTGCATCTGATCCTTGGCTTTCTATCATCTTTATCGGGTCTGCTCTTGACCGTCACCAAAGAAACATTGGTGGTCGATTTGCCAGTCTTGAATTGCGCCTTTCTCTCGTTGTTGTATTGAGTTAGGTGATTAAAAACAACTTCTACTGTTATAAAATTTTCGCCGTGCATGATTTGCTGTTTCAGATTTTCTAGAGTTGATGGAAATTTGAATAGAATTAGGTACGACAGTATGTCATTTGGGAGATCTATCCCTACGTCCGCCATTTGAGTAAGAGATTTTTGAATGTCCATTATGAATCCTTTGATTGCGTGTTTGTTGAATGGAGCGTGAAGGAACTGATTAAAAATCCGTGCTCTATTAGCTGTTTTGGATGAAGCAAATCTACGTGTGATCTTGGTCCAGAGTAACTTGGAGGATGTGATGTTTGAGGAATTGACAACATTGGCGTGTGTGGTGCTAATGAGTTTGGATAGGATGATAGCCGGGATCTCTTGGTCTTGTTGTACTGGGAGTTGTCCAAGGTTCTTAATCATGACTTCCTTGATGTCCTTAAGATTGAATAGCATCAACATCTTGTCGCACCAAATCGAGTAGTTGTCCTCGTTGAGTGGGGAAATGGCATCAACGGAAGCCTTGAGTGCAACTTGATGGAAGTAGTCACTTGCTCCGGCTGGTTTGTTCATCTTCAATAACATGGAGTCGTCCTTTGGCTTTTAACCGTAATAAGATTTGAATGTATTTCTTGAGAACTGAAAAACCAGCGGACTAGAGACAAGAGTTAGAATGATGAAGAAAGTATATTGAGAAGACAAAGAGAATGAAACTACCAACAGCTTGAGTCACTTAGATAGAAGAAAAGAAATCAGAAGGCATAGAGAGTTGGCGGCGAATCAAGAGAGTGTAGACAGGAAGACAGAAGACTATAAGGTGGAAGAGGTTGTTAGAGTGACCATATTGGAATGGCCTTGAGGACTAGATTCTTACCAGGCAACAAGGCAAGAGTTTGGATCAGAGTAGAGAAGTTGAAATTTGGGATTGAGGTAGTTGAGAGTTAGGATCAAGGTAGTTCAGAGTTGGGATCAAGGTGAAGTTGTAAGATTGGACTTTGAGAAATAAAGATAAGAGGAGTAAGAAAAGGTAAAAATAATAATGAAAATAAATAGGAATAGAAGAGATCAAAAAGGAGGAAGAAGAGAATTGGAAGAAGTTGAGTCAAGAAGATAAAAGGAGAGAGTCGTCCCAAGAAGTGCGCCCAGGGATTCTGGGAGGTGAAGGGACCGGGGAAGAGAGACATGTCACGAGGACCCGCCTCAGTTTGTCTGCGGAGCCGGTTGAGTGAAAGGCGGAACATCAGGGAAGATGGCGGAGTCTTAACAAACTGGTTAAGTGGTTCTAGGTTTTTCAAAAGTTAAAGCAGTTTGACCTTTCATAATCTCATCCAAAGTATCCCTAAGGACAAGGAAAGCAGAAAGCTTGAATCAATTATCGCTGGTGGTGATCATTGATCCAGACTTGACTAATCCATCCCTAATTTTTTCCTGCACTGCTACCAAAGAAGACTGGAAAAGCCACACTCAAACGTTTTCCACTGTTTCAATGTGGTCCTTTTGGATAAGATAATTTTTGATTGGGTCCCATGACTTTCTGAAAGACTGATAGTCAAAGGCTGAAGAGAAACCACCATTGGAGATAAACTGGGCTACAAGGTTGTCCAGGTCATGAAAAGTAAATTGTGCTACATTTATTTTCCCCCAATATGCTTCCCTTGGAAGTGTCCAGTTATGGGTTTCAAATTCTTCAAAAAACTCAATCAATTCCATTACTTCATCAGAGGAGATAAATAATTGTAACTGGTAGGCCATAGTGTATTTACTTGCCCCATCCACTTCAGCAGCCATTCTGTAGGAATCCAAGAACCATTCAAAATTTACCCAGTTGAATCCCAAGTTCTTGTTCTGAGGCTTCATCTTGATCATTCTAGGCCAAAAAGAGGAGGTGTGAGTACCAGAGGATACCATTTTGTACAA
Organism: Puccinia polysora; assembly: GCA_025617555.3. Classification (NCBI taxonomy): domain Eukaryota; kingdom Fungi; phylum Basidiomycota; class Pucciniomycetes; order Pucciniales; family Pucciniaceae; genus Puccinia; species Puccinia polysora. The sequence continues at coordinate 27,890,592 of CM062625.1, forward strand.
CAGAGCTCCTAGAGAATCCAAAGAGAAGTTTCCAAAAGTGGCTCATGAGTGTGGCAAGAGTAGTGTTTTACGTAAAACAACAAGAATTTTTCCAAAACAGCAACAATTGGGAGTACTCAAGAGTAGTTTTTCATGGAAAACAAAAAGAATATTGCCCAAGGGGGGAAAATTGGGAGGACTTACTTTTGAGATAAGTTGCCTCCACAGATCAGATCTGAGTAAAAGAGAAACAGAAAAAAAAGGAATGGTGGTTGGATTTTGAAGTTGATTCCAAACATGATTGGGACTGTAAATCCTAAGGTTACTGGTTTGATACCGGCCGAGGGGACCAAATGTAAGACTCCAAACGGTGTTGAGCCCAAGGAAGTTCTGTGGAGGGGAAAGGTTCTGTTTAGGCTGCCCTCCTAAGAGTTGCAAAGAAAATTTTAAATTGAACCGGAATCAAGATCCAGTGGCTTGTAAATAGGGAATCAATGGAAGGGATGAGTTTGGAAGTATTTGGTAGCAATGAAGAAAAAAACTATCTGAGGCAAGATGGTGGGGGAAAAAACTTGAATAAATAAGTTAAATTTTGTTCAGGGTTAAAGGCAACAAGGAAGTTGTAAGTAACAACACCCACAAGCTAACAATTCTGGTCATCAGCAGAAGATTAGGAAAGATCAACTCAATCCCAACCAAACTCCAGGTTGTCAATGAACCTTCCAAAATCTCTGCAATCAAAGCTTGAAGGGTACCAGATGACTGTGGGTGGCTGTACAAAACAAAGGGATTTTTTTCATGAAGCTCTAGAAGCAAGGCAGTAACAAATTTGAACAAGAATGACCCAAACACTTCTCAAGGGAATCAACAATAGGTTGGTGGAATTCAACTTCGATCTAATAAAGGGAGGTTTAAAACTCCATTTTTCAAACTTAAAGAAACCTCTCAGCCAAATTTGACTGGTTCAAGAAAGACAATCAAATGAATGATCAGGACAAAGATGGTTGGAGAAAGGGATCAACAGAGTGGCTTAACACACTCAAGAATTAAACTCAATGAATTCTTCTTTAACCAGCAAGGCTATTGGTTGGTGATAAGTATCAGCTCACAGAAGACAGATCAAACAATTGAGTATGGAGGTTCAAAGGATCAAGGGGCAAACAAAAGATATACCCTGGATAAGGATGCTCAGTCAAGGGTGAGGGCCCCACGGATTGATTATTGAGATGATGATCAGATGCATTATATTATAGCCAATGATGATGAGGCAAAAACGCAGGGGAGATCCCTCCTTTTATGTACAAGAGCCCTGTAGACTACTTACAAGAGATACCTTAGAAGAAATACAACAAATGAAAGCCAATTTTTTTTTACTTTTTTACTTTTTCTTTTTCTTTTTCTTTTTCTTTTTCTTTTTCTTTTTCTTTTTCTTTTTCTTTTTCTTTTTCTTTTTCTTTTTCTTTTTCTTTTTCTTTTTCTTTTTCTTTTTCTTTTTCTTTTTCTTTTTCTTTTTCTTTTTCTTTTTCTTTTTCTTTTTCTTTTTCTTTTTCTTTTTCTTTTTCTTTTTCTTTTTCTTTTTCTTTTTCTTTTTCTTTTTCTTTTTCTTTTTCTTTTTCTTTTTCTTTTTCTTTTTCTTTTTCTTTTTCTTTTTCTTTTTCTTTTTCTTTTTCTTTTTCTTTTTCTTTTTCTTTTTCTTTTTCTTTTTTCTTTTTCTTTTTCTTTTTCTTTTTCTTTTTCTTTTTCTTTTTCTTTTTCTTTTTCTTTTTCTTTTTCTTTTTCTTTTTCTTTTTCTTTTTCTTTTTCTTTTTCTTTTTCTTTTTCTTTTTCTTTTTCTTTTTCTTTTTCTTTTTCTTTTTCTTTTTCTTTTTCTTTTTCTTTTTCTTTTTCTTTTTCTTTTTCTTTTTCTTTTTCTTTTTCTTTTTCTTTTTCTTTTTCTTTTTCTTTTTCTTTTTCTTTTTCTTTTTCTTTTTCTTTTTCTTTTTCTTTTTCTTTTTCTTTTTCTTTTTCTTTTTCTTTTTCTTTTTCTTTTTCTTTTTCTTTTTCTTTTTCTTTTTCTTTTTCTTTTTCTTTTTCTTTTTCCTTTTTCTTTTCCTTTTTCTTTTTATTTTTCTTTTTCTTTTTCTTTTTCTTTTTCTTTTTCTTTTTCTTTTTCTTTTTCTTTTTCTTTTTCTTTTTCTTTTTCTTTTTCTTTTTCTTTTTCTTTTTCTTTTTCTTTTTCTTTTTCTTTTTCTTTTTATTTTTCTTTTTCTTTTTCTTTTTCTTTTTCTTTTTCTTTTTCTTTTTCTTTTTCTTTTTCTTTTTCTTTTTCTTTTTCTTTTTCTTTTTCTTTTTCTTTTTCTTTTTCTTTTTCTTTTTCTTTTATTTTTCTTTCTTTTTCTTTTTCTTTTTCTTTTTTCTTTTTTTCTTTTTTTCTTTTTTTCTTTTTTCTTTTTTTCTTTTTTTAATCAATGGATTAGGGAAACAAACAATTAAAAAAAAACAGTAACAGCAACAGGAAGACCATGAAATGTGAAAAAAAAGCTAAGGAAAGGGAACCAGCCTGCCTCCAGGATGAAAGCCAGAAGCAGATGAATATCCACGGCATTGTGGATGAGAGGTTGTGACAGGAGAAGGTAGGTGTTTGAAGTTTGAAAGCATTGTTTGTTTGGAGGTGATAGGATGATTGAGAGGCAAAGAACGGACTGGCGCATGGCAACAGCGCACAAGGCTGATGATTTGAATGAGCAATTGGCGTGGGTTGGAGGAGGAGGTCAAAGAAAGGAAGACGGACAAGGGAGGATTTCCATGGTGATCAGGTTGGAAATTGTTTCAACAACCCTGACAACCCTGAGCAAAAGCTCAGGGTTTTTCAGGATGAGAAAGTTGATAGGGGGACAATTGGTTTGTTGCTGGCAGCCGCTGTCAAAGATGATGATGGGGTGATGAGATAGTTTGGCCAGGCAGCCTTTGTCATTGCTGCTGTGGTGGTTATTTATAGACATGGAGACAAGTAGGCTCAGAACTGGAATTTGACTTGGAGCTGCTCAGCTGTGGTTGGAAGTCCGCAGCACAATAGGCTTGAAAAAGTGCATTGATGGAATGTCTATTCCATAGTTCATTAGCTAAGGGTTGGTGCGGCGCGCAATTGTTGCGGGCACAATGACAAGAATGGGCCAGAGGTTTTGCCTTTTTCAGAAATTTCATGGTCAAACATAAATTTCCCTCTGTGGCTGTGGGTTTACTAATGCAGAAGCAAGTGATCAAAGCTAACTGGTATGGGTCAGGCCAATTATGGGATATTCACTGAGGTTGCAGAGATGTGGGGAAATGAAGCATAAAGTTGAGGAGACAGCATGCCAATTGTTGTGGATTTGTAGTAATTCCACATGCAGGATTGGGAGTGATCTGCTGGGGAAGATTGATGACGATCTGTTGTTTTTTATGCGTTGGAGGAACTCAACTGTTAGGGGGAATTGGCAACAGGATCATCAAATCTACTGAAAATAATTGGATTGGGTAAGGATTGGACTATTAGTAAGGAGGATCAGTGCAAACGCACGGAGGGGGTGGGAAAAGGAGTCTTTCATTAGCAGTTTACGTTCCTTTTTTGGAGTACTTAAGGAGGGTCAGTGCGGAATGCACAGACAATAGGGGTCTTTCATTTGTGGTTTGCATCCTTTGTTTATTTGTTGTATATACAAGGAAGATTTTCTTTTATCAGATTATGAGGAGGGGACAATTATCACACCATCATTATTGGAGATTATCATGGAAAATTATAGTTAGATTCTTTTCTTCTGTTACTTTGGAGTTTAATTACCAGCAAGAGTTCTTGGAGGTCATATTTAGGGAATTAGTTCAAGTGCAGAGCTTGTCAGACAGTCAGTATTGTTTATTTACTATTATTTCATTGCAAGTTAGCTTTAGAGGTTTCCAGCTTGGGTGTGGAAGTGGAGTTTGATGAGGAATTGTGGAGGTAAAGGAGTGTGACTCAAGGGCTAGTTGGCTTTCTGGAACTTGGAGCAAGAAGGCTGCGGAGAATTTTATATTGTTGCCAAGAATTTTACCAAACACGGAATCTCTTTCCACAACAATGATGCCAATAATGACAAGCTGATGAGGGAGGAAATGATTGGCCCCTTGAGGGCTTGGTTAAAAGAATTGGGCTGGGAGCGCACCAAGGAGGGATTGAACAGGGAGCTGGGAGTTTGAAGAAGCCGGGGGAGGCCCGCCTAGACCGCTAGGACAATGAGTGTCAGCTTTCTAGTATGTACACAGCAACCTGTCAAAGCAACAAAAAAACTACAAAAATAAGAATATCTGAATTAACAAAAGAAGGAGTGAGAAAACCATAAATATTATTATATATTTTTAAAGTAATGGATTCCTCACCCAAAATTAGGTAGGGTCCTCACTGACACCACCCTTGAAATCCAAGTCCTTACATCTTTAAAATAATTAAAAATAAAAGTACTAAAAAAAACAACACCAGTATGGCAACTTTTTGCCATTTTAACATTTCACGTGTGATTTCACGTATAGGGTTTACACCTAAAATTCAGTCAGAATTGAGGTGTTGTGTATATTTTAGGAGTTACAGGCTGAAATGTGTCATGTCACAATTCCTGCATGCAGCCCCGCATCATTACATACCCCTACGTACTTGTAGTAGAAGTTTCCCGCGTACTAGAGACCCGCGCCCAGCCAATTCTGCCATGGACGCAGCGGATCCCACCCCGCGCGCATCTGAACTGACTGATCCCCGCGTCTGGATCCATTGTGACTAATTTGACAACCAGGTACTGCTCAAAAGGGCTACAACCTAATTAGGGTTGCCTGGTATATGTAACAAGTTGACATATGCGTTAGTAATAATCTAAAAAGATCAAAACTTAATTAGAATTAAAAAAAATTAAGTTTAGTAAATTTTTTAATAATAAATTAAAGCTCAAGGATTACCATGTAAATCATTGACTCTGATCTTTAGAGACCACAAAAACTACAAGGAGTGTTCAGAAATATTATTAAAAATTATCTACGTGATTAGAAGATGAAGGAAAATCAGTAAACGTCCACATCTGTTCACTTTAAAGCAATACTAATAGTAAAAATGAAGGATGAGTGCAGAACAAAAAAATTTATGCCATAATAGATTAACAGATCCTGTGGCTAAAATTGTACAGAAATCCAGCAGATCTAAGAACAGCTGATTAACAGCACCAAGTGGACGTGCTAAAATTGCTCTGACTGGCTTGCCAACCTCAGCCCATGAGCAGAACTCTCTCTACGCGGCCTGAGAATCCCAAAATCACCCCAAAAAGGTATTTATACAGACCTCTTTGCATCCATTATTCTATCATCAGTTTACCAGGAATTATTATTATCAATCAGAAACCGTGTCATTGTTAGTCAAGTGCTTATGAATATTCTAAGCAATTGATTTATGACCAAGTCTGTAGTATTATTATTCATTTCTTAAAACCAATCAACCCTTCAAGTTTAGTCAGGCAATCCACCCCATCTTCTCTGAAACCCTTCCTATTATTGCAGGATTTTAGTGATAAATTGCTCAGAGTGAGTGTTTCCTTTCCTGCCTAGGCCAGTATGCTGTTATGCCCGTCCATTAGTTGAATAAGCCCTTTCTAAGGAACCCATCTTCATTCCAAGGTTCTTAAACTGCCTAAGGAGGCCCCTTGAAGAGAGGTTGCTTTGTCTGTAAAGACCCACAGTAGTATAATACTGTGGACCCTCTTTTATATAAATATTTATAACCTTTTATTACCAAACAAATTAAACCTTGCAACTTCTCTTATTATATTATTCATTTGAGCCTCTAAGCATTTATTTTTGGAATTATTATTATTATTATTATTCCAGTATTTTTATCACTCTTTGTAGCTAAAGGACTTCAAGGTTCCTGGTATCAGAGAGCTGAAAAATGGGAGTCTGGCTGGGAAATATCCTTAAATAATTAATCTTTGATTATTTATTCCTTGGACCAGTCTTTTTTTTTTTAAAAAAAAAAATAAGTTAAAATACTTATAACATATATTTTTGATCATTTGTTTCTCTAGTGGATCTTAAGACCAATGGAGAATTGATCAATTATTATTTGAAATTTCTTAAAAAGAAAAAAGAAGAAAAACTCTGTAACTTGTCCTGGTTATTATTACTCCTGAGGAACAACAAGAGAGATTACTTTTTTATAAACAGAAGGTTATAAAGGACCAAGAATTTGAGCGTGAAAGAATTATCAATTTCAATTCTTTATTAAGGCAATATAAGGAGTGGAAAATCTATCAAAGGAAGCTTTATATTTATAAAATAAATAATCCTGAAGATAAAGAAAAATCCAAAATTAATAAAAGTGATCATTTTTCTAAAAATATCATCTTACCATGTAAAAATACAAAAAAAAATTAAACTTATATTTATTTTTTTTATCCATCTCAGTGGATTTTTTTTGGTGATTTCATTGACCAGGACCTCCTAGAGGACATCCCAGACAGTGTACCCTTGGACTTACCCTCGGATTTATCCCAGGATCTGATTGGAATTCACTCAGACCCCATTGGAATACCCCCCAAGGACAGTTTTGATCCCAACCAAGTGTTGGTACCCTTGAATTTAACTTCAAGTAAGTCAAAATATATATAAAAAATTATTAAAAATATAAATACACAAAAAATATTATTTTTTATATTTTTAAGTCTTTTCTCAAAAAGTTTCAACAAAAGAATTACTCATTTATTTTGGTGCTATGTACCAAAACAGGCGCAATAAACGTGCAACAGGTAGAGACCCATTGTATGGATCTCTGCCTGGAGGAACACGTACGCGCAAGGACTCCAGTCACAAGCGCAATGAGGGGTCTTGAACCTGTGACTATAGCGTCATGCGGGACAACAACAGCAACGACCCCGGCCCCCAACTTGCACAAAACGCAAGCAGGCAACAATTTTGAGTTTTTGTTGCGCTGACAATATGCATATGCATTGCCCGTGCCGTGTGAATCTTCAATTGTCAGCTCCCGCCACTATCTTCAGCTATTGTGCAAAATCCCCACCTAGACTGGCTAATTGTCACCTGATCAGTGGCAAACTTAATCCAGTGCTCTGACCATTGTCCAAAGATCAATCCCCCAAACCCCTGCAAGAGATACCGTTTACACTATTTCAATTCATCCCCAAATACTCCATCCAACCTACCTACCCCAACTCAAAATTGAGATACATCATCAAAAATGGACCTCCAAGCTACTATTCAAGCTGCCGTGAATGCCGCCATTGCTCAATCAAGTCAGGAATTCCAAGCTCAACTTGCTGTCAAGGAACAAGTGATTATGCGGCTTGCCAAGAAGTTTGAACACCTTGAAGTTACTAGTAAGAATACTAAACCTTGTAAATCTGCCCCTATCAAAGCTGCATCAACAAGCATGCCTAGTGCCATCAAGTCTTGTCAACATTCTGAGGGTACCAGATTAAAAGAACAAGCTAAGGTTACTTCCAAGGCACGTTCCAGTAAACCAATCCTGCCATTAGGTAAAAATTTAAACAACAGGCCAGCCCACAAAGAAACCTCTGCAAGAGAACCGGTCCGGGATTCATCTGCACCACCAGCTACTTCTCCTACTGCTAGTTGCATACATCAAATGACTATGAAGAACGTGCCTGAGACATTTTTGAAGACAAGGGTCAGTCCATTCTCTCTCTTTTACTCATTCTAAAATTTCAAGGCTGACACAAATCTACAATACCAGGATGCTTTATACGTTCAAATTAAGATCCTCTGGGGGCTTATTCATGAGAAGGCTGTTCCACTACCCCCCTGTCCTGATACCCTCAAGGAATCCTACACTTGTTTCTCCCTAACAACTGAAGTTGAAGATGCTGCAAACAACAAGGCTTCCCCTCAGTTGATTGGTGCCACTGAAATCAAATCTGTTTGTAACATGCGCTCCGGTTGAATTGAAATAGGAAAAGGTGTTGTGAATGTCAAACAATTCTTCATTTTGTACATTCAAGCTACCCTTGCAAGGCTGGGTATACGTCGATGGGCTCCCAACCTCAACGATGCCCCCAACTCATTATACAATGAGGCATGCCATGTTTCTGCCATCAAAACGTTTTGAAAAGTTGTTGTTCTGGGTGCCTACAAATTCATGAAATGCAATCCACAATATATTGATCAAATTGGGCTTCTTACTCAAGCCTAAAATCACTACGTCCATTTCCATCAAGCAAAAAAGTTTGTCCGCGAGCTAAAGGACAATGGTAAGCATGAAAGAGAGCTTGAAAGACCAGAAATACAAAATTCCAGAGCAAGGTTGTGTGCAATTAATCACTTTCCAAGGCCTGCATGCTAATATCTTTCATTTTATCATCTCTGTGAAATTTGAATGGCATTTGCCAAAATGATTAATCTTCCAAAACAATATATCAAGGTTCTCTCCGATGAAAATGCCCATAGCAATGATGAATATTTAGCCAAGAAGAAATGCTACATTATCAAGACTCTACCCTGGAGATTGGATAATTCAAAAAAATTCTTTTGTTGCCTTGATGCTAGGATTGAGAAGGATAAATTAATGAATGGCAAAAGAGATAAATGTTGCACTTGATGCACTCCAAGCACCCCACAGGTGTCTTTATTCTCATGGCCCCCCAAAAATCTTCCAATCAATTACTTTGATACTGATTGGTTCAATGACCTATTGCCTCCCCAAAAGCAAAAATGTGCTGACATCTGGCAGGTTTGTTTCCTTCCGGATGCTCAGAAATCCTTACTGGGCAAGAAGGACCCCAACAAAGCTTTGTCAGATAAGAAGTTCACAGAGAAGTTCTGGGATACCCTTACTGCCCCTTACAACCTGTTGCATGAAATCAAGGAAGCATCAACCAAAAAAATTCAGATTCCAGTGATCAAGACGCCAAAAGCTATCATGGGGAGGAGATTGATTTGGAGGATACATCCGGTGATGAGTCTGCGCCCAACTCATCCAACCAAGGTGATCATGATTTCATTGATTATAAAAAAAGTTGATGAAGAAAGCAATGATGGTCATTACAAAATGCGGTATGAGGATCTTGTGGATGAAGAGCTGGAAGATAAAAATTGTGATCAGCGCTATCAAATGATGCTTTTGAAGAGTTGAATAATGACTATATTGCCATGAGGGATGAAAAGGTAATGGAAGGCTATGGAGGAGCCTGATGAGGAGGAATAATAAGGCTACCAAGAGCCAATAGAGAGGGGATAATTCTTTTATAGTCAAGAGGAACTGATCTGATGAGGAGGAAGGGGCACTCCGGTATTGTTGACTGGTAATCAGATGAGTTTCATTCCTGGTCCAAGGGGAGGACCAGTATTTAAGCACAACTGGAGAACCCCAAAGGGGGCCTAGAGTAGCAGGGTTAAAACAACTAGAGAGCCCCCAGAAGGGGCCTGAGACAATAATAATAGGATAATAAAAGCAGTAAGATAGATCTAAGGCTGACTAAATTTGTCAGTTACAAAATATGAACAGAAAAATGACAACACACCACCTTAACTGAAAAATTTAGGAACCAATTTTAGACCAATCAACATTTCAGAGATTCATGAGAATATGAGAAAAGAACATGAGAATGAGAGATATGAGTTTTGAGAAAGGATGACAAGACACCACCTTGTCAGCATATGAGATGGGGAATGAAAGCCTATTTTAAGAGGAGCAACTAGGACCTCAGGCATAGTTGCCTAGCATGATGAAAGCCTATTTTAAGAGGAGCAACAAGGACCTCAGGCATAGTTGCCTAGCATGATATGGGAGGAATGATATTACTATTTTAAGAGGAGCAACAAGGACCTCAGGCATAGCTGCCTAGCATGATGGGGAGGATGATTTGATGATAATGATGATAGATGAGGGTAATGGTAATGGTAAAGCTAATGATGATGTGATGGTGATGGTGAAGGTGATGGTGATGGTGATGGTGATGGTGGTGGTGATGGTGATGGTGATGGTGATGGTGATGAAATGGATTGGTAGAAGTTTTTGAATAATGGTGGGTGATGATTGTCTTGAATTATAATGAGTGTGATTGTAGTAATGAAAGAGGGTGGATAATAGAAAGGTATATACAGATAGTATTGAACAAAAGAATGGGAGGATTCAAACAGCTTGATGGTCAAGAGGGGGTTTGGTCTTAATCAAAAATTCTCTCTCCCATCTTTGGTTGCACATGTATACCTGGTTATTTTTGAGGGTGAATCTTGTACTCTCCTTTTATCTCTCAATCAAGCCATGTATACTTGGTTATTTTTGAGGGAAAATCTTGTACTCTCCTTTTACCTCTCAATCAACCCATGTATACCGCATTATTTTTGAGGGCAAATCTTGTACTCTCCTTTTATCTCTCAATCCCTTTTGCTTGTCCAAAAACAATTTTTCTAAGTTTGAAATGGTACAAAGTTGCTTGTTCCCTCCCACTCTGCAATCATCCTCCCAATTCTCAGCCAAATCACCAAAGTGCTTCATTGGGGCGGTGATGGTGGCAGGGGCCAAATCAAGTGAATGATACCTGGCCAGATGAATGTTCAGCAGAAATCCTCCCGCAGTCAAGTTTTTGTTTTTGTTCAAAAACAAAACAACATAAAGTTGAAAAGGAACTTCACAAGACGCAATTGTCAAAGTTTCAAATTTGGGAATAAATTTCAATGGTTCTAACAGTAAGAGAAAATTTAGGAAAGTATGAGAAATATCACAAATGATCATCATTTGGGGGGAACTGGAATGTATACATCATTCATAACGGGATTCAAGAGCATCATGGGAGTCCTGATGCCCATGGACCAAGCAGGGAGATGTTGGTAACCAACAATGTGGCTCACTTCATCAGGCAAGCATAGCGAGTAGATGGATGCGGTTGTCCCTAGAGACAAACCCAGATTGGCAACAACACCCAAAAAACTGGTGGTTGGGCCCACATTGGCTGAGGTCAAGGAGTTATCCAGACCTTTTAAAACCACCCAGGTGATCTTGTACAACCCATATTCCTCAACATTATATACTGCCACCACCCATCCAAAACACACTTTGCCATTGCGGGCATACTTGAGACAGTTGTTTGGTGGGATCTTGCTGAAAAACAAACCTCTTGAAGTCATAAACGTTTGATGCTTGGTCACATACCTGGTTAAGACGGTTAAGTTAGATGGGTGGGAATGTGGCAATAGTCCCTGACTGTTGGATTTTCCTTTTGAACCTCTTTCAGTAGAGCATTGTAGAAATTCATGCTGATCTCAACCAGTTGCTTTTTCATGGCTGTTAGTGCATGATGACTTTTTCTGGATTCAATCTTGAGATCCTGGAACATGGGCTTGAACCGCCAAGTCTGTCAAAATTTACGCATTACAATCTCCTCAATTTCACCTATTATAAAGAGGGTCAGCAATTTGATGGTCTGAAAAAAGATTTTAGACTAACCAATCCTCCCATTGGTCTCAATTGACTGTAGCAACCCATTCACTTTCTTGCCGGAAAACTCTGAAATTCCCATCAACAGACCCCACCATTTCATTTGTTGAGGTATGTGGGGGCTGTAGTGGTGATAAGGGTTGATGCAAATATCTTGGAAGATAATTTCTGAGGTGTTGGTATACAGTTGGTATGCTTTGGCAAACCTTTGAGGATCCTGCACATCCACATGCTTCTTGGCCAAAGTAGTTGTACATACCACAAGACTTGCAAAGTTGATGAGATGTTGGAATGAAATTGAGCTTGTGTTGGTATCTTCTATTGAGATTGCCAAGAAGTCAAGAAGGGCCATTGGCAAGTGGAAGGCATAAAGTGCATGCCATTCACTTGCCTTAAGTTTTCCATGGCAAGGACTTCCCAAGTTCTTGGAAAGGCGGGAAACACCTTTGGGGACCACGATTTCTTCAATGGCCTTCCAAACATGCGTCAACATCTCCTTCCTCCAGGTGGTTTGGGTATCATCAATGTCCCCGTCTAAATTCTCACTTGTGCCTGTTGCTTTATCTAATGTATCTTGGTGGAACCCCCATTTTCTCCCCCAATGATGCTTCAAAACACCTTCAAACCAGTTGTGCATTACCCCAAGTGGTACATTGTTGATTGGGTCCCAGTAAGGAAGTCATAAAAGTTCTGACCATTGGGTCCCATGCTTCTTCAGAAATGCCGCTTGATCTTTCAGTGTCCTGAGCTCCTTCCATCAATATGAAAAACTTTGTGATTCCCAAGGGTTCCGGAGTTGACCAATTTTCATTTTTGGAATTTCTTCTTTGGTACAATGGCACCATGAACAAAACATTTGTGCGGAGTGAGAGGCATGGCCAGCAATTTTGTGAACAGCAACTACATCACCAATAAGGGCACCAAGATGGATAGATATTGGGTGACCATGGGGGAAACTTGCAGTGGTGAAGGTTTTTCCCCTATGCAAAGCTATCACTTCATCAATGACAGGTTCCAAAAGATGTGAGATGTTGGTTGTGTCAGGTTTGCAAGGGGCAGGTAAAATTGCAGCAAGGTACAGATTCTGGGTTTTGTGTCGAAAGAAAGGTGGTAGATTGAGGCATGTGAGAAGCATAACACCCATTGAAGCTTTCTGTCCTGAGAGTTTGTTGCCAAATGGGTTAAACCAATCAACATATAGACTGAATGTGAGTTTTAATTTGTGGCGCATTTTTCTTCTTTTGAAATTTTGTGAAAACATTTTCCAGGACTGCAATTTTTGGATATTGGTGATGATTTGAGGGTCTTGCAAGCTGAGTGTATAGCGCCATTTGACTATTTCTTCTTCAATTCCAGGCAAGTTGATAAAACATGTAAGCCAGTTTTCAAATTTTTGGAGACAGCAGGCCATACAAGGCTTAGATGGTTGGATCACAGAGATGTTTAGGGGATGACGTTGATAGGAAACAGTGAAGTTGAGTGCCAAAGGCAACTTTACCGCGGATTTGAATAGTTCTTGATTGCAAGTTTTGACTGTTGGGGTTCTTTGATATGTGCATAATTCTGAAGTATATCCAAATGAATAGAGAAAAAAGCACTGGGAACAGCACATGTATTGTTCAAGCTGAGGTAGCAGATTGAGTTGCTTTGCAATTGTTCAGACATCCTTGGGAACATCCTCCTCAATTTTCTTGTAATCAGCATTTTTGCGACCGGCTTCAATGACTTTCAACAGGAATTTTCAGGCTATTCTGCACTGGTATTGGCTAACACCACAAGCCAGGTTCAGCCAAAAAATAAGATAGGATATCATGCCTATTTAAAAAGAATGAGGGCATCAGTTTTGAGTGAAAAGGATATGAGGGAAGAAGGTGACAAACCCATAAATTCCCATGGTGAATTTTTGATTTCCACTTTTTTGTCTTTGGTTTCTTTTGGTGGTTCTTCAGGCATTCTTGAGACATCAAGAGATAAATCCATAATCAAGCGGGACAGTTGATTGGTGGTGGCGTTGGCAGATGAGGGGGCAGACCAATGTTTTTGTTGGGTGGAGGGATGAACCCAAAGTCCACATTTCAAATTGTTTTCCTTGTTGAAATACTGGTGAGCAGAGAATTTGGGACATGTGCAGAGTTCAAGATCCATGATTATGGTGGTGGAGGAGGTTGGTTGAGTTGGCGATTAATTATGGGATTGGCCCGTGAGTGGTCAGGTGACGATTGGCTAGTCTAGGTGGCGATTTCACACGCTAGCTGATGATAGTTGCGGGAGCTGACAATTGAAGATTCACACGGCGCGCGCGATGCATATGCATATTTTCAGCGCAATAAAAACTCAAAATTGTTTCCCTCTTGCTTGTTGTGTCAACCAACAGAGCGTTGGAGAACCACCCATTGCCAAAAAAGTTATCCCAGGAGGATACCGGTCCTGCTATGCCACCCCAGATGGACTCAACAAAGGAGGAAAGAGTCAAAGTGTTATTGAAAGAGCACGTGAGCTATTGGGAACAATTCAAGTGGGCTCAGACCCAGGAGAATCAACCAAGTATGAGAAAAGCGTTATCTCTGGCAAAGAAATCTCAGATTTCTCTGCAAAGGTTGATCCCAAAGAAAGAAGTAGAAGGCTATTTGCAGAACTGGAATCCTTGGGATCAGTTAGCTTCCTTAAAGGGAAAGGACCCTAAAAAGAAGAGGTCCTCAGCCCATAAGAAGTTAAGGAACCCAAAGGATTGGGAAAATATAATATCCCTAGGCCAGAAGTGGAAAAAGGTGTACCACAATTAGATGTAGAAGCTCTTAATAGCTTTTCTGTAAATGGTTCTCATAATTTTACAGTTATCAGCCAATTTTTTGACAAAGTTTATCAACAATTGGGAAAATTGAGTCTGAGTATTTTCAGAGTTATTGATACCCAGTCTCAGACTATGAGAATTGATGAGTTAGAAATAAAACAAATCAAGGATAGTATAAAATCTAGTAAGTTGGACCTGATGAAACATATTGATGATAACCAATCAATTCTTCAGGAAGATATTCTTGCAAGCAAGAACCAGCTTAAGGAAAAAGTTAAGAAAACTAGTCCTAATCCTTCAGCTGATCTGATCAACAAAATTGATTTAATAAACAACAGACTAGATTTGGAGTTAGTTATGATTAAGAATGATCTCAGAGATCTTAAAGTCAATTCTACTAACTCCCCAGTAATTTACTTGGAAGAAACTGGACCTGCTAGGTACACCAGTACTCCTAGTGTTCCTGTCATAACTAGGACAACTAGGGATGAATCCTTTAGGCCCAGTCCTACTCCTGAAATAAAACAGGCTTTGAAGTTACTTCCTCCCATTACTTAATGGCCTAAATTCTCTGGAGAAGGAGAATACAACCATGTCAGTTTCATTAAATTAATTGATTATACCCTTGCTTCTTGTGAACTCCCTGATACAACAGTTGTGGTAAGACTGCCCAGAATATTTGTGGGAGTGGCTCTTGGTTGTTTTACCAATAAAAGGGAAGAAGTTGGATCTCTATCCTGGATTTCTTGGAAAGAATTGATCAAATTACAATTTATTACTAGGATTTGGAAAAGAAAGATGATGAAAACTTTTGAAACCTCCCAGTTTGATCCATCCAAAGAAAAACCTCATAAGTGGTGCTTATACTAGAAAAGGAGGTTAGACTGTTTTTACCCGGATGCTGATAAAGAAGAAGTGAATGAAAGACTTATCAACTTATGTCCCGGTCAAATCAACCACAGTGTAAGGTGCAGGATGCCTATGGATTCTGATCCTTCTACCTTGATAGGTGTGTTGGAAGAGACTATTGATATGAATGGTCTAGGTAGGAGAGTCAAAAGACTCCCCAGGGATAAAAATACTAGGAAAAGGGAAGAGTATCCTGAAAAAACTAAGGAATCCCCTTCCACTAATCCAACCACCTTGGAAGTCAAGAAGAATCCAGAATCAAAGGAAAAAGTATGTTGGAACTGTAACCAAACAGGACATGTAAGACCTGAATGTCCACTACCTAGGAAAGGGATTAATCCTATTGAAGGAGAATAGTATGATAATTCTGACCCTCACCTTGATGATAATGATGGATCACTTTCTGAGTGTGATTTGATGATCACTAACCCAATCAATTTTATTGAAGGAAGTATTGAGTCTTCTCTGGACACAAATTCTGTTAATGAGGATTCTAACTTACCTCAAAAATGGAATCCCAACATGAAGATTCACCACATCTCTGAGGCTAAGGCCTTTACTCTAAAACCTTCTGCCAGTAAAAGTTACACTTCAGGCAAAACATTCTATGCTACTGGTTTAATCCAAGGTTCCTCTGTTAAGTTACTTCTAGACAGTGGAGCCTTTTGCTTCTGTTTTAGTTCAACTTATTTGGAGAAACAAGACCCAAACTGGAAACTGAACTTATTACCAGTACCTCAGACTAAGTTTGGCAGTTGTAATGCTTCTCTCACTGCTGTTGGAGTATGGTCCTCTGATATCATACTTCCTCACTCTAAAGGATCACTCAAACTGAACATTGAATTTGTAGTGCTCCAAAATGGAGTATGTGATTACTTTATCCTTGGTAATGATTCTCTTTGCTTGTATGGTATAGATGTATTCTAAGGCAAGGGTAGATACTTCACCATAGGGGGAGACTGCAACAAGAAGTTTCAAATATGCCATGTCAATGCTCAAACTTCTGGTTCAACTTATGAAAAACACTTAGAGATTTTCAATCAGGAATACTTCTCTCAAGCAGCTTTGGATCCCCTGCTCAATGAAGAACAAAGATGGGACATCCTACAAGTATGCTTTGAAAATCAAAATTTTTTCTGTACCAAAGATCACCCCATTGGTAAAATCAAAGGAAATGATATGATTCTTACTCTAACCATTAAGCCTCCTTACCTTCTTAACCTCAGGAGACCTGCTTAAATTCTAGTCCAAAGTCTAGAGCTGCTCTGGAAACTCACATCCAAGAGTTGGTTGACCTACAGGTCTTAAGGAAAGAAGGACACAATGAACAAGTAGATATCACTACTCTAGTAATTATAGCTTGGCATAATGATAAGTCAAGGATGGTTGAAGATTTCAGAATCCTGAACAACTACACCCAAGGTGATTATTATCCAATTCCAAGGATTGACCATACTCTTCATAACCCGTCAAAAGCTAAGTACATCACTACCATGGACATGCTGAAAGGTTTTCACCAAATACCTAACAGGCCTTTGATAAGATTTCATAGAAAAGATTTGAGAACTAAGAACCAACGGGCTAGAATCTCAAGGTCAGAAACAAAACAAGAAGGAGATGAGAATTTAGGAGAAAAGAAAAAACCAACAAGCAATCTGGACCAGTGAGGCTGAGCGGTCTGGAAGAGATGGATTTGAGGCAAGGAAGAAACACAAGCTGATTTGACAGAAACATAAGTTGGTGATTGGTCATAGGGTTGAGACGCAAATCATCTTACTAGGAAAGGGATGACAACAAGTATTGGTTTGTTGTAGATTGGTAGAGCTGAGATAGTCGAGCTGTCCAGTTGACAAGCGGATGACTTGATGATTGGGCGAATCTTGGAAGACAGAGAAGAGAGACTGAGACAAAAAAGAAAATAGAAAAGATGAGAAAAAGAAATAGGGAAGACAAAGGAAATTGTAGTAGACAAGAAAAGGAAAAACCAAGAAAAGAAAAGAATCATCCCGGGCCCTTCAAGGAGGAAGGTTATGGAGTTGCCATAGACCCCCCGGGGGGGGGACGGTCTCTGGAGATAGTAGTCAAAGAGGGAGTAGTCGTACATTGGCCGCAGGGACGAGTGACATTCCTAACACCCTGATAGCTGGAAATTCATGAGAATGATCTGTCATTTGGGAATTTATGAGAATCTAAGGATGCCTTCTGGTATAAAAAATGCTCCTTCTCATTTTCAAAGGATGATGGAAACAGGTCTAGGATTGTTCATCAGACAAGGATGGATGATGGTTTACATTGATGATGTTATCATTTACTCTGATGATTGGGATACCAACCTGGATAAATTAAGATTAGTCCTCAAAACTATCTCTGCTGTGGGATTGAAAGTATCAATGAAAAATTGTAACTTTGGCTATGGAGAACTGTAAGCCTTAGGACACATTTTCTCTGGACTAACCTTAGCTGCTGACCAAAAAAGATAGCAGCAGTAATGAATAGGCCTATAACTCAGAATAAAACTGAACTCCTATCTTTTATTAGCTTCTGCAGCTAATATAGGAAGGACTTACCGAATTTTTCTCTTCTAACCAAGTGTTTGTATTGAATCTGCAACAACACCACCTTGTTTGAAATTACTCATGAAAGAGTTCAGAATTACGAGGAACTCAAGATGGCCATGGATTCAGCTCCAGTACTGATTCAGCCAGAATATTCTAATCCCTTCAAGCTATATATAGATGCAAGTATGGACTGGCTGGGAGCTGCATTACACCAGGAAGTCATAGAGGATGAAAAATCAGTGGGAAAACCTATACTCTTCATATCAAGACAAGTTGAGGATACTGAGAAAAGGTATGGTGCAAGCCAAATGGAATGCCTTGCTTTAGTATGATCTCTGAACAAACTTCATTTCTACTTGGAAGGCACCAAGTTCACAGTGATTACTGAATGCAATGCAGTCAGGACTTTGATGAACATGAATACCCCTAGTAGGCACATGTTAAGATGGCATAAAGCCATACAACAGTACAGAGGTTAGATAACCATAGTTCACCAAGCTGGTGCTAAACACCAGAATGCTGATAGTTTGAGCAGGAATGCTTAACCCAAGGATCCAATTAACCCTGCTTATGATCCAGAAGATAATGATATCTTCCCTATCCTTAACATTAACATTTTGAACAATGAAGCTCCCATAATGGGAATCTACATTTGTGAATTGAATGAATCCTTGTTCAACTCAATCAAAGAATCTTACAATTCTGGCATGGAAACTCTGATCACCATTATGGAAAGTACTTCTCCACCATCTGAATTGATCAATAGCCTACCTGAACCTCTCTTGAAACCATACAAAGCGGGAAGGTTCACCATATGGGATGGTCTAGTATACTACAGGCATCAACATTCAAGTGTTATAGTCTTAACTAATGATGACCATATGAATCAAGTCCTGGCTGAATTTCATGATAACTGGTCATCTTTTCATTTATCTGCTGATAGGACCTTAGATAATGTTAAAAAAACTGCTTGGTGGATTAGTAGGAGAGACTCCACTATCCTGTATGTTACTAGTTATGAAACTTGTCAGAAGTCCAACAGGAACACTGGGAAAAGGTTTGGTCTACTGCAAAAGATTTCTGAACACATGAAAAGATGGGAGATTATCAACATGGAATTTTTAACTGGACTACCACCAGGAGGAGCCTATTCCTACAACTCAGTCCTAGTCATCGTGGATAGGTTCTCCAAGAAAGCAAAGTTTCTACCTAATCATAAGGAAGACACTGCTATGGAACTTGCCCTACTGTTTTGGAACAGACTCATTGCTGATGTTGGAGTTCCCAAGATTATTATCAGTGACAGAGATCCTAAATTCACCTCTGAGTTCTGGAGAAATCTTCATGATATTCTGGGAACCACCTTAGCTTTATCTACAGCTTATTACCCTCAGATGGATGGCTTAGCTGAATGAATGATTAAGACACTGGAAGACATTCTCAGGAGACTCTGTGGCTTTGGTCTGGAATACAAGAATTCTGATGGTTATTTCCACAATTGGGTTAGCCTTTAACCTGCACTAGAGATGGCCTACCACAGTAGCAAGCACTCTACCACTAAGGAAGCACCCTAAATACTGGAAAGAGGTTAGATTCCTAAATTACCCAAGGATAACCTTAATCACCAGCTAACAAATATGCACCCTACATGACTTGATTTCAAAAAAATAAAAGTTGTAGCCAATAAACGTGCTTTTAAGTGTGTCCAGGATGCTGTGGAGTATAAACAGCAAAGGTGGGATAATAACCATAAAGAGCCTGATTTCAAGATTGGTGATCAATTCTTAATCTCTACCACCAACTTCACTAACTTAAGTCAAAAAAGAAAGCTTAGACCAGCTTTTGTTGGACCTTTCAACATCAATAAACTTCATGGAAAGAATGCTGTGGAAGTAATCCTTAGTGATGAACTTTCTAGAAAACACCCAGTCTTCCCAGTAAGTCTCATCAAACACCACCATTCAAGGAATGGAGAATATACTCCTTCACCTGAAATAACTGTTGCAGAAGAACCTGAAAAAAACAGAGGAAAAATTAGCGAGATCCTTAAAGATAAAAAAGAAAGGATGAATGGAAAAGATGTCAGACTCTACCTAGTTAGATAAAAAGGAGAATCAGCTGCTAAGGATGAATGGTTACCTGAACACAATATCCCTGATGGACCCATACAGCTAAGGAACTACAGAGCCAGCAGAAGGAATTGATGAAAATCTTTTTCTTCAGATATAGACATATATTGGAGTGGGGGAATGTCAGCTTGCTACTATGTACAGAGCAACCTGTCATAGCAACACAAAAACTATAAAAATAAAAATATCTAAATCAACAAAAGGATGAGTGAGAAATCCATAAATATTTTTGAGGAAATGGATTCCTCACCCAAAAGTAGGTAGGGTCACTCACTGACCACACCCTTGAAATCCAAGTCCTTACATTTTTTAAATAATTACAAAGAAAAGTACTAAAAGTTACTACACCAGTATGGCACCTTTTTGCCATTTCAACAATTCACACGTGTTGTCACTTATAGTTTTTACACCTAAAATTCACTTAGAATTGAGGTGTTGTGTATATTTTAGGAGTTACACACGGAAATGTGTTATGTCACAATTCCCGCGCGCACCCCCGCATCATTACATACCCCTACGTACCCATAGTAGCAGTTTCCTGTGTACTAGAGACCCGCGCGCAGCCAATTCAGCCATGCAAGCAGAAGATCCCACCCTGTGTGCATCTGAACTGTATGATACCCACGCCTGGATCCGTTGTGACTAATCTGACAACCAGGTACTGCTCAAAAGGGCTAAAACCTAATTAGGGTTGCCTGGTATATGTAACAAGTTGACATATGCATTAGTAATAATCTAAGAAGATCAAAACTTAATGAGAATTAAAAAAAATTAAGTTTAGTACAATTTTTTAATAATAAACTAAAGATAAAGGATTAGCACATAAATCATTGACTCTGATCTTTAAAGGCCAAAAAACACTACAAGGAGTGTTCATAAAAATTATTCAAAATTTTCAAAGTAATCAGCAGATGATGGAAAATCAATAAACATCCACATCTGCCCGCTTTGAAGCAATACCAATAGTACAAATGAAGGATGAGTACAGAATGATCAAATTTACGCCATAAAAGATTAACAGATCCTGCGGCTAAAATTGTACAGAAGTCCAGCAGATCTAAGATCAGCTGATTGACAGCACTAAGTTGACGTGCCAATTTCGCCCTTACTGGCTTTCCAGCCTCAGCGCACAAGCAGAACTCTCTCTACGCGCCCTGAGAAGCTCAAAATCACCCCAAAAAGGTATTTATACAGACCTTTTTGGATCCGTTATTCTATCATCAGTTTACCAGGAATTATTATTATCAATCAGACACCATTTCATTGTTAGTCAAGTGCTTATGAAGAGTCTAAGCAAGTGATTTATAACCAAGTCTGTAGTATTAATATTCATTTCTTCAAACCAATCAAACCTTGAAGTTTGGTCAGGCAATCTACCCCATCATCTATGAAACTCTTCCTATTATTGCAGGATTTTCGCAATAAAGTGCTCAGAGTGAGTTTTTCCTTTCCTGTCTAGGCCAGTGTGCTCTTATACCCGTCCATTAGTGGAATAAGCCCTTTCTAAGGCACCCATCCTCATTCCAAGGTTCTTAAACAGGCTAAGGAGGCCCCTTGAAGAGAGGTTGCTTTGTCTGTAAAGACCCCAGTAGTATAATACTGTGGCCCCTCTTTTATATACATATTGAAATTATTTTATTACCAAACCAATTAAACCTTGAAACTGCTCTTATTACATTATTCATTTGAGCCTCTAAGTGTTTATTTTTGGAATAATAAGAATTATTATTATTCCAGTATTTTTATCACTCTCTGAAGCTAAAGGACTGCAAGGTTCCTGGTATCAGACAGCTGACAATGAGACTTTGAGAGAGGGGAAAGATGAGTAGTACCCGTAGCAACCCAATTTTTTTTGTAGAATGATGAAGGATTATATGTAAAAAATTTAAACATTTTGCCCCTTTACATGAGGTTTCCCAAATTGGACACCACAACAGCCGTGACCAACAGCTTGCTAGTCTGTGAGGTGAGCAAATTGGTAGTGATGATGATGGATTTTGCTGGTAATTTTTAGCCATGATGGTCAGGGCAACAGTTGGAAGGAGCTAGGTGGGAGGGATCATGACAATGAGCTTTTGATGGGTTGGTGGCCAATGGGGGTCAGCAATGGCAGGCAACCAGTTGCTTTGGATGATTGACAGGGGATTCAATAGGATAAGTGGGTGGTTTGATGGCTTCTGGCTGAATGAGAGGGGGGATCAAGCAAGTGGAACTGAGATGGATCCATTTTGTTGACAGTTGACAGTTGTCGAGGGCTGTCTTTGTCATCATTTTCAATTATGTTGGTGATGATGACTATGAGGGTGATGGAGATGAGGAGTGGCATGACTGTCCACAAAAAAATTGGGCAACAAGTGCAGGAATGAGGAATTTAACAGAAGATCAGGGGACTTTAACAGCCTTGATGAGCCCTTCCTAGACCACTAGGACAGGGAGAAGTTGGAGGAAGAAAAAAAAAAGCCATGTATAATATTTTTTTTTTTAATTTTTGGATAAGATAAAAAACTAAGAATTTTTTTTAATAATTTTTCCCCTTTTCTTGAGATGTAAAAAATTGGTCCCCACATCTCTCCCCAACTTACAGACTGTGCCTAGTCTGAATCTTGAGATTTTGAAGATATTGAGAAAAGGAGAAAAGGAGAAAATATAAATAAAAAAAATTGGCCATTTCATGATCTTGAGATTGATTGAAGGGTTGAGGAAAAAAAATCTTGATCCATCCAAGATAGCCCTAGAAGTGGCAGCAGAAAACCAAAGAGGCCATACAAGGTCCTCACGTATGTGGCATAAGGCAGAGTTTTACAACCAAGAAAAAAAAAGGCAGGAGATGACCCTGATGGTGCAAAATTGGGAGGACTTACTTTGACCCCAAATTACCCCCACAACAATGAAATTTCTTGTCTTGATCAGTAGAGAACCTTCTGGCCAGCTGAGTACCATCCAGCTCTTCCAAAACATAGGATCCACCTCTGACTTGACAAACCACCTGATAAGGACCATTCCAACAATTTGAAAAGAGCTTTCCCCACTGAGTCTCAAAGGATTTATTATAAGCCAAAACTATATTTCCAGGGGTTAATTGATCCATGATTTTATTTGAATGCTTTTCTTTGCAAAAATGAACTGATTTCTCTCTTGATTCCTTAATCTTCTGATAAGCTTTGTCACAAATTTCTTTACTTTTCTACAGTTTCTTGGATCTGAAAACTAATTGGTCAGTAGTTGAGGAAACCAACTCCCATGAGATACGCAGGAAAGATACCATTTCAAGGTCAAGAGGAAGGACAGTTCTTTGGGAAAAAATGATTTCATAAGGTGAGTATCCAGGTGTCTGTTCAGTTGAGATTTGATCAGAGAAGATCACCAGAGGAAGAAATTTGTAAAAATTCTTTCCAGTCTCACCAGCCAGTTTGACAAGAGCAGACTTCAAAGGAGAGTGACCTTGTTCCACAATTCCTTGGAATTCTGGATAACAAGGGGTAGTAAACCAATGTTATCCAGGAACTGATTGGATCATTTCAGCAATTTTTCCACCAAATCCAGAGCCACCATCATTAGAATTAGATTGAGCCAAGCAATAATGCATTGTCCACGTCTCATGAAGGAATGCTGCCACTAATTCAGAGCTGATATTCTTACGCAATTTTGCTTCAAACCATCCAGAAAAATCATCTTCAGCCACAATGAGATACTTAGCACCACCTGAATTAATACAAACCACATCCACAGCAATCCTTCCAAAGACAGTGGAATCCCCAGTAGGATAACAAATTTCAGCTGTGTGCCTAAGATCATGTTTCTGACAAACTTCACAACTCCATCACCATTGAGAGACGGATTTCTTCAGTGATGGCCACCACAATTTTTCCAATATTTGTTGATAAGTTTCAGTTTCCCTACCATGACCAAGACCCTCATGGAGATTTTCAAGGAGTTAATCTTGCTTGGAAGGGATAGTAACAACAATGAGAGCACAAGGATTTCTCTTTTCATAAGTCTAGAACCTTGGACAAAATATCAGGGGACTTTTTTTAAGGCATCAAAATTCTTTGGTGGAAACATCAGTACGTCTTTGGAGATTTGAAAGGTACTTCTCTAATTCAAGACAGAAAACATGCTGAAAGCCAGAATAATCTTAAGAGGAGAAAGAGAATATAGGGTGAATTATAGATTCCTCCTTGTTGAAATCCAATCCAACATACAATTCATTGTCTCCCCAAGGCCGTCAAGATCAACCATCAGGAATTGTGAAAGATTTTGCAGGCCTGTGGACAATATCAAAAGAGAAAAACTGAATAAAAGACACCCAAAGATTCATAGGAGGATTTGGTAGGCTGGGAGAATTTATCTTTTCAATTATGGATCAAGCTTCCACTTGTAATTTGAAATGTTGACCCCAGAGGACTGTTTGAATTTTCTTGAAAATTCAAGCCACGCCTCAGGGTTCCAGTTTTTTTTGAGAGTATCTCAATTCCACATCTGAAAATAAAAATGATTCATAAAGAGCAGGACGGTCCCAACCATTTTCATCTGTCTGAGTAAGAACAGCCCCAACAGATTGATAGCTAGAATTGACAGCCAGCTTGATCTTGCCATCTCCTGGTTCATAAGAGATCTTTTTCAACACTATGTCTTTCCCAACAACGGTTTTGAGAAAATGAAACACATGCTCAAACGCTTGGGTTCAAATACATTCAGCTTCTATCCTAGTTAGACAATTCAAAGGGGCACAGATTTTGGATAAAGAGGGAATGAAGATCCAAACATAAGTTACAACACCTTGAAAGCCTCTAACTTCAGTGTGATTGATTGGAGTGGGGCAAGAGATGATCTTTTTGACTTTGGATTGTGCCATCCTTCTTCCTTCCTTGCCAAACACATGACAAAAAATTTCCAGAGCAGGGACACAAGCAGTCAATTTGATCCAGAAACAGTCAGGCCCAATTCCTCAATTCAAAACAGAATCCTTTCCAAAGCAGTAACCTATTCCCAAATTAATAAACAAATCCCTGAATGAAAAGATAAGAGCTTGTTATCATAATCAGACACTAGACCTTTAATTCCTCCATTTTATATAAAGATCCTAGCATGATCAGGAATTTCATCCTGGAGGACCCATATCATCTGAGCCTGATAGACTGCAAAAAAATTGGTGGAATTGAGCAAGCTGCAATGGACCAAGAGGGGTATCAAAGGCAGTGAGAGGATGAGGGATAGGATGTAGAGATTCTTTTTCATATCCACCCATAATGTCCCCCACACCATAGGAAGCTATCCCAGAAAAAGATTCCACAAATTCTTCAGTAGCAGCAGGAACACCAGATTCTATCGTTCTAAATTTGTTGAGAGGTTTGAGATTCTGAACTACTCTAAGTTTAACCTTAATTCTAAGGAAGCAGAAAACAGGGCTGGAATAACTAGAAGTTTACTGGTCATATAGACCAGTACAGACTTATTTGCCAATAAACTTGATAAATTTTTCAAATTTAGCAACAGGGATTGGAATCTTTTTCTATTTCCAAGAATTGTGCTCAACTACAAGGATACTCTAAGGCAGACCATATGATTCTTTCAAGAGACCTCTCTATTCTTCACAGAAGGAAATAGACTTTTCCCTCAGAGATAAGACATTTTTGATCAAATTCAACACATCAGGAAGAAGCCATTGATCTGGAACAAATTTGACCACTTTCAGATTTTCTTCAGTTACACCACCACAAGGCACCAAGGGACCAGCAAGAGATCAAGATAAACCACAGTAAGGGTCATGGGATAAGGGTGGTAACATGAGAGGAGAATTAAGTTTCAGGGGCGTGAGCCAATTGATGGGTTGGACCTTTTTTGCAACTGGTTTTTACTTGGTGGTAAAAGAGAAAAGTTCCTGTTTTCTCCAATTGTTGACCAGCAAGACCTGATAGCAAAAACTGAGACCAAGTTCCAAAATTTTCCATGTCCTATGTTCTGAAACGTTGTTGAAGGGTTCTTTTTACATAAAAGAAGAAACAAGGTATAATATGTTGCTCACAGGTGTGGCAGAAGGTAGAGTTTCAAAAATGATGGTAGAAGAATGTCCTATTGGTGCATAATTGGGAGGACTTACTTTGACCCCCAAGTGCCTCCACTGAAGTACATATGCCTCCATACCAAAACCATTAAAAAGAGAATCAAGATCAGGATCTAGTTTATACTCATTGCAGAGATTAGCACCAGAACTAAAAGGAGATTGAACAGGATTAAGAGAAAAAGTAAAAGAAGAAACAACAGATCCAGAGATAGAGGGAATATTTTTGGGATTTTTTATTTTGACATGTTTTTGATTTTTAATACTTTCCGGATCAGAAGAAAATGATGAAAAAAAAGAAAAATTTGCCACTGGGATGAGATTTGATCCTTGAGTTCAAGTCCAAGGCTGGGAAGAACTGTAACTATCATTAGAATCAAGCACTCCGCTAAAAAAATGAGAGGAATTAGAAGTTTCCTTCTGCTTCCCCTTTAGAACTGATTTAGGAGGACAACCAGGGAAATCTCTATCCCAAAAAACAGAATACAAGGAGCAGAGAGTAAATTCAATCTTCCTTCAATCAGCATTGGGCAGAAGGATTCTATCCCCAACTGGAACGGAAAAAATAAAGGTAGCACCAAATTCCACTAAAAAGGTTGACCCAAGATCATAGTTCCTTCCAAACAAGTAATCCTAAAATGACAGGTTCCAATGATGTTTTGACCAATTCAAACTTGAAAATATTCAGAAATACCAACTAACTCAAAATACTGATTCCCTATTCCATACACCGCAGAGTTGAAGCTAACTCTAGGACTGAGCTTGAGGTTTCAGGCAATAGAATCCAAAATAGGGTTAAGTTGAGAACAAGAATTGACCAGGAGAGAAACTGTTTCATCCAATTCTCCAAGACAACAAGGAAGAAAACTAAGCAGAACAGAGTACAGGTTGGAAGCTGAGGAAGGATCAGCTCTTCCAGAGTCCTCAAGCAATGTTCCAGAGGAAACCTTCAATTGGTCAGAGCCAATTTCCACACATTGACAAGAGACCCATTTCTTCATCCCTTCAGCAACAGAGGGAAAAATTGACAGGATCTCAGCAACAGATAAATCAGGAATTTTTAGATCAGACATTTCTTTTTAGTACCCCTTCCACAGCATTGGTGTGGTCCTTAGAGATTCCCCTCTTGAACCAAACTTTGGGCTGGGTGGAGGGAGCATGCTCAGGTGAAGGAGGGTTTATGACAGGAGTGGCAGCTTGGGGTGTTGCAACAGGTGGAGGAGAATGATCAGGGTGGTTTTGAAACCTTTCCACCAGAGGTTCCATTTCTATTTCCATGTCTTCACCATAGAGGAAGAAGGTTCAGGGGAGGATTGACGTTTGACCAGTTTAAAAAGGATAGCGGATGGCATAGGAGGAGTTTTGTGAAGTTTGGATTCCTCATCTTGTTTCCTAGCCAGATCAGATTTATAAGCTCCACAGAAGCTAGAGGAGGAGATAGCAGGAGGATACCATGATTGAAGAGTACCACAGGAAGGTTGAAAATTCCAAGAAGCCAAAGATGCTTTCTTAGGAAGAGATGGCTGAAAAAAGGCCACCACACAACGGATAGGGTGTTATGAATTGAAAGGGATCAGAGCACCATTAGGAAGAAAAAAAATGATTTCCCTTCTGTTCCACCAACCTTTCCTCCTTATCCTTTTGGAGTTCTGGGCATTGTCCAGTTGCATGACCTTCTCTATGACAATAGGAGCAGCTGGGAATGGATCTAGGAATGGAATAAGAAGGTTTGGAGGCAGCAAGAGCAAAAATCTTTTGATCCATTTTATTTTTGAAAGCTTGGAGAAGTTTTGTTATTTCATCAATAGTTGCACTCTCTTTGTCAGCCTGAGGATTGGGTTTGGGACAACAACTGGCCTCCGTTTTCCTCATAATTTTGTTAGACTCACCAAATGATGGAGCAGGAACAGGTTCAGTGGTGCGAGGTTTTTCAAAGGTCAGGGAAGTTTGACCTTTCATGACTATATCCACAGCACTCCTAAGGGAAGCTTCAAATAATTATCCCTAGTCATGATCATAGATCAAGAATTAACCAACTTGTTCCTTATTTGCTCCTAGAAAGAAATATTGGAAAAAATTGGACTCAAATTTCATCAATGATTTCAATATGATTGTTTCTGAGGAGATAATATTGGATAGGATCTCAAAATTCCCTAAAAGATTGATAATAAGAAGCTGAAGAAATACTATCCTTTGAGATCCACTGAGAGACACAATCATGCAAGTCCTTTAACCTAAATGGAGCTGTATCCATCTTTCACCAATACTTCAGGATTTCTTTGTGAAAGTTATTGGCCTAAAAGCTTAGTCAAAGAGCATTGATTAAAGAAAAAGAAATTCTGAGACAATAATTCCTGATTATTGATCCTTAATCTTGGGCAGAGGCAATGGCACACTTGTGAATGTGAATGAATGGATGAATAAATGGATGGAAAACAGCAGGGAGAAGAGCCCCTTAAACAAAAAAGATGGTGCTCATGTGGAGCTCATGTAATGAAAAGCAAAAGGCAATAATTCGGCCCAAAATGGGCTCTACAGGCTCTACAATCCCTGTTACTTGGTTTGGGCTTACTAAGCCCACTTGGCATTTTTTCTGAACCCTTTTGAGCAGCCTGTGCCTGTCAAATTTGGTTTTTCCACCCTCACAGGGCTGAACCAGCCCCTTGCTGTTCAGGCCCTGGCTGGTTGTCTATTACAACCAGCCCTTTTAACTGGTTACATATCTCTTCTAATTGTACTGGCCCTTTCTATACACTTACAGGCCTGGTTGCCTCCTGAAACCAGGCCCCTGGCCTGGTTGCCTCCTGAAACCAGGCCCCTGGCCCTCAAAATGGCCAGGGTGGACCCAGAATCACTGTGGATCCAGCCAAGAACTCATGAGGGGGTGTGTAACCTGCGGGCATGCACCCCCCCTCCTTTGCTCAAATCCCCTGGGGAGGTGATCAAATGCCCCTCCAGGGGTCCTGGGGTTCAATAACCCCAGGGGTTGTCACACAGAAGGTGGGCTGCGTGGTGGTCAGGCCCACCCAGCCCCATTGTTTGCCTCCCCTTTGGTAATGGGGGGGCAAGATGGCCCAATCATCATTGGTCTTGAGGTGGGGGGGTGATCAAGTCCCCTCCCCTCTTGCTGGTTGCCTTTTTTGCAACCTGCTTGTTGGTCTGTTCAAGGAGGGACCAGCCATCCTCCATCCCCCATGCAACCAAGGAAGGGGAGGGAGTGAGGCAGGGGCCGCCAGCCCCTGCAGCCACAACCCACCCTGGAAGCCGCAACCAGCTGGGTGGGGCAACCAGGGCCAGGGCCCTGCACACAGTGGTTGGGGGGACTCCAAAAGGAGTCCCCTGCCTCCTACCATGGCCCCAAGTGGGCTGTTGGGCCCCACATCAGGCCCAAGCTGAGAAAAAAGCGGCCCCAATTGGCTGCCAAGGCCCAATGACCCCCAAAAAACTAATTTGGTGGGCAAGCCCGTCTGGCCAATTATGTCCATAATAATCCTTGGACCCATAATTGCCCAGATAAGCCAATCTGGCTAAGGTGGCCCATCCGCCCTGATGGGCCTGTCAAGGCCCGATTCCCAATTGACTTGGAAAATATGTTCTGGCACCCAAATGCCCAAAACCAATAACATCCACATAGGCCGACATGACCCACGTGATGTCCAATGGGCAGTGGAGGCCAATTTGTGTATCCCATTTGGATTACACACTAATATGCACATTACCTGGGTGCGTCTGTATTTTAACACACCCCTTTGATCAACAAGGGATTCCATTTGCATACTAGAAACAAAAACTTGATGTTTGTTCAATCTAAGGCCTTGGTTAAGATATCAGCAATCATTGCTCCAGCAGGAAGTTACAGTAACACTATCTCTTTGCAGTTACCTGCATCACATATATAGTTATACTGAACATTGATAGTTTTTTTTCTTGAATGGAACACTTGGTTCTCTGCCAATGAAATGGCACTCTGATTATCAAAATAAAAAAACAAAAACCCTTGTGGTTTATGTGTATCCTCTAAGACTTTTCTCAACCATTTTGATTCCTGTGAGACTGACAGGTATGTTCTGTACTCTGCTCCTGTTGATGAAAAACTTATTTCTGACACCTTTTTTGACATCCATGACACAAATTTGTCCCCAAGAAGAAAACAAAACCACTTTTGAATTCCTTAGTGTTACCATCTGCCCAACCTGAATCAGAATAACCAACCAATTGAAAGTTTTCTGAATTTGACAACTGTAGTCCCAGACTGATTGTTCTTTTAAGATACCTCATAACTCTCTTAAATGCTGACCAATGCCTCATGCTAGGTCTCTCTAAGTGTTGTGACAAAACACCAATTGAAAATGCAATATCTGGCCTTGTACAATTCCCCAAATAATTTAAAGATCCAATAGCTGACCTATAATCATTCCCAGATTGAGCAAACTCTAGATGCTCTTCATCTGTAGACTTTTCTAACCAAACTTTAGACTGCATTAGAGTACTAAACTCTTTTCCATCCTCTAAGCCATACTGCTTAAGTAGAGCAGACACATAATGGTTCTGATGGAACTTGATCACATTCTTTCTCTTACTACTTTTCATTCCAAGCACCTGCTGTGCCAGACCAAGATCTTTTATCTTGAACTCCTTTTTGAGTGTCTCTATGAATCTATCCTTACCATTCCCAATAATGATAATGTCCTCAACCCAAATAAAAAAAATTGCATGCTTTCTCACAAAGAGAAAAGAGTTTTCCTCACTTTTCCTGAAACCAATCTCCATCAGTTTTTTACTCATTGTGGCATACCATGACCTTTCTGCTGGTTTTAATCCATACGGGGATCTACACAGCTTGAGGAAATTTTCCCCTTAATCTTCTGAGAGGAAACTTCTTACACAGATTTTCTTCATAATTTTGGGCTTGGTCTCTACCAGCTATTCCTTGAGACCATCAGAAATTGACATATAAACAGTCTCCTCCTCTCCAATTTTTGCATTCAAGTATTGTCCGCTTGCTACTATGTACAGATCAACCTGTCATAGTAACACAAACTATAAAAAATAAGCATATCCAAATTAACAAAGGAAGGAGTGAGAAATTCATAGATATTATTACAGAAATGGATTTCTCACCCAAAATTAGGTAGGGTCACTCACTGACCCCACCCTTGAAATCCAAGTCCTTACATTTTTAAAATAATTAAAAAGAAAAGTACAAAAAATTACAACACCAGTATGGCACCTTTTTGCCATCTTAAAATTTCACACGTATTGTCACATATAGGGTTTACACCTAAAATTCACTCAGAATTGAGGTGTTGTGTATATTTTAGAAGTTACACGCGGAAATGTGTTATGTCACAATTCCCGTGCCCAGCCCTGCATCATTACATACCCCTACGTACTGATAGTAGCAGTTTCCCGCGTACTAGAGACCTGCGCGCAGCTAATTCTGCAAAAAACACAGCAGATCCCACCCCACGCGCATCTGAACTGACTGATCCCCGCGTCTGGATCTGTTGCGACTAATCTGACAACCAGGTACCGCTCAAAATAGCTTCAACCTAATTAGGGTTGCCTGGCATATGTAACAAGTTGACATATACATCAGTAATAATCTAAAAAGATCAAAAATTAATTAAAATTAATAAAAATTAAGTTTAGAACATTTTTAAATAATACATGAAAGATCAAGGATTACCACATAAATCATTGACTCTGATCTTTGAAGACCACAAAACACTACAAGGAGTCTTCATAAAAATTCTTAAAAATGGTCAACGTGATTGGCAAATGATGAAAAATCAGTAAACATACACATCTGCCCGCTTTGAAGCAATACCAATTTTACAAATGAAGGATGAGTACAGAATGATCAAATTTAAGCCATAATAGATTAACAGATCCTGTGGCTAAAATAGTACAGAAATCCAGATGATCTAAGGACAGCTGAATAATAGCACCAAGTGGACGTGCTAATATTGCTCTGACAGGCTTTCCAGCCTCGGAACAAAAGGAGAACTCTCTGTACGCGCCCTGAGAGGCTCAAAATCACCCCAAAAAGGTATTTATACAGACCTCTTTGGATCCATTATTCCATTATCAGTTTACCAGGAATTATTATTATCAATCAGACATCGTGTCATTGTTATTCAATTGCTTATGAAGAATCTAAGCAAGTGATTTATGACCAAGTCTGTAGTATTATTATTTTTTTCTTAAAAACAATCAACCCTTGAAGTTTAGTCAGGCAATCCACCCCATCTGCTCTGAAGCCCTTCCTATTCTTGTAGGATTTTCGTGGCAAAGTGCTCAGAGTGAGTACTTCCCCTCCTGTCTTGGCCATTTCAGCTTTTAAGCCTGGCCATTAGTGGAATAAGACCTTTCTAAGGCACCCATTTTCATTACAAGGTTCTTAAACTGCCTAAGGAGGCCCCTTGAAGAGAGGTTGCTTGCCTGCAAATATCCCCAGTAGTATAATACTGTGGCCCCTCTTTTATATACATATTGAAAACCTTTTATTACCAAACCAATTAAACCTTGCAACTGCTGTTATTATATTATTCATTTGAGCCTCTAAGCATTTATTTTTGGAATAATAATAATTATTATTATTCCAGTATTTTTTTCACTCTCTGTAGCTAAAGGACTGCAAGGTTGCTGGTATCAGAGAGATGACAACTGGGGTTCTGGCTGGGAAATATCCTTAAATAATTGATCTTTAATTATTTATTCCTTGAACAAGTCTATGTTTTTAAAAAAATAAGTTAAAATAATTATATAATATATTTTTGATCCTTTGTTTCTCTAGTGGATCTTAAGAACAACAGATAATTGATCAATTATTATTTGAACCTTCTTAAAAATAAAAAAGAAGAAAAACTCCGTAACTTTGCCCCTGTTATTATAACTCCTGAGTAACAAAAAGAGAAATTGCTTTATCATAAACAGGAGGTTATAAAGGACAAAGAACTTGAGCATGAAAGAATTGTCAATTTCAATTCTTTATTAAGGAAACATAAGGGGTGGAAAATTTATCACAGGAAGCTTTATATTTAAAAACTAAATAATCCTGAAGATAAAGAAAAATCCATAATTAATAAAAGTCATTATTTTTCTAAAAATATCATCTTACCACATAAAAATACAAAAAAATATTCAACTTATATTTTTTGTTTTTATCCATCTCAGTGGATTTTGTTTTGGTGATCTCATTGACCAGGACCTCCTAGAGGATGTCCCAGACAGTGTACCCTTGGAATTACCCTTGGATTCATCCCAGGATCTGATTGGAACTCACTCAGACCCTGTTGGAATACCCCTCAAGGACAGTTGTGATCCCAACCAAGTGTTGGTACCCTTATATTTAAATTTAACTAAGTTACAATATATATAAAAAATTAGAAAAAATATAAAACACAAAAAATATTATTTTTATAGCTTTCTTAAAGGGAAAGGACCCCAAAAAGAAGAGGTCCTCAGCCCATCAGAAGTTAAGGAACCTAAAAGATAGGGATAGCATAATATCCCTAGCCCAGAAGTGGAGAAAGCTTTACCACAATTAGATGTAGAAGCTCTTAATAGCTTTTCTGTAAATGTGTCTCACAATTTCACAGTTATCAGCCAGTGTTTTAACAAAGTTTATCAACAACTGGAAAAATGGAGTCTGAGTACTTGAAGAGTGATTGATAAACAGTATCAGACTATGAGAATTGATTAGTTAGAAATACAACAAATCAAGGGTTGTATGAAATCTAGTAAGTTGGACCTGATGAAACATATTGATGATAACCAATAAATTCTTCAGGAAGATATTCTTGCATCCACAAACCAGCTTAAGGAAGAAGTTAAGAAAACTAGTCCTAATCCTTCAGCTCATCTGATCAACAAAATTGATTTACTAAACAACAAACTTGATTTGGAGTTGGGTATAATTAAGAATGATCTCAGAGATCTTGAAGTCAATTTGACTAACTCCTCAGTCATTGACCTGGAAGAAACTAGACCTGCTAGGTTCACCAGTACTCCTAGTGTTCCTTGTAGAACTAGGAAAACTAGGGATGAATCTTATAGGCCCATTCCTGCTCCTGAAATAGAACAGGATTTGAAGTTACTTCCTCCCATTACTTAATGTCCTAAATTCTTTGGAGAAGGAGAATAAAACCATGTCAGTTTCATTAAATTTATTGATTATACCCTTTCTCCTTGTGAACTAACTGATACAATAGTCGTGGTAAGATTTCCCAGACTATTTGAAGGAGTGGCTCTTGATTGGTTTATCAATACAAGGGAAGAAGTTGGATCTTTATCCTGGAGTTCTTGGAAAGAATTGATCAAAGTAGAATTTGGTACTAGGATTTGGAAAAGAAAGATGATGAAAACTTTTGAAACCTCCCAGTTTGATGCATCCAAGGACAAACCTCACAAGTGGTGCTTAGACCAGAAAAGGAGGTTAGACTGGTTTTACCCAGATGCTGGTAAAGAATAAGTAAATGAAATACTTCTCAGTTTATTTCCTAGACAAATCAACCACAGTGTAAGGTGCAGGATGCCTATGGATTCTGATCTTTCTAACTTGATAGGTGTGTTGGAAGAGACTATTGATATGAATGGTCTAGATAAGAGATTCAAAAGACTCCCCAGAGAACAAAATACTAGGAACAGGGAAGAGTATACTGCCAAAACTAAGGAATCCCCTGCCACTAATCCAACTACCTTGGAAGTCAAGAAGACTCCAGAGTCAAAGGAAAAATTATTTTGGAACTGTAACCAAACAGGAAATGTAAAACCTGATTTTTCTCTACCTAGGAAAAGGATTAATCCTATTGAAGGAGAAGAGTATGATAATCCTGACCCTCCCCTAGATGAAACTGATGGATAACTTTCAGAGTGTGATTTGATGATAACTAACCCCATCAATGTCATTGAAGGACATATTGAGTCTTCTCTAGACATAAATTCTGTCAATGAGGATTCTAAGTTACCTCAAAAATGGAATCCCAACATGAAGATTCACCACATCTCTGAGGCTAAGGCCTTGATCTAAAACATTCTGTTGGTAAAAGTTATACTTCAGGCAAAACATGCTATGCTACTGGTTTTATTCAAGGTTCCCCTGTTAAGTTACTTCTAGACAGTGGAGCCTTTTTCTCTTGTGTTGTTTCAACTTATTTGGAGAAACAAGAATCAAACTGGAAACTGAAATTATTACCAGTACCTCAGGCTAATTTCAGGAGTTGTAATTCTTCTCTCAATGCTGTTGGAGTATGGTCCTCTGATATCATACTCCCTCACTCTAAAGGATCACTCAAACTGAACATTGAATTTGTAGTGCTCCAAAATGGAGTATGTGATTACTTTATCCTTGGTAATGATTCTCTTTGCTTGTATGGTATAGATGTATTCCAAAGCAATAGTAGATACTTCACCATAGGGGGAGACTGGAACAAGAAGTTTCAAATATGCCATGTTAATTCTCAAACTTCTGATTCAACAGATGAAAAGAAATTAGAGAGTTTCAATCAGGAATACTTCTTTTGAGCAGCTTTGAATCCCCTGTTCAATGAAGAACAAAGACGGGACATCCTACAAGTATGCTTTGAAAATCAAGATGCTTTCTGTACCAAGGATAACCCCATTGGTAACATCAAAGGACACAATATGATCCTGACTCTAACCATTAAGCCTCCTTACCCACTTAACCTCAGGGGACCTGCTTACCCTCTGAGTCCAAAATCTAGAGCTGCTCTGGAAACTAATATTCAAGAGTTGGTTGACCTACAAGTCTTAAGGAAAGTAGGACACAATGAACAAGTACATATCACTACTCCAGTAATCATAGCTTGGCATAATGAAAAGTCAAGGATGGTTGGAGAATTCAGAATGCCAAAAAACTAAACCCAAGGTGATTACCATCCGATTCCAAGGATTGACCTTGCTCTGCATAACCTGTCACAAGCTAGATACATCACTACCATGGACATGCTGAAAGATTTTCACCAAATACCTATCAGCCCTGATAGCCAGAAATTCATGAGAATTATCTGTCATTTTGGAATTTATGAGTATATAAGGATGCCTTCTGGTATAAAAAATGCTCCTTCTCATTTTCAAAGGATGATGGACACAGTTCTAGGATTGTTCATCAGACAAGGATGGATGATGGTTTACATTGATGATGTTATCATTTACTCTGATGATTGGGATACCAACCTGGATAAATTAAGATTAGTCCTCAAAACTATCTCTGCTTTGGGATCAAAAGTATCAATGAAAAATTGTAACTTTGGCTATGGAGAACTGAAAGCCTTAGGAAAAATTGTCTCAGGACTAACCTTAGCGGTTGACCAAAAAACAATAGCAGCAGTAATCAATAGGCCAATGCCTCAGAATAAAACTGAACTCCTATCTTTTATTAGCTTCTGCAACTACTATAGGAAGTACTTACCAAATGTTCCTCTTCTAACAAAGTTTCTGTATGAAATCTGAAAAACCACAACCTTGTTAGAAATGACTCATGAAAGAGTTAAGAATTATGAGGAACTCAAGATGGCCATGACTTTGGCTCCAGTAATGATTCAGCCGGAATATTCTAAACCCTTCAAGCTCTATATAGATGCTAGTATGGACAGACTAGGAGCTGCATTACACCAGGAAGTCATAGTGGGTGACAAACCGGTGTAAAAACCTATACTCTTCATATCCAGACAAGTTAAGGATACTGAGAAAAGTTATGGTGCAAGCCAAATGGAACGCCTTCCTCTATTATGGGCTCTGGAAAAACTTCATTACTACTTGGCAGGAACCAAGTTCACGGTAATTACTGACTGAAATGATGTCAGGACTTTGATGAACATGAAAACCCCTAGTAGGCACATGTTAAGATGGGAGATAGCCATACAACAATACCGAGGTCAAATGACCATAGTTCACCAAGCTGGTGCTAAACACCAGAATTCTGATAGTTTGAGCAGGAATGATTTACCCAATTACCCAAGTAACCCTGCTCATGATCCAGAGGGTAATGATATCTTCCCTGTCCTTAACATTAACATTTTGAACAATGAAGCTCCCATAATGGGAATCCAAATTTGTGTATTGGATGAATCCTTGTTCAACTCAATCAAAGAATCTTACAATTCTGGAATGAAAACTCTGATCACCATGATGGAAAGTGCTTCTCCACCATCTGAATTGATCAATAGCCTACCTGAACCCATCTTGAAACAATAAAAAGCAGTAAGGTTCACCATATTGGATGGTCTAGTATACTACAGGGATCAACATTCAACTGTTATAGTCTTAACTAAGGATGACCATATCAAACATGTCCTGGCTGAATGCCATGATAACTGCTGATATGGTCATTCATCTGCTGATAGAACTTTAAATGAGGTTAAACAAACTGCTTGGTGGATCAATTGGAGAGACTCCACTATCCAGTATGTTACTAGTTGTGAAAATTGTCAGAAGTCCAACAGGACCACTGGTAAAAGGTTTGGTCTACTACAAAAGATTGCTGAACCCAAGAAAAGATGGGAGATCATCAACATGGACTTTGTAACTGGACTACCACCAGGAGGAGCCTATTCCTACAACTCAGTCCTAGTCATCATGGATCGGTTCTCCAAGAAAGCAAAGCTTCTACCTAATCACAAGGAAGACACTGCTATGGAAGTTACCCTATTATTTTGGAACAGATTCATTGCTGATGTTGGAGCTCCCAAAATCATTATCAGTGACAGAGATCCTAAATTCACCTCTGAGTTCTGGAAAAATCTTCATGACATGCTGGGAACCACCTTAGATTTCTCTACAGCTTATCACCCTCAGACAGATGGCTTAGCTGTAAGGATGATTTAGACCCTGGAAGACATGCTCCAGATATTCTTTGGCTTTGGTCTAGAATACAAGAATTGTGATGGTTATTGCCACAATTGGCTTAGCCTTTTAACTGCACTAAAGATGGCCTGCAACAGTAGCAAGCACTCTACCACAAAGGAAGCACCCTACATACTGGAAAGAGGATGGATTCCTAAATTACCCAAGGATAACCTTAATCACCAGCTAACAAATATTCAGCCTACATCACTTGATTTCAAAAAAATGATAGATGTAGCCAATAAAAATGCTGTTAATTGTGTCCAGGATGCTGTGGAGTATAACCAACAAAGGTTGGATAAAACCCATGAGGAGCCTGATTTCAAGATTGGTGATCAATTCTTGATCTCTGCCACCAAATTCACCAACTTAGCTGGAAATATAAAGCTTAGACCAGCTTTTGTTTGAACTTTCACCATTAATAAACTTCATGGTAAGAATGCTGTGGAAGTAATGCTTAGTGATGAGCTTTCTAGAAAACACCCAGTCTTCCCAGTAAGTCTCATCAAACACTACCACCCAAGGAATGGAGAACATACTCCTTCACCTAAAATACCTGTTGCGGAAGAACCTGAAAAAGACAGAGGAAAAATTAGCAAGACCCTTAAAGATAAAACATAAAGGATCAATGGAAAAGATGCGGACTCTACCCAGTTATATACAAGGGAGAATCAGCTGATGAGGACGAATGGTTAGCTGAAAAAAATATCCCTGATGGAACCATACACCTAATGAACTACAGAGCCAGCACAAGGCATTTACCCAGATTTTTTTTTCAGATATAGACATATCTTGGAGTGGGGGAACGTCAGCTTGCTACTATGTACAGAGCAACCTGTCATAGCAACACAAACTATAAAAAATAAGAATATCTAAATTAACAAAAGAAGGAGTGAGAAATCCATAAATATTATTGAAGAAATTGATACCTCACCCAAAATTAGGTAGGTTCACTCACTGACCCCACCCTTGAAATCCAAGTCCTTACATTTTTAAAATAATTAAAAAGAAAAGTACTAAAAATTACAACACCAGTATGGCACCCTTTTTGCCTTTTTAACATTTCACAGGTGTTGTCACGTATAGGGTTTCCACCTAAAATTCACTCAGAATTGAGGTTTTGTGTATATTTGAGGAGTTACACATGTAAATGTGTTATGTCACCATTCTGCCGCGCAGCCCCCCATCATTACATTTCATAAAAATTATTAAAAATTATCTATGTGATTCACAGATGATGGAAAATCAGTAAACTTCCACATCTGTTCACTTTAAAGCAATACCAATAGTAAAAATGAAGGATGAGTACAGAATGATCAAATTTACGCCATAATAGATTAACAAATCCTGTGGCTAAACTAGTACAGAAATCCAGCAGATCTGAGGGCAGCTGATTAACAGCACCAAGTGGACGTGCTTATATTTCTCTGACCAGCTTGCCAGCCTCAGCCCATGAGCTAAACCCTCTGTACGCGCCCTGAGAAGCTTGAATTCACCCCAAAAAGGTATTTATACAGACCTCTTTGGATCCATTATTCCATTATCAGTTTACCAGGAATTATTATTATCAATCAGACACCATGTCATTGTTAGTCAAGTGCTTATGAAGAATATAAGCAAGTGATTAATGACCAAGTCTGTAGTATTATTATTTTATCTTAAAACCAATCAACCCTTGAAGTTTAGTCAGGAAATCCACCACATCTGCTCTGAAACCCTTCCTATTATTACAGGATTTTCGTTGCAAAGTTCTCAGAATGAGTGTTTCCCCTCCTGTCTAGGCCAGTGTGC
Source organism: Puccinia polysora (assembly GCA_025617555.3). Taxonomy (NCBI): domain Eukaryota; kingdom Fungi; phylum Basidiomycota; class Pucciniomycetes; order Pucciniales; family Pucciniaceae; genus Puccinia; species Puccinia polysora. The sequence goes on from CM062625.1 coordinate 27,930,115, forward strand.
TGTGAAGCCCGGTCATTTGTGGAATAATCCCTTTCTAAGGCACCCATTTTTATTCCAAGGTTCTTAAACTGCCTAAGGAGGCCCCTTGAAGAGAGGTTGCATTTTCTGTAAAGACCCCCAGTAGTATAATACTGTGGCCCCTCTTTTATATACATATTGAAAACCTTTTATTAACAAAACAATCAAACCTTGAAACTGCTCTTTTTATATTATTTATTTGAGCCTCTAAGCATTTTTTTTGGAATTATTATTATTATTATTATTATTATTATTCCAGTATTTTTATCACTCTCTGTAGCTAAAGGACTGCAAGGTTCCTGGTATCAGAGAGCTGACAATTATGCAGTCAAAAAATCAGCTTGTCTGATTTCTTCACTCAACTCCACTTCCAAAGCGATGATTTCCCTCAAGGTGGACAGCCTTTCAGTTGGAAATAAAGTCTCCTGGTAATAAATAACCTCTCTCTGCTTGAAGCCCTGTGCAACACACATAGGCTTGAACCTCTTCAAAACCCCATTAGTATCAAACTTTTTAGTCAGCAATAATCTAGACCCAACAATTGTCTTTTGCTTTGGAACTGAATCCTGCTTAACCACTTCAAACACACTCTTATTCTCCAGAGAATTCAAATTCCTCAAAAATAGCTGTCTTCCAATTGGCTCTCTTGTCAGAATCAATAGCTTTGCCAAAGCCATTTTGGTTAATCTATGACCCATCACTGAAATTAACTGTATAATATCATTAAGCATACACTGTTCCCAAAGTGTATCTTCCTCATATTCTGCAGAAGCATGATTGGACTTCCATTCCCCATACCTATCAACTGATATTCCAATCCTGCCATTCCTTCTAACTTGAGGTGGAGGCTCATCAGGTTCTGATTCCACGGACTCTCCTGAAGCAAATACTGAACCCTCCTGTGGCACATCTGCCATCTCAAGGTCATCATTAATGAAATTCTCCCAAGCCTCTGCTGGTGAAATGGACTCTAATGCCATTTCCTGCTGTGATTCCTGAACCGCAAAATCTTCACTCCTCTTGAGTGGAAAGGTACCTTCTTCAAATTTTACATCCCTACTGTGGATAGCCTTTCTTGTCCTTGGACAATAAATCCTAGATGACTTACTTATTAAATCATAGCCCAGAAGTGCCCCTGTTCTGGCTCTAGGATCTAACTTACCAACCATCTCATTATTGTGGACACTATAATACACTAAGCAACCATCTCATTATGGTGGACAATATAATACAATCAGAAACCAATTTTTCTTAGGCGTGATGTTTTGGGGTACAACTTCCAAAACTGATTATGCGGACTCTTTCCATTAACACTTACTATATTGTGCAATAGACCCACTGTGCACAACAACTCAGCCCATAAAAAATTTGGTAGACCAGATTTGTCAACTCTCTGATACCAGGAACCTTGCAGTCCTTTAGCTACAGAGAGTTATAAAAGTACTGGAATAATAATAATAATAATAATTCCAAACATAAGTGCTTAGAGGCTCAAATTAATAATAAAATAAGAGCAGTTGCAAGGTTTAATTGGTTTGGTAATAAAAGGTTTTCAATATGTATATAAAAGAGGGGCCACAGTATTATAATACTGGGGATATTTGCAGGCAAGCAACCTCTCTTCAAGGGGCCTCCTTAGGCAGTTTAAGAACCTTGTAATGAAGATGGGTGCCTTAGAAAGGTCTTATTCCACTAATGGCCAGGCTTAAAAGCTCAAATGGCCAAGACAGGAGGGGAAGCACTCACTCTGAGAACTTTGCCACTAAAATCCTACAAGAATAGGAAGGGCTTCAGAGCAGATGGGGTGGATTGCCTGACTAAACCTCAAGGGTTGATTGGTTTAAGAAATAAATAATAATACTAAAGACTTGGTCATAAATCACTTGCTTAGACTCTTCATAAGAACTTGACTAATAATGAAACGGTGTCTGATTGATAATAATAATTCCTGTTAAACTGATGATGGAATAATGGATCCAAAGAGGTCTGTATAAATACCTTTTTGGGGTGATTTTGAGCTTCTCAGGGCACGTAGAGAGGGTTCTGCTGGTGGGCTGTGGCTGGAAAGCCAGTAAGGGCAAGATTGGCACGTCCACTTGGTGCTGTCAATAAGCTGATCTTAGATCTGCTGGACTTCTGTACTATTTTAGCCACAGGATCTGTTAAACTGTTATGGCATAAATTTGATCATTCTGTACTCATCCTTCATTTGTACTATTGATATTGCTTCAAAGCGGGCAGATGTGGATGTTTACTGATTTTATCATCATCTGCTTATTGCATTGATTATTTTCAATTCTTTTTATGAACACTCCTTGTAGTGTTTTGTGGTCTTCAAAGATCAGAGTCAGTGATTTATGTGGTAATTCTTCATCTTTGATTTATTATTAAAAAATGTTCTAAACTTAATTTATATTAATTTTATTTAAGTTTTGATATTTTTGGACTATTAATAATGCATATGTCAACTTGTTACATATGCTAGGCAACTCTAACTAGGTTGTAGCTCTTCCAAGCGGTACCTGGTTGTTAGATTAGTCACAATGGATCCAGATGCGGGGATCAGTCAGTACAGATGCGCGCGGGGTAGGATCCGCTGCTTGCGTGGCAGAATTAGCTGCGGGCAATTCTCTAGTAGGCGGGAATCTGCTACTATGAGTAAGTAGGGATATGTAATGATGCGGGGCTGCGCGCAGGAATTGTGACACAACACATTTCCGCGTGTAACTTCTAAAATATACACAACACCTCAATTCTGAGTGAATGTTAGGTGTAAACCCTATAAATTATAACATGTGTGAAATTTTCAATTGGAAAAAAGGTGCCATACTGGTGTTGTAATTTTTAGTACTTTTCTTTTTAATTATTTTAAAAATGTAAGGAGTTGGATTTCAAGGGTGGGCTCAGTGAGTGACCCTACCTAATTTTGGGTGAGGAATCCATTTCTGTAATAATATTTATGGATTTCTCACTCCTTCTTTTGTTAATTGAGATATTCGTATTTTTCATAGTTTTGTGTTGCTCTCACAGGTTGCTCTGTACATAGTAGCAAGCTCAAAAGATTGAGCAATGATATTTCTGACTTTTTCCAATAAATTACGATTCATCCTCTCAACCATTCCATTGTTTTGTGGAGTACTAGCAGTAATAATTATATGAGTGATGCAATAATCATTCAACAGTTTCTCAAATCTTTTCTCAGAATATCACCCCCTCAATCAGCAATATACCTCTTGATCTCCTTCATCAAACCATTCTGTTTCCAGAATTTGAAGATTACTGAAAACTCCTCTGTGGTCCAATCCTTTGATATTATTGGGTTTACCCAAAAATCATTAGTTGCTGTATCAACTCAATTGATGAAGTATCTTGCCCCACCAAGGGACACTGGTGTAGATGGCCCTGCCACATCAATGGAAAACTCCTTTTTAGGAACTTCTGTTCAATCTCTAATGTTTGAGGACACATTTTTGGTCTTGGCCCCTAAGTTAAAACTTTTACAGTTGCTGTCCTTTGCCTTATGGCCACTTCTATTGTAAACAACAGTTCTCTGGCCTAAAACCTTGAACAAGTTATAACATAGCAACTTATTCCAAACTTTTCCACTAAGGATAGTTCTCCCATTCAAATAAATAGCAAAATTATCTTCTTTCAGACAACAAATCTGGAATCCTTTGTTCCAGAGCACTTGAAAAGACACAAGGTTATAAGGCAAATCTGGTACATAGAACACTTTCCCAAAATATATTTTGAAACCCCAGTTATGTGCAAGAATAACTTTTCCATTTCCTGTAATCTGAATTGTTCTTCCTTTTTGGCCAATATTTACAACAACATCAAAATCTCCACAATTTGAAAAAAAAGTTTGGCTCAAAAAACATGTGGTCTGTACAACCAGAATCAATCAAAACAATAACACCCTCCTTCAATCCTCCTGTAAGGAAATAAAAACTATCAGCCACTCATAAGTTCTTATCATCAAATTTAAGATTACCCATTTCATAATCAATCAATTTGATTTCTTGATCCTCAATGAGCTTTGCCTTCTTGTTGGGGACATGTTCCTCAACAGCCTTTTCTGATGGGCATTCCAATGCCACCATAGAAATGTTCTTTATTGCAAGGTTGACCTCCCTGTCTTCCTTGTCTTCTTCTGCAGACTTCTTCCTCTTCTTGACCTCCTTGAAATCCTTCAAATATTTCCCCTTCTTCTGAGAATTATAACATAAGACCTTTGATAAATCCCTCTTGGCTGTTGCCTTCTTTCCAGATTTTCCTTTCTTGACAACCAGAGCAGCTCCTGTGCCCTCCTTAATCTCAAATTGAAGATCATCCTTTTCAATTCTCTTCAGCACATCCTCTTCCCCAGGAAGTGGATCCAATTGAGATATACTCCTAACCAAGGACTCATACTCTTTTGGTAGCTTCTGCAGAACTAAGAGTGACAACCACTCAGTATCCATGTTCATCCCAGATGACTTGAACTTGGAATTTGAACTTGAAAAACTCATTGAAAGCAATCTGCTCCTGATGAACAGAATTACCAGCATACTTGGCCTTGATCATCTTCCATATATTGCTTCCTATCTTCTTCTGTTCCTCTTTCAACGTCTCAGAAACCCATGCCATATGACTTGCATCCAAATGCCTAAGAATGAGATGTTAAGACTTCTTCTTTACCTGAGAACTAACCAAGGTATCATCTGAATCCATAATCTCCCCACAAAAAATCTTTTCCAGCTAACTGTCCATTAAGACAGACCAAGCACTATAATTTTGACCATTCAAAAGAATCTTGGTGGAGCTGAATTCTGGGATATAAGACTTCTTCTTGGAAAACTTGAGTTCCTTGAGGGTTTCCAAAGTAAGGTATAAGGGTCTACATTGCATGGAAATAAGGATGATTATGGTACTGATAATTTGTGAGAATTATTGGCCCAGAAGCTTGGTCAGAAAGCAGTATTTAAAGCAAAATAAATGCTGAGAAAATAATGTCTTATGATTGATCCTTAATCTGAGGCAGAGACAATGGTACAATTGTGAATGTGAATGAATTGATGAATAAATGGATGGAAAACAGCAGGGAGAAGAGCCCCTTAAATAAAAAAGATGGTGCTCATGTGGAGCTCATGTAATGAAAAGTGAAAGGCTAAAACTCTGCCACAAATGGGCTCTACAGGCTCTACAAGCCCTGTTACTTGGTTTAGGCTTACTCAGCCCACTTGGAATTTGTTCTGAACCCTTTTGAGCAGCATGTACCGTTCAAATTTGGTTTTTCCACCCTAACAGGGCTGAACCATCCCCTTTCTGTTCAGGCCCTGGCTGGTTGTCTATTAAAACCAGCCCTTTTAACTGGTTACATATCTCTTCTAATTGTACTGGACCTTTCTATACACTCACAGGCCTGGTTGCCTCCTGAAACCAGGCCCCTGGCCCTCAAAATGGCCAGAGTGGACCCAGAATCACTGTGGATCCAGCCAAGAACTCATGAGGGGGTGTGTAACCTGCGGGCATGCGCCCCCCCTCCTTTGCTCAAATCTCCTGGGAGGGTGATCAAATCCCCCTCCAGGGGCCCTGGGGTTCAATAACCCCAGGGGTTGTCACACAGAAGGTGGGCTGCATGGTGGTCAGGCCCACCCAGCCCCATTGTTTGCCTTCCCTTTTGTAATGGGGGGGCAAGATGGCCCCATCATCATTGGTCTTGAGGTGGGGGGGTGATCAAGTCCCCTCCCCTCTTGCTGGTTTCCTTTGTTGCAACCTGCTTGTTGGTCTGTTCAAGGAGGGACCAGCCATCCTCCATCCCCCATGCAACCAAGCAAGGGGAGGGAGTGAGGCAGGGGCCGCAAGCCCCTGCAGCTGTGACCAGCTGGGCGGTGTAACTGGGTCTGCCGCCCCGCACACAGCCAATGGGGGGATCCAAAAGGAGTCCCCTGCCCCCTAGCGAAGCCCCTCCTGGGCGGTTGCGCCCCACAAAAGGCCCCAGGTGCGAAACAAGCGTCCCCAAGCAGGCCACAACATGGGTGGCGGCCCCAATGACCCCAAAAAACATACTTTGGAGGGCCAGCCTGTCTGGACGAGTATGTCCATAATAATCCTTTTGCCCATAAATGCCCAGATAAGCCCATCTGGATAAGATGGCCCATCCACCCTGATGTGCCTGTCAAGGCCCGTTTCCCAATTGACTTGGAAAATGTGCTTTGGCACCCAAATTTCCAAAACCAATAACATCCACCTAGGCCCATGTGGCCCACGTGATGTCCAATGGGCTGTGGAGGCCCATTTGGATTACACACTAATATGCACATTACCTGAGTGCATCCTTATTTTGACATGCTTCCCTTACAATCATCCAGTTAGGAGATTTGAATCCATCAAAAGATTCCATTACTTCCATAACTTCATCAGAGGAAATAAAGAATAGTAATTGATAGGCCATGTTGTATTTGCTAGCTCTATCCAGCCTCCACAGAAATTTTGTAAGTATCCAGGAATTGTTTGACATTTGTCCCATTGCAACCCAATTTCTTGTTCTGGGGTTTGATCTTGACCATCTTAGCAAAAACAGAGGAGGAGGTGGTACCAGTAGATTCCATTTCAAATAACAGAGTTCCTAGAGGATCCAAAGAGCAGATTTACAAAGAGGCTCATGAGTGTGTAAAGATTAGGGTTTCACAAAAAAAAAAACAAGAATCTTGCCCAAGCAGTGCAAAATTGGGAGGACTTACTTCTGAGATAAGTTGCCTCTGCAAATCAGATCCAAGAAAAAGAGAAACAGAGAAAAAAAGAAAAAGGATTGGATTTTGAAGTTGATTTCAAATATAAGGGGACTTTAAATCCCAAGTTTGCTGGTTTGATCTGGGCCTGGGGGACCAAATGTAAGATTCCAAAAGGTACTGGTTGTTGGAAGTTCTGCGGAGGGGAAAGGTGCTTTCTTAGGCTGCCCTCCTGAGTGTTAAAAAATATTTAGATGTAACTGGAATCAAGGTCTAGAACCTTGTAGATTGAGAATCACAAAGAAGGGATAAATCTGTAGTAAAGAACAGCAAGGAGGAAAACAATGTTTTGCAAGGAGGAAAACAGAATCTGAGACAAGAGGGTGAGGGGAAGACTTGAAGAAAATATGTTCTATTTTGTTTCAGAGTTCAATATAACAGTGCAGTTGAAAGTAACAGCTCCCACAAGCTATTAACTCTGGTTGTAACAAGAGGCTCTGGAAAGATCAACTCAATTCCAATGCTGCTCCAAGTTCTTGATGAACCTGCCAAACTTAGACAATCATTTGCTTGAAGGTACGAGGAGGCTACCAGTTAACTTTGGTAGGTTGTACTAACAACACAACTTGTCTATGAAGTTTCAAAGCAGAAAAATGATGCAATTGAATGAGAATAGCCCAACACTTCTGAAGGAACTCAAGATTAGTGTGGCGGAATGCAACTATCACAGAAATACAGGGAGGCTTAAAAATCCAGGTTTAAACTTAATAAACCTCTTACTCAAACATTACTGTTTCAGAAAGACAATCAGATGAATGATCAAGACCAAATTGGTAAGAGAAAGGGGTCAAAGGAGTGGTTTAAAACACTCAATTATTCAACCCAAAGAATTCTTCTTCAACCAGAAAAGCTATTGGTTGGTGATAAGGATGAGGATAATGGGATAATCAACAGATATGTTCAGCTTTATGATGATGATGATGACAATGATGAGACACACAGGGGATACCCTTATTTATTGATCAGAAGATTAGATGATTGATTGAATACCACAATTGATGATGATTATGATATATGATATGATGGGCAAAAGGCAGGGGATAGGCCCTCCTTTTATGGGCAAGAGCCCCTGTAGAACAATTAAAAAATGGTGACAAAGATGAGAGCAGAATTTTTTTTTCATGGATGGATCAGGGAAAAAAGTAATGAAAACAAAAAAAGTAGCAACAGGGTGACCATTAAATATGAAAAGAAGAAATAAGAAGAAGGAAAACAGCCTGGCTCAAGGATTAAAGAGGACAGTAGATGAACGTCCGCAGGATTGCGGATGACGGGTTGCAACAGGTGACACAAGGTGATTGGCAGGTTATTGAGAAGGAAACGTGCAAGGCATCACCATGCAACGGCAATGAAAATTGAGGGTGCAAGACAAGCCGCAGTAGGCCATGCAGACAAATTATTAATTGAAGATTAGGTGTTGACAGCTGAAAGCTTTTTTCTGTTGGGGGTTATGGGATGATCGAGCAGTGGCAGGCAAAGGCACAGAAGGCCATGAGCAACAGCTTGCTAGTCTTTCAGATGAGCAAATTGGTAGTGATGATGATGGATTTGGCTGGTAATTGTCAGTTATGATGGTTGGGGCAACATTTGGAAGGAGCTTAGTGGGAGGGATCATGCTGACAAGTGGTTGATGGGTTGGTGGCTGATGGGGGTCAGCAACGGCAGGCAACCAATTGAATTGGATGATTGACAGGGGATTTGATAGGATAAGTGGGTGGTTTGATGGCTGCTGGCCAGATGAGAGGGGGGTATTAAGCAAGTGGCCCGGAGATGGATCAATCTTGTTGATATTTGACAGTTGGCAAGGAAGTTTGCTGTCATCATTGACAATGATTTTGGAAATGTGGATCTTGGTGATGATGTCTATGAGGAGTAGAAACACTGTCTGAAATAAAATTGGGCGCCAAGTGCAAGAAGGAGGAATTCAACAGAGGATCTGGGGACTTGAAAAGCCTTGGTGGGCCTTTTCTAGACCACTAGGACAGGGAGAAATTTGAGGGAGGAACAAAATAAAAAATGGTATACACAATAATTTCTTTTTCTTTGATAGGATAAAAAACTAAGAAATTTTTTTTAAAATTTTACCCCTTTTCTTGAGGTGTTCCCAATTGGTCACCACAATGGGAACATTCTTTCAAATCACAGATTTTTAAATCTCTTCAATGTTAATCCCACCTGGAAGAATACGTTTCACAGGTTTTTCAAGAATTTGCTTCTTGAAATATTGACAAGGCAGTCCTGTATCTGATTTTGTAAACCCCATATAAAAAATCTTTGGTAATCATGGAAGTATTAAAACACCTTAAAAATCTTTTTAAAAAAATAAAAAAACAACAAAGGGTGATAATAAATTCACAAATCCCCGCTGTGTGGGGGTTGTGTTGGGCGCTACACAGCCCAATGGATGCATGTGGGCCCATACACGCGTCCAAAGCACGCATGTGGGCATTTTGGACGCGTCTACACGCGCCCAAGGGCCTTCTCAAACATGGGCAACCCCCATAAGGCCATATAAACCCCGTATAAAGGTTATTTGGGCCATGTACCCCTGTACATGGTGGAATTGAGCCATGCCTGGGGGGTTTACGGCCCCGTAAAGCCCCTCCAGGGGTCATTCCCCACTTTTTGGGTCCCCCTGAACCACATTTGGGTTTCATCAACCCAAATTTGGGATCAACACATACTATGAGGGACTTTTGGATCACATCTAGCAATCATAAAGTGACACTAAAGTGAAATCAAAGTGAAATTAAAGTGACACTATAGAAAACTGCAAATAAACATCTCAAAAAATTAATCTTTCTCAACTTGAAAGTGAGAAAACTGTGGTTCAATTGAAAGTTGGATTGAAAAATGAAGTAGCATTGCATTTATTTTGAATTATGGGAACATTGGCAAGCCCTCCTTTTAACATGGCTGCGTTCAAGGACTAAATTAGTGCAATGAACAAAGCTGGGGAAACAAAGAATGCAGGTAGTGAATCATTTGATCCCAAATTGCATCCTCATCAAGGGTGAAAATTGAGGAAAAAAATGTTTCAGAAATGGACATGACATCTGGTGGTGAGTGACGTTTTATTTTATTGGTCTTTTACTTATTCAATTTGATTGAAACTGGAAATTGATGGAGTGCATGCCATCAATATGACAATGTAACTATGACAGACTCACTTCACCCATGTCCTGTGAGAGCTTTTTCTAGTTGGGAAAAGGCACAAACGTATTGTCAAACATGAACAATGAAGCATGGTTACGCTTTAACATTTTTCGACTCAAATTGTGCCCAATAGGTAGATTTATTCTGTGATAGATACGGTTTGCACTCTGGGAAATTTCTCACCAAACGTTCCGGGCAAACACAAACAAGGAAGGTTGGGTGCAAGTTTTTAATGCGTGCAAGTTGCACAAAGGGGGACCCCTTGTGGCGTATCTCCTACAAGAATGACCAAAATAACCATGAACCATCCCCACACCACTCAGGGCATCCTCACCTGAGGAGAATCTCTGCAGTAGGATTAGCCAATCTAAAAGAATGCTTGAATGATGGGCTCAATAAACTTCAACTCAAAATAAAATTGAGCAAGATTGATGGTGGCGAATATGTTGATGACTAAACAATCTATAACACTAAGCATAATGTAGCTCTAGCTTAATTAAAGGGAAAAAGTTTTATGGAGGTCCTCTATGAACAACTTGGTAATTCAGGTTGGGCTCATTGAGAAAAATTCAGTGGAGAGGGTCACTTGGAGGCCCTATTTTTGGCTCACCCTGAGTCATTAAAGATTTGAAAGCAATTCCATCATATATCTATGATGTATTGTACTTATAAGACAAATAATTAAAACATCCCCCTATTGCACATTGTAGGAATTAATTCCAACCAGAAACCTTTCACAAAATCTCTTGTTTTTATAACAAGAGAAATCTTTGAGTTCTACAGTTGGTCTGTAAATGAACTAAAGGAGTTGGCTCATGATCCTGATATACTTCCCAAAGTCTGTGTGACGGGAAATGAAAAAGCTTTGATCTGTGCTGCAGAACAACTATTCCCTGATTCAACAAGACAGTTCTGTCAATGAAAGTTGTCTAAAAACATAAAAGCAAACTGTAAAATGCGCTTCAATAATGAATTTGAAGGGTTGCAAAGCATTATGTCTCTTTGGGCTAAGTATGGGGCCTCAAAAACCAAGGAGGAGGCAGAAGTCAATCATGCCGCACTTAGAGCAAGCTCCAAATCACAGCCTCTACTGTTAATCTTCCTAGTTTTGGGTTGCTTACATTATGACTTGTTTAAAGTGTTTTTTGGTAGACTGTGAGGATACTCAAGTATATGGAGCATGATATCTTCTTTTGGGTTGCTTAAATTATGACTTGTTTAAAGTGTTTTTTGGCAGACTGTGAGGATACTCAAGTATATGGAGCATAATATCTTCCATATCAAAGAGAAATCTTTAATGGCTTGGACTTGAAAAAACCCAGACTTTGGAAACAAAAAAATTCTTGGGTTGAAGAGGCCCATGCTTCTCTCAAACAATTCCTTTCAAAAATGTTGGTAAACATGTTGGATTTTTGGAGAAACCTAGTGGGAACAGTTTCCAATCAGTTTGAATTGGTTCATGCTGCGCTTAAAAACTCTCAAATAAAGATTGGAATAGTTCTTCCTACTGAACTTTTACCATTGGGATACAAGGCATCTTTACAAGCAGTAAAACTTGTTGTGGAACAATTAGAGAAGTTAAAGCGGAACCATGATGGGGAAGTGTGCACAAAGTCATACTGAATTCCTATGGGTTTTCCCTGTTCCGACCAAATAGGTGACCTACTAGTGTCAAGAGGCTCCATTTTCCCTGAAGGTGTTCATCCCCAGTGGATGTTGGATTATGACCATTGCAGTTCTAGTTACTTAATTTGGTTGAATTTGGATTTTTCAAATCACTTTGTGATTAATTCTTTTTGAATGATGATTCCTACTTGACCAATATTTGATCCTTTGAATTTTTGAAGGTTGATGTTGATGAACTTCCCAAAAATTCTCAGTTACATGAGAAGCTCAATAAAATGATCTTGAATAATCCTCATAAAGATTATTGCATGTTGTTGAAGCACTTGATGAAGGATATGGCCCCTAAATAATCAAATCCAATACTTGAGCCTAAATTCTGTCAATCAAGCAGAGGAAGTCCAAAATTGACAGATAACCAGCAGTATCCTTCTTTATTTGAACTCTTTGAAAAGGAACTTAAGGAGGCAAAGAGAAGTAGAAGGGCACCAAAGAAGAAAATAAAAATAATTTCAAGTCTTTTTTTTTTTGAAAGGTTCATTTTTTTTTTAATGAACTGATTGTGAATTGTTTATAGTCCAAGTCAGGCTCTTCATCTGAATTTCAAAGTTCAGTTGAATAAACTGAAAGTTCATCAGCTTTGGTGCCGTTGGAATCCAATTTTTTGTTTGAAGGATGAAGAAAAAGAAATTGTTGATTGGAACAGAAGCCCACATTTGGTGAGTGTTGAATTCTTTAATGAGTTTAGAATTTTGGCTAACAAATTATTTATTTTAGGAAGTGGATTACCTCAATCAAATACCCAAGAGCTTACATAAACTCTTGGGTGGGGTTTGGGATCTGGTTGGTGATGGAAATTGTGGTCTTAGAGTCATTGCTAAATCACTTGGGTATGACAAGGATGGATGGTTTAAGGTTTGGAAAGAAATGGTTGAAGAATTGATTAAAAATAAGAAGTGCTGTTATAAGATTTTTCGTGGCAGTAAATACATTGAAAAGACAGAAAAAAAACTTGATGTCAATGACATCAATTAAAATATTCCATCTCCAAAATGGCTTTCAAAGTTTGATATGGGTCAAACAATAGCTGATACTTATGAAAACCAATATGTTTCATTTCATTGGATTCATGTTGTAATTTTACTCCTAAGAAAGTGGGTGTAAAAGAACAATCAGATCCTGTGTTCATTTTTTTTTGTTAACATTGAAAATTGGATGCAGCTTGTACTTAAGGGAGATTTAATTCCTGTCCAGCCCATAGTTTCCAAACCCCATTCCTTGGTTTCTAAAAAATCGGCTTGTTGGGTTGATCACCTCAAAGATCAACTTGGGTTGTATTCTAATTTTAGATTAATTTCATCATTTGTGTTTGGTTTGTGATGCTGATATTGTAATTCTATTTATATAAAGTTTTATCACATTTTGAACATCATCATGTTGAGTGTTTTGAGTTAACATCATTATGATGAGTGTTTTCAATGAGATTTTAATGGTAAGTTGGTTCAACTTGGGTTGGGCTGATCCCATCACAAGCTTAACTTGTAGTTAAGCTGGTGAGTGGATAAGCTTAACACAAGTTGAACTTTTTTTGGTGTTTTTACTTTAGGGATGGTCAAAAGACTTGTATTTTTTTGTAATTTTACTTCAGGGCTGGTCAAAAGACTTCTTGCATTTTTTGGCTGTTCAAAAGACTTGTATTTTTTTGGAACTTTTAATTTTGGACTTGTCAAAAGACTTTGGCCCTTTTAATTTAGGGCTAGTCAAGTTGGAAGGCAACGGGTTGGTTTTCTTCAGTTTTTTTTTGTTTTTTGTTTTAATTGATTCATTTTTACTTCTTACTTTTTTTTTTTTGGGCCACCAGACTTGTAGTTGTGCAACACGCCTACACCACTGCATTCAAGCTGTGTAGTTCTCTACACAGATAATATCTAGTTGTGCGGACACCACACAGCAGTCCAGCGCTGCGTTGAGTACAGCCTGACCACACTTGAGCCATGTGGAGTTCTACACGGCTCAAATGAAGCCATGTAGCCGCGCCACACAGCTCAAATTTAGCTGTTTGGCCATGCCACATGGCTCAAAAAAATTTTTACATGGCTCATTTGAGCCATGAATTTATCATCACCCAAAAGCAAAATCTCATTACATTTTTAGCTTCTTTTCTTTGCCTTTTTAATTTATTTCTTTTTGTGATTTAACATGTAAAGAAAATTGTTAAAACAATCATTGGCCTCAAAAATTGAATCCAACATAAGAATACTTCAAAATAATGCATCCATTTCAATGTTTTTTTTCTAAATCTGGCATCAAATCTTCCCTCATTTTTTTTACAGAACTTCAGAAAAACATCCAAAGATGAAATTAAAATTTTTCCTGAATTCTTGTAACATGTTTTACAACAAGAAATGAAGTAGTCAAAATAATTATTTGTTTAATCTAAGAATTCTTTTCCAAAGTTCTTTTGAAAAAGAATGAGGGGAAATTTAATGCCAGATGTGAAAAAATTGACATGGATGTGTTTTTTTGGAAGTCTTTTTAAGTAGGATTCAATTTTTATAGGCCAAGAATACATCCAAAAAATCCCAAATAAATATTGAAACAATCTTTGATTTTTTTTCAACTTTTTTGGAGCTTGAATCACCAAAAGAAAATTGATTGAAAAGCCAAAGGAAAGAATCAAAAAATTAAATGATTAATTTTGTTTTATTTTTTTGTTTGAATGAATTCAATCAGCTTTCAACTATTTAAAAAACAACCTGTTGAATGACCAATAATAATAACATTAAAAAGAAAGAAGAATAAAAAATTAACAAAATAAATAAATAAATAAATAAATAAATTAAAATTAAAAAATTAAAAAAATTAAAAAAATAAAAAAATAAAAAAACAAAGAAATAAGAAAATAAGAAAATAAGAAAATAAATAAATAAAAAATAAAAAAAATAAAAAAATAAAAAAATAAAAAATAAAAAAATAAAAAATAAAAAAATAAAAAATAAAAAAATAAAAAAATAAAAAAATAAAAAAATAAAAAAATAAAAAAATAAAAAAATAAAAAAATAAAAAAATAAAAAAATAAAAAAATAAAAAAATAAAAAAATAAAAAAATAAAAAAATAAAAAATAGCACAAATAATAACAAAATAACCAACTAAATCAAAAAACACAAATATCACTTTAAAATCTGATTCCCCACTCAAAATTAGTTAGGGTCACTCACTGACCCCTATTTCTTAATTTTTCACAATCTTCTGATCACATTGATAACTTTAAATAAGTTTTACAACCAATCCTTGATATGCGTTGTGGTCTTCAAAGATTGGGATCAGCCTTTCTCATGCTGATTCATAATATCTGAGTCAGCCTCCTGGATGCCAATTTCCTTGCTATTGTTTAGCTACCAGAGGTGATAGAATAAATAATAAATATATTATTCAATAAATGCAGCAAAAATCCGCAAAATATTTGGATAAAGCTTATTGCAAGGTTAATTGGTTTGGATATGGTTTATTGTTATAAATCAATATAAATAAATTGATTATTAAATATTTTTATAGAGGGGCCACAATTATATAGGGGATCTTTAACACCTCTCTTCAGGGAATTCAGTATGAAAACATGCAGGCCTGGTTACTTTGGAACCTTTCATTTATATTCTTAAAGGATATATTTCCCATAGATAATATGTATATAAAATACATGGTAGAGTGGCAGGGCTTTCTAACAAAGCTTCCACGACAGAGAAAGGATAATAAGACTCACTTTTATATTATTAAATACTTTGGGTACCTGTTTGGGACGTGCACTGATGGGTTAAACCTGTTCACTGGGGTTATGAGGTTGTTCAGCAGTTTAAATTGATAAAAAGGGTTGGGGACGGATATTATTAATCAGACTAACGCCATAAATCACTTACTTATCTCTTATAAGTATTTGATTACTTTGGAACAGTGTCTGGATTTAAATATAACTTGTTCTCCTGGTATCAATATCCTCAAAAGAGCTCTTTATTTATAGCTCTTTGAGTCCCAATATTGTCCTTCTGAGGGGTACAGGGGCTCAAAGGGACAGACAGTGAGGCTAGCAGGGTAACCAGTGGCAGCCTGTCTCGTTTTCTTGGTGCTGTAGCACGGGTAACATCTAATTCCACAGGTTATGGGATTATTCTACTTTAAAATTGATGTTTGGACGTGTGAATAACATTAATCAGTCCATTTTATTTATTATCTAATTAATCATCCTTAGTAAATGTTCCCAGTAAGTTAATAATTATTTTAAGAAAAATTTCTACTGGTATTCTGATGTCAGGAGAGTTCTCATTATGTCTTCAATAATTGGAGTAAAGTCATGACATTGATTTTACTCCTTATTTTCGAATTTTAGTCGATTTACTAGAAATCATTATTTAAAAATATAAGTAATGAGTATTTATGTAATATTTTTACATAATTAGTTTCCTTAGTATGTCAAGGAATTACAGATGTCTGGTAGTTCTCATATTTTTATTTTAAAGTATTTTAATATATTTTTAAAACTAGTCATTATCTCATTTTCGACATTCTTGGTATTTTAAATTATATTTGATAAAAAATTTGTGTAAAGTTTATTTAGGTATTTTTATATACTTTTATGTATTTCTAGACTATCTACTATCCACAGGAACATTTATTACATATGTAGAATTTTCCTGTGAAGGTTGTCGCATGTTTATGCGGTACCTAGGTTTCTCAGGCCGCCTGTCACTTTGTCAACCCGTAGTCCCGCGGCTGCATACTTTTCAGAAGCCTGGGGCTGCGTACACGGCTTTGACACGGTGACAGTGCTGTAGTTCAGGTGCGCGCGGCTGTATTGGCTGCCGCAGCTGCGTGCGGGATTTGTGACAGAACAGTTTTTTGTCTGTAACTCCTAAAATATACACAACACCTCAATTCTAACTTAATTTTAGGTGTGAAACCTATAAGTGACAATAGATGTGAAATATTTAATTGACCAAAAAGTTCAATAGTGGTGCTGTGGTATCTTGGTCTTTCTTTCTTTAATTATTTAAAAATATAAGGAGTTGGATTTCAAGGGTGGGGTCAGTCAGTCACCCTACCTAAATTTGGGTGGAGAATACATTTCTGCATTAATAATCATTGTTTCCCTACTCCTTCTTAGGTTAATTGTAGTATTTATTCTTTTGATGTTATTTCTTTTACTTTTGCAGCTTGCTTTGAAATAGTAGCAAGCTGAAAATTTGATTTTGAAGTTAAAATAATGTAAAATTGGTTATATAATAATTTCATTTAAGTTTTAAAGTATTTAGATCATTTGTTATGCCTGTTTCATGATATTAAATACCCCAGGTAGAACTTACTAAGTTTTAGCTATTGAGAGTTGTACTTGTTGTCAGATTAGTCACAATGGATCCGGATGCACGGATCACTCAATTCAATTGCACAAGGGGTAGGATCCGCTGCATTTTTGGCAAGATCAACCGCCCGCCAGAATTTTTTATGTGGGAACCTGATGCTTACAGGTTACTACAGATGCGCAGGAGTTGTGTAGAGATGCGGGACTGCACCCAGGAATTGTGACAGAACACATTTCTGCATGTAACTCCTATATTATACACCACACATCACTTTTGAATAAATTCAGACCTATACGTTACAATGTATGTGAAGTATTAAATTGGCCAAAAAGTGCATTGGTGGTGCCGTGACTTTTTGGTCAATTTTCTTTAATAATTCAAAACATGAAGGAGTTATAATTTCAGGGTGCGGTCAGTGAGTGACCCTACCTAATTTTGGGTGGGGAATTCATTTCTGTAATAATATTGATGTATTTCCTGCTCCTTCTTTGTTTAGATTAATATTTCAATTTATTTTTTTCTTTTGTTTACTTTGACAGATTTCTCTGTAAGGCTGGCAAGCTGACAGCTTGCACCGCCATTCTGCACACAGCTGATCAGGTCCTGCACAAGGCCAATCTTATCTGCGCATCTCAGATTGGCAAAGCCTTAAAAATCCTGACAGGTACCGCTCTAAACCACTACAACCTAAAGGGCTCAACAATGCAGATTTATTTATAGGACATATGCATTGATAATTGTTTTAAACTGTGAAATATCAAATAGAAACAGAGAAAATAAAAACTTATAACATAAAAACATAAAAAAGAAAAGTATAAAGTAATTGAATTTTAAAAACAAATAGTAAAAATTACCATGGAATTAAAATATCCAGATCATTGAAGACCACAGAAAACATCAAGAAATCTAAAAATGACATAATAACAAAATACTGAAATGATCAGCAGATGAATAAAAATCAATAAACACCCAATGCTCATCATTAGGGTGTATCAGGGTTAGCAAACCTGCCATTTTAATTTTGGGTTTCTGAAATACACATACCCCATAACAGGTGTATTTCAAAATTGTTTTTTTCATGGAAATGGCAAATTCCAAACATCAAATCTGCCATTAATGTATCATCTTCCATACACAATCTATTGGATGAAAAACAACCATTTAAACCTCCACACCAGAAATTCTATACCTGTCAGCTCTCTGATACCAGGAACCTTGCAGTCCTTTAGCTACAGAGAGTGATAAAAATGCTGGAATGATAATAATGATTATGATTCCAATAATAAACGCTTAGAAGCTCAAATAAATGATTTAATAAGAGCAGTTGCAAGGTTTAATTGGTTTGGTGGTAGATGGTTTTCAATATAATATAAAAGAGGGGCCACAGTATTATACTACTGGGGATCTTTACAGACAAGCAACCTCTCTTCAAGGGGCCTCCTTGGTCAGTTTAAGAACCTTGGAATAAAGATGGGTGCCTTAGAAAGGACTTATTCCACTAGTGGCCGGGCTTTACAGCACAAACAGCCTAGACAGGAAGGGTAAAACTCACTCTGAGCACTTTACCACGAAAATCCTGGAATAATTGGAAGGGTTTCACAGCAGATGGGGTAGATTGCTCGACTAAACTTCAATGGTTGATGGGTTAATATAGGTAAATAATACTACTGCAGACCAATTCATAAATCACTTGCTTATCTTTATATAAGCACTTGATTAAAAATGACACGGTGTCTGATTGATAATAAATAAATTCCTGGTAAACTGATTGAATAATGGATCCAAAGAGGTCTGTATAAATACCTTTTTGGTTTTTTTTTTTGTCTTCTCAGGGCACGTAGAGAGGGTTCTTCTCGTGGGCTGAGGCTGGCAAGCTATTTGGGGCAAGATTATCACGTCTATTTGGTGCTATCAATCAGCTGTCCTTAGATCTGCTGGATTTCTGTACTATTTTATCCACAGGATCTGTTAATTAGTTATTGCGTAAATTTTATCATTCTGTACTCATCCTTTATTTTTATTATTGATATTTCTTTGAAGCGTGCAGATGTGGATGTTAAGTAATTTTCCGTCATCTGCTGAGCATTTAGATAATTTTTAATAATTTTTATGAACACTTCTTGTAGTGTTTTGTTTTCTTCAAAGATCAAGATCCGTGGTTTACGTGGTAGTCTTTGATCTTTGATTTATTATTGAAAAATGTTTAAAACTTTATTTTTATTAATTTTATTTAATTTTTGATCTTTTTAGATCATTACTAATGCATATGTTCTTTTGTTACATACACTAGGCAACCCTAACTAGGTTTTAGATCTTCTGAGCGGTACCTGGTTGTCACAACGGATCCAGGCGCGGGGATCAGTAGTACAGATGCGCGCGGGGTAGGATCCGCTGCTTTCGTGGCAGAATTAGCTGCGCGCGGGTCCCTAGTACGCGGTATCCTGCTGCTGCTAGTACGTAGGGTTATGTAATGATGCGGGGCTGCGCGAGGGAATTGTGCCATAACACATTTCCACGTGTAACTCCTAAAATATACACAACACCTCAATTCTTAGTGAATTTTAGGTGTAAACCCTTTACATGACAACACGTGTGAAATATTAAAATGGCCAAAAAGTGCCATACAGGTGTCGTAATTTCCAGTACTTTTCCTTTTAATTATTTTAAAAATGTAAGGACTTGGAATTTAAGGGTGGGGTCAGTGAGTGACCCTACCTAATTTCGGGTGAGGAATCCATTCCTGTAATAATATTTATGGATTTCTCACTCCTTGCTTTGTCAATTGAGGTATCCTTTTTTTTTGTTTTTTGTGTTACTATATGACAGTTTTGCTCTGTATATAGTAGCAAGCTGACATTCCCCCGCTCCAAGATATGTCTATATCTGAAAAAAAATTTTTGGGGATAATGGGCTAATGCCTCCTGTTGGCTCTGTAGTTCCTCAGGTGGATAGGTCCGTCAGGGATATTATGTTCAGGCAACCATTCATCTTTATCAGCTGATTCTCCCTTGCATCTAACCAGGTAGAGTCTGATGTCTTTTCCATTGATCCTATCTTTCTTATTCTTAAGGATCTTGCTAATTTTACTTTTTTCCTTTTCATGTTTTTCTGTAACAGGTATTGCAGGTGAAGGAGTATGTTCTCCATTCCTTGGGTGGTAGTGTTTGATGAGGCTTACTTGAAAGACTGGATGTTTCCTAGAAAGCTCATCACTGAGGATAACTTCCACCGCATTTTTACCATGAAGTTTGTTAATGGTGAAAGGTCCAACAAAATCTGGTCTAAGCTCCCTATTTCCACCCAAGTTGGTAAAGTTAGAGGTAGAGATCAAGCCTTGATCACCAATCTTGAAATCAGGTTCCTTATGGGTTATATCCCATCTTTGCTGGTTATACTCCACAGCATCCTGGACACATTTCACAGCATGTTTGTTAGTTTCATCTATCATCTTCTTGAAATCAAGTGATGTAGGGTGAATTTTGGTTAGTTGGTGGTTAGGGTTATCCTTGGGTAACCTAGGAATACATCCTCTTTCCAGTATGTAAGGTGCTTCCTTAGTGGTAGAGTTTTTGCTACTGTTGTAGGCCATTTCCAGTGCAGGTAAAAGGCTAATACAATTGTGACAATAACCGTCATAATTCTTGTATTCTAGTCCAAAGCCACAGAATCTCCTGAGCATGTCTTCCAGGGTCTGAATCATCCTCTCAGCTAATCCATCCGTCTGAAGGTCATAAGCGGTAGAGAAAGCTAAGGTGGTTCCAAGCATATCATGTAGATTCCTGCAGAACTCAGAGGTGAATTTAGGATCTCTGTCACTGATAATAATCTTGGGAACTCCAACATCAGCAATGAGTCTTTTCCAAAATAATAAGGCAACTTCCATAGCAGTTTCTTCCTTGTGATTAGGTAGGAACTTTGCTTTCTTGGAGAACCTATCCACGATGACTAGGACTGAGTTGTAGGAATAGGCTCCTCCTGGTGGTTGTCCAGTCACAAATTCCATATTGATGATTTCCCATCTTTTCTTGGGTTCAGCAATCCTTTGCAGTAGTCCAAACCGTTTCCCAGTGGTCCTGTTGGCCTTCTGACAATTTTCACAACTGGTAATGTACTGTATAGTGGAGTCTCTCCAATTAACCCACCAAGCAGTTTGTTTAACCTTATCTAAGGTTCTATCAGTAGATAAATGACCAGATGAGCAGTTATCATGGCACTCAGCCAGAACATGTTTGATATGGTCATCCTTAGTTAAGACAATGACACTTGAATTTTGATGCCTATAGTATACTAGACCATCCCATATGGTGAACCTTCCGGCTTTGTATGGTTTCAAGATAGGTTCAGGTAGGCTATTGATCAATTCAGGAGGTGCAGAGTTACTTTCCATTATAGTGATCAGAGTCTTTATGCCAGAGCTTTAAGTTTCTTTGATAGAGTTGAAAAATGATTCATTTATTTCAAAAAGGTGGATGCCCATTATAGGAGCTTCAATTTTTAACCTGTTAATATTAAGGATAGGGGAGATGTCATTATCCTCTGGATCATAGGCAGGGTTACTTGGGTCATTGGGTAACGCATTCCTGCTTAAACTATCAGCATTCTGATGTTTAGTTCCAGCTTGATTAACTATGGTCATCTGTCCTCTGTACTGTTGTATAGCTATCTGCCATCTCAACATATGACTGCTAGGGGTCTTCATGTTCATCAAGGTTCTGAAAGCGTTGCAGTCAGTAATAACAGTGAAGTTGGTGCCTTCTAAGTAATAATGGAGTTTCTCTAGGGCCTATACTAAGGGCAGGCATTCCATTTGGCTTGCACCGTACCTTTTCTCAGTATCTTTAATTTGTCTAGATATGAAGAGTATAGGTTTTTCCACTGGTTCATCATCTTCTATGACTTCCTGGTGTAAAGCAGCTCCTAGACCTTCCATGCTGGCATCTATGTAGAGCTTGAAAGATTTAGAGTAATCTGGCTGGATCATTACTGGAGCTGAAGTCATTGCCATTTTGAGTTCCTCATAATTTTTGACTCTATCATGAGTCATTTCAAACAAGGTGGTGTTGTTGCAGATCTCATACAAACATTTGGTTAGGAGAGCAAACTTTGGTAAATACTTCCCATAGTAGCTTAAGAACTGATGAAGGATAGGAGTTCAGTTTTGTTTTGCGGCATAGGCCTATTCATTACTGCTGCTATCTTGTTTTGGTCAGCAGCTGAGGTCAGTCCAGAGACAATGTGACCTAAGGCTTTGAGTTCCCCGTAACCAAAGTTACACTTTTTCATTGATACTTTCAATCCTACAGTAGAGATGGTTTTAAGGACTAGCCTCAATTTCTCCATATGAGTATCCCAATGATCAGAGTATATGATAACATCATCAATGTATACCATCATCCATCCCTGTCTGATGAATAATCCTAGGACTGTTTCCATCATTCTTTGAAAATGAGAAGGAGTATTTTTGATACCAAAAGGCATCCCAAGATACTCATAGATTCCTAGATGACAGATAATTCTCATTAATTTCCGGCTATCAGGGCTGATGGGTATTTGGTGGAAACATTTCAGCATATCCATGCTGGTTATGTACTTAGCCTTGGACAGGTTATGTAGAGCGTGGGCAATTGTTGGAATTGGATAATAATCAGCTTGTGTGTAGTTGTTAAGCATTCTAAAATCTACAACCATTCTTGACTTATCATTGTGACAAGCTATAATTACTGGGGAAGTAATATCCACTTGTTCATTGTGGCCTACTTTCCTTAAGACTTGTAATTCAACCAACTCTTGAATGTGGGTTTCCAGAGCAGCTCTAGATTTTGGACTCAAAGGATAAGCAGGTCTCCTGGGGTTAGGTGGGTAAGGAGGCTTAATAGTTAGATTTAGGATCATGTCATGTCCTTTGATGTTACCATTGGGGTGATCTTTGGTACAGAAAGCATTCTGATTTTCAAAGAATACTTGTAAGATATCCCGTTTCTGTTCTTTATTGAGAAGGGAATTTAAAGAAGCTTGAGAAAAGTATTCCTGATTGAACTTCTCTAAGTGTTTTTCATAAGTTGAATCAGAAGTTTGAGCATTGAAATGAAATATTTGGAATTCTTATTCCAGTCTCCCCCTACGGTTAAGTATCTACCTTTACTTTGGAATACATCTATACCATATAGGCAAAGAGAATCATTCTCAAGGATAAAATAGTCACATACTCTGTTTTGGAGCACTACAAATTCAATGTTCAGTTTGAGTGATCCTTGAGAGTGAGGGAGTATGATATCAGAACACCATACTCCAACAGCATTGAGAGCAGAATTACAGCTGCTGAACTTAGCCTGAGGTACTGGTAGTAAGTTCAGTTTCCAGTTTGGGTCTTGCTTCTACAGACAAGTTGAACCAACACACGAGCAGAAGGCTCCACTGTCTAGAAGTAACTTAACAGGGGGACCTTGGATTAAACCAGTAGCATAGCATTTTTTCCTTGAAGTGTAACTTCTACCGGCAGAAGGTTTTAGGGTCAAAGCCTTGGCCTCAGAGATGTGTTGAATCCCCATGTTGGGATTCCATTTTTGAGTTAATTTAGAATCCTCATTGACGGAATTTATTTCCAGAGAAGACTCAATACTACCTTCAATAACATTGATAGGGTTATTGATTATTAGATTTCAATCAGGGAGTGATCTGTCAGTATCATCAAGGTGAGGGTCAGGATTGTCACACTCTTCTCCTTCAATATGATTGATCCTTTTCCTAGGTAGAGGACAATCAGGTTTTACATTTCCTGTTTGGTTACAGTTCCAACATACTTTCTCTTTTGATTCTGGAGTCTTCTTGACTTCCAAAGTAGATGGATTAGTAGCAGTGGATTCCTTAGTTTTGGAGGTATATTCTTCCCTGTTCCTAGTATTTTTTTCCTTTGGAGGTCTATTGACCCTTTTGTCAAGACCATTCATATCAATAGTCTCTTCCAATACACCTATTAAGGTGGAAAGATCTGAATCCATAGGCATTCTACACCTTACACTGTGGTTGATTTGTCCGGGACATAAGTTGAGGAGTCTTTCATTGACTTGTTCTTTATCAGAATCAGGATAAAAGCAGTCCAACGTCTTTTTCTGGTCTAAGCACCACTTATGAGGTTTGTCCTTGGATGGATCAAACTGGGAAGTTTTGAAAGTTTTCATCATCTTTCTTTTCCAAATCCTGGTACCAAACTGCACTTTGATCAATTCTTTCAAAGAATTCCAGGATAAATATCCAACGTCTTTTCTCTTATTGATAAACCAATCAAGAGCTACTCCTTCAAATAATCTGGGCAATCTTACCACAGCTATTGCACTCAGGGAGCTCATAGGAGGAAAGAGTGTAGTCAATAAACTTGATGAAACTGACATGGTTGTATTCTCCTTCTCCAGAGAATATAGGCCATTCAGTGATGGGAGAAAGTAGCTTCAAAGCCTATTCCATTTCCAGATTAGGACTGGGTCTGAAAGATTCATTCCTAGTTATCCTGGTCCTGGGAGGAACACTAGGAGTACTGGTGAACCTGGCAGGTCTAGTTTCTTCTAGGTCAATGACCGGAGAGTTAGTAGAGTTGATCTTAAGATCTCTGAGATCATTCTTAATCATACCTAACTCTAAATCAAGTTTGTTGCTTAATAAGTCAATTTTGTTAGGCAGATGAGCTGAAGGAGTAGGACTAGTTTTCTTAACTTCTTCTTTAAGCTGGTTTATGGTTGCAAGAATATCTCCCTGAAGGATTGATTGATTGTCATCAATATGTTTCATCAGGTCAAACTTACTAGCTCTTATACTATCCTTGATCTGTTGTATTTCCAACTCATCAATTCTCATAATCTGAGACTGAGTGTGAATCACTCTAAAAATACTTAAACTTAATTTGTCCAATTGGTTATAAAATTTGTCAAAGCATTGGCTAATAATGGTAAAATTGTGAGACACATTTACAGAAAAGCTATTAAGAGCTTCTACATCTAATTGTGGTACACCCTTTTCCACTTCTGGGCTAAGGATGTTATTTTGTCCCAATCCTTTGGGTTCCTTAACTTCTGATGGGCTGAGGATCTCTTCTTTTTTGGGTCCTTTCCCTTTAAGGAAGCTTACTGATCCCAAGTATTCCAGTTCTGCACGTAGCCTTCCACTTCTTTCTTTGGGATCAACTTTTGCAGAGAAATCTGAGCTGAGAAATGCCTTTTCTCATACCTGGTTGATCCTCCTGGGTCTGAGCCACCCCAAATTGTTCCCAATAGCTCACGTGCTCTTTCACTAACACTTTGACCCTTTCCTGCTTGGTTGAGTCCAGCTGGGGTGGCGTAGGAGGGCCTGTACCCTCCTGGGATACCCTGGTGGGCAACAGAGGGCTCTCCAACTGTCTGTTGGTCGAGTTGGTGGCTGTGGTTGTCGCCGTTGTTGTCCCGTGTGACGCTATGGTCACGGGTTTGAGTCCCCTCATCGCGTTCGCGACTGGAGTCCTTGCGCGTACGGTTTCCTCCAGGCAGAGATCCATATGACGGGGATCTTCCAGTTGCACGGGTGTTGCACCTATTTTGATAGATAATACCAAAAAAATATGTAAGTTTTCTGTAAAAACTTTGAATAAAGACTTTAAATTTAAAAAATAATATTTTTTGTGTGTTTTATATTTTTAATAATTTTTTTATAAATATTTTAACTTACTTAGAGTTAAATTCAACGGTATCAACACTTGGTTTGGATCACAACTATCCTTGGAAGGTATTCCAATGGGATCTGAGTGAGTCCCAATCAGATCCTGGGATAAATCCAATGGTACACTGTCTGGGACGTCCTCTAGGAGGTCTTGGTCAATGAGGTCACCAAAAACAAAGTCCACTGAGATGGATAAAGAAATATAATTTTAATATATTTTTGTATTTTTACGTGATAAGGTGATTTTTAGAAAAAAATAATCACTTTTATTTTTTTATGGGTTTTTCTTTATCTTCAGGATTATTTAGTTCATAAATATAAATCTTCCTTTGATAAATTTTCCAATCATTATGTTACCTTAATAAATAATTGAGATTGATAATTCTTTTAAGCTCAAGTTCTTTGTCTTTTATATCCTGCTGCTTATAATAAAGCAATTTCTCCTGTTGTTGCTCAGGAGTTATAATAACAGGGACAAAGTAACGGAGTTTTTCTTCCTTTTTCTTTTTAAGAAGGTTTGAATAATAATTGATCAATTCTCCTTTTGTCTTAAGATCCACTAGAGAAAGAAATGATCAAAAATAAGTGTTATAAGTATGTTAACTTATTTTTAAAAATAAATAGACTGGTCCAAGGAATAAATAATTAAAAATTAATTATTTAAGGATATTTCCCGGCCAGACCCCCAGTTGTTAGCTCTCTGATACCAGGAACCTTGCAGTCCTTTAGCTACAGAGAGTGATAAAAATGCTGGAATGATAATAATGATTATGATTCCAATAATAAACGCTTAGAAGCTCAAATAAATGATTTAATAAGAGCAGTTGCAAGGTTTAATTGTTTTGGTGGTAGATGGTTTTCAATATAATATAAAAGAGGGGCCACATTATTATACTACTGGGGATCTTTAAAGACAAGCAGCCTCTCTTCAAGGGGCCTCCTTGGGCAGTTTAAGAACATTGGAATAAAGATGGGTTCCTTGGAAAGGACCTATTCCACTATTGGCTGGGCTTAACAGCACAAACAGCCTAGACAGGAAGGGTAAAACTCACTCTGAGCACTTTACCACGAAAATCCTGGAATAATTGGAAGGGTTTCAGAGCAGATGGGGTAGATTGCTTGAATAAACTTCAATGGTTGATGGGTTAATATAGTTAAATAATACTACTGCAGACTAAGTCATAAATCACTTGCTTATCTTTATATAAGCACTTGATTAAAAATGATACGGTGTCTGATTGATAATAAATAAATTCCTGGTAAACTGATTGAATAATGGATCCAAAGAGGTCTGTATCTATACCTTTTTGGGGTGTTTTTTGGTCTTCTCAGGGCACTTAGAGAGGGTTCTGCTCGATGGCTGAGGCTGGCAAGCTATTCAGGGCTTGATTAACACGTCTATTTGGTGCTATCAATCAGCTGTCCTTAGATCTGCTGGATGTCTGTACTATTTTAGCCACAGTATCTGTTAATTAGTTATGGCGTAGATTTGATCATTCTGTACTCATCCTTTATTTGTATTATCTATATTGCTTTGAAGCATGCAGATGTGGATGTTTACTGATTTCCTGTCATCTGCTGATCATTTGGATAATTTTTAATAATTTTTATGAACACAACTTGCAGTGTTTTGTGTTCTTCAAAGATCAAGATACATGGTTTACGTGGTAGTCTTTGATCTTTGATTTATTATTAAAAAATGTTTAAACCTTTATTTTTTTTAATTTTTTTTAATTTTTGATCTTTTTAGATCATTACCATTGCATATGTCCTTTTGTTACATATACTAGGCAACCCTAACTAGGTTTTAGCTCTTCTGAGCGGTACCTGGTTGTCACAACGGATCCAGGCGCGGGGATCAGTAGTACAGATGCGCGCGGGGTAGGATCCGCTGCGTGCGTGGCAGAATTAGCTGCGCGCGGGTCCCTAGTACGCGGTATCCTGCTGCTGCTAGTACGTAGGGTTATTTAATGATGCGGGGCTGCGCGCGGGTCCCTAGTACGCGGTATCCTGCTGCTGCTAGTACGTAGGGTTATGTAATGATGTGGGGCTGCGCGCGGGAATTGTGACATAACACATTTCCGCATGAAACTCCTAAAATATACACAACACCTCAAATCTGAGTGAATTTTAGGTGTAAACCCTATACGTGACAACACGTGTGAAATATTAA
This sequence comes from Puccinia polysora, assembly GCA_025617555.3. Classification (NCBI taxonomy): domain Eukaryota; kingdom Fungi; phylum Basidiomycota; class Pucciniomycetes; order Pucciniales; family Pucciniaceae; genus Puccinia; species Puccinia polysora. The sequence continues at coordinate 27,957,892 of CM062625.1, forward strand.
AATGGCCAGAAAGTGCCATACAGGTGTGGTAATTGCCAGTACTTTTCCTTTTAATTAGTTTAAAAATGTAAGGACTTGGAATTTAAGGGTGGGTTCAGTGAGTGACCCTACCTAAATTTGGGTGAGGAATCCATTCCTGTAATAATATTTATGGATTTCTCACTCCTTGCTTTGTTAATTGAGGTATTCTTATTTTTTGTATTTTGAGTTACTATTTGACAGTTTTGCTCTGTATATAGTAGCAAGCTGACAATACCAATCCCATCTCCATTTCTTCACACACATCTAATCTCCATTTCTTCCCATAAATCCCATCATAATCTCATAAAACCACATCACATCACCATCTTTCTGAAAATTTCCAATCAAAATTCCTGGCAGCAGGTTGAAAACACAAAAAAGCTGACTGAACTTTGTTCACTATTTGACTCTGATTCAGACTCCAATTTGAAATCAATTTTTTTTAGCTTTAAATTCTATATTGAAAAAGAAATACATGTTTCCAAGAAGACAGACTCTCCCATACCTATTTATGAAAGGCCAAATGTTCATCTCCTCCCCAACTTAATATTCTTCCAATTACCTTCATTCATGAAACATTTGGAGTTGGTTGAAGACCACCACATATTCCAGAAAAATTCTCTTAATAATCAAAGCAATCAAGCTATCCAACTGGCTGCTTCTCTTTTTAGATGGGATAAAATGAAAATGGAGCAGCAATTCATTGATTTCAAAAACTATTCTCAGTTGGTCATGTAACCATTGACTCATACAGCAAAAGAGTCATAGTTTCTATCTGATATTTCCATTTTTCATTCCTTTTTTGGCCACACAAAGAAGAAAAGAAGGACATATCTCAATTCATGGAGAATGAAGGCTTTCCTTGTTGCGTTGATTTTGTTGATGGAACCACTATCTCCTTGAGTAAAAAAACCAAGCTTTATGGCAAGCATTATTTTTATTGCAAAAAAGGCAATTGATTCAATTCTTTTACAACCCGCTTCATAACAACTTTGATGAAACACTAACCAAATATTCTTTATTTTTTTTAGATACTCCATGAAACTAAAATGTGTTTGTGATAACAACAAGAATGTCATATCCCTCCATGCTGGCCTTTCAGGTTCTTTTCACAAATCATATTTTTTCAATTGGATGTGGATTTCCCAAAAACCAGATAATTATTTAGCTTTGAAAAAGATTAATATCTTCTTGAAAATTCAGCTTGGGCTAGTGGGAAATATGTTTTTCCAGATTATGGGTATTTTTATTCCAATGATCTACAAAGAACCAATTTCAACTGTCTTCTTGCTCAACCATGCATCTGGTTTGAACATGCAATAGATTTTCTGAAAGGAGGATGGGCCAGCCTAAGGGAAATGCAAAACCAGCTTCAAAATGCCAAAGACATGAACATCCAAATCAACTCAATCATCAGCTGTGTGATCCTCCACAACCTTTTGGCCAAAATCAAAGATTAATGGGACAAAATATTTGAAGATGATATTACCAATCCTCCTTGAGTAATCCCAGTCTCATCTTGTCCCTCATCTTTTGCCATGATATGGAGGATTTTAATCCTCACAATTTCCCACTTTAATGAGGAAATTTCTGTTTTGAAATAGGTTAAAAATCAAATTAAAATTATTATTTTTTTCAGCCAAGAATTCTAGGCTTGCTCTGGCAAGTCATCAGAAACTGACTTGTAAAAGGGGGGGCTTCAAGGTAGAACTGTGGGTCTCTTTCTTTCCTTGGTTTTCTTGGTTTTTCATTGTCCATCTTGTTTTCTTTTTCATCTTTCTTTTGTAATTTAATCATTTTTCTTTTCCTTGTCCCCTCCTCCTCACTACCTCTGTTAACCCCAAGCTATCTGTCAACCTAAAGCTGCTCACCAACCTCAAGCTCATCAGGCCACAACCATTGGCCTCTCAACAATCAACTGGTGACTGGTCAGAGTTACTCTGTCATCATCATTGTTGCCTCCTGTCTGACTCTTGATCCAGCTCCTCAACTGCAAGCCACTCAACGTGAACTCCCTCAACTGCATCATGTCAACCCTACCTAGATAGCCAACGCCTGATGTCTCCTAAGTTCCTCAACCTGTTCCGTTGGTCACCTCTCAAAATTTTCAATCCTGCTTTTCTCTCACCATTCAGTTGTCCCTCCATTTTCTCAACCATCTTGCTGACTTTTTTTCCTCAGTTTGGTGGTTGTAATTCATTTCAAATAATCAGACTCTTTCATTTTTAAAAGCCAAACTCTCTTCAATGCGACCAACAGAGACACTCAAAATGGAACTAAACTCCTCAAAAAACTTCTCACGCAATGGATTCCAACAACAGATGCTCAAAACCGCCCTGGAAAACATCCCTTTACTCTCAGTGGACAACTTTGGCATCTGGAAAGACAAGATGAATGGTCTTATCAGGCTCAGAGGAGTGCCATCTATTCTCAAATCTGGCTCCAAGCAGTTATCCCAACTGGAAAATGAAAAAATCCACCTCCTCCTTATATCCAAGGTTTACTTGGTGACGCACAACAACATCATCCCGGCCACCAACTTCAACTCTGCAAAAGCCATCTGGCAGGCAATCAAGGAATGGTACTCCTTGTTGGAAGCCTCCATCTGGGCCAGGATCTTCAAACATTTTCTTCATGTCTCCTTTGAAGAGGACATCACACACTTTGTCAGAAAAATCAGAATCTAAATCCAGAAGATGATCAAAATTGGCATTGATCTTCCTCAAGAAATCCTGGCCTACCTCATTCTTTTCAAATTTCCTGTTGCACTTCACAACCTCAAACACCAACTGATGCACTCTGGCAAAACTGTAGGAGTCAACTTTCTATGCAACCACCTCATTCAATACAACAACAAAGTTAGGGCCAAATCCACCAACAAAACTGTCTCAATTGCTGAGACTGCCCTTATCTTGAGCAAGAACAAATTCAAATCCCAGTCTTCCAATCCCTGCATAGAAGGCCATCACAACCGTAAACAGTAAAAAAACCACTTGGAAAGCAAATTTTTTAACCTCCACCCAATAAAGCCCCAGACTGGTGGAAGGAAAACCAAGCCAAGTGGAGTGAGAAGCAAAAATTTAAATCTGAATCAGCTCACTTCCACGCATTCATCACAGAGTGGATCAAATTCAAAACGGTTTTTTCAGCTCTCTGATACCAGGAACCTTGCAGTCCTTTAGCTACAGAGAGTGATAAAAATACTGGAATAATAATTATTATTATTATTCCAAGAATAAATTCTTAGAGGCTCAAATGAATAATATAATAAAAGCAGTTGCCAGGTTTAATTTTTTTTTTAATGAAAGGTTTTCAATATGTTTATAAAATAGGGGCCACAGTATTATACTACTGGAGATCTTTGCAGACAAGGAACATCTCTTGAAGGGGCCTCCTTAAGCAGTTTAAGAACCTTGGAATGAATATGGGTGCCTTACAAAGGTCTTGTTCCACTAATGGCCGGGCATAACAGCACACTAGCCTAGACAGGAAGGGAAACACTCACTCTGAGAACTTTATCACGAAAATCCTGGAATAATAGGAAGGTTTTCAGAGCAGATGGGGTGGATTGCCTGACTAAACTTCAAGGGTTGATTGGTTTTTAAGAAATGAATAATAATATTAGAGACTTGGTCATAAATCACTTTATTAGACTCTTCATAATCAATTGAATATAAATGAAACGGTGTCTGATTGATAATAATAATTCATGGTAAACTGATTATGGAATAATGGATCCTAATAGGTCTGTATAAATAGCTTTTTGGGACAATTTTAAGCTTCTCAGGGCACGTAGAGAGGTTTCTGCTTGTGGGCTGAGGCTGGCAAGCCAATCAGGGCGAAATCGGCACGTCCACTTGGTGCTGTTAATCAGCTGACCTTAGATCTGCTGGATTTCTGTACTATTTTAGCCACAGGATCTGTTAATCTGTTATTGTGTAAATTTGATCATTCTGTAATCATCCTTCATTTTTACTATTGTAATTTTTTCAAAGCAAAAAAATGTGGATGTTTACTAATTTTCAATCATCTGCTGATCAGGTAGATAATATTTAAGAATTTTTATGATCACTCCTTGTAGTGTTTTGTGGTCTTCAAAGATCAGAGTCAGTGATTTATGTTGTAATCCTTGATCTTTGATTTATTATTAAAAAATGTTCTAAAATTTATTTATATTGAGTTTATTTAAGTTTTGATTTTTTGGACTATTACTAATGCATATGTCAACTTGTTACATATTCTAGGCAACTCTAACTAGGTTGTAGCTCTTCTGAGCGGTACCTGGTTGTCAGATTAGTCACGACGGATCAAGACGCGGGGATCAGTCAGTACGGATGCACGCAGGGTAGGATCCGCTGCGTGCGTGGCAGAATTAGCTGCGCGCGGGTCTCTAGTACGCGGGAATGTGCTACTACAAGTACGTAGGGATATGTAATGATGCTGGGCTGCGCGCCGGAATTGTGACAGAAAACATTTCCGCATGTAACTCCTAAAATATACACAACACCTCAATTCTGAGTAAAGTTTAGGTGTAAACCCTATAAGTGACAACACCTGTGAAATATTAGAATGGCCTTAAGTTGCCATACTGGTGTCAAAATTTTTATTACTTTTCTTTCAAATTATTTCAAAAGTGTAAGGACTGAAATTCAAGGGTGGGGTCAGTGAGTGACCCTACCTAATTTTGGATGGGGAATGCTTTTCTTCAATAATATTTATGGATTTCTCACTCCTTCTTCTGTGAATTGAGATATTCTTATTTTTCATAGTTTTGTGTTGCTATGACAGGTTGCTCTGTACATTGTAGCAAGCTGAAATTCCCCCACTCCAAGATATGTCTATATCTGAAAAAAAAAATTGGGTCAATGCCTTCTGCTGGCTCTGTAGTTCCTTAGGTGTATTGGTCCATCAGGGATATTGTGTTAAGGTAACCATTAATCCTTATCAGCTGATTCTCCCTTGTGTCTAACTATGTAGAGTCTGAAATCTTTTCCATTGATCCTTTCCTTTTTATCTTTAAGGATCTTGCTAATTTTTCCTTTGTCTTTTGCAGTTTCTTCTGCAACAAGTATCTTAGGTGAAGGAGTATTTTCTCCATTCCTTGGGTGGTAGTGTTTGATGAGACTTACTGGGAAGACTGGGTCATTTCTAGAAAGCTCATCACTCAGGATTACTTCTGCAGCATTTTTAACATGAAGTTTATTAATGTAGAAAGGTACAACAAAAGCTGGTCTAAGCTTTCTATTTCCATATAAGTTTGTGAAGTTGGTGGTTGAGATCAAGACTTGGCCACCAATTTAGAAATCAGACTCCTTATGGGTTTTATCACACCTTTGTTGGTTATACTCCACAGCATCTTGGACGAACTTAACAGCATGTTTATTGGCTACATCTATCATGTTTTTGAAATCAAGTTATGTAGGGTGAATATTTTTTAACTGGTGATTAAGGTTATCCTTGGGTAATTTAGGAATTGATCCTCTTTCCAGTATGTAGGGTGCTTCCTTAGTGATAGAGTCCTTTCTCCCGTTTTAGGCCATCTCTAGTGCGGTTAAAAGGCCAACCCAATTGTGGCAATAACCATCAGGATTCCTGTATTCTAGACCAAAGCTGCAGAATCTCCTGAGCATTTCTTCCAGAGTCTGAATCATTCTTTCAGCTAAGCCATCCATCTGAGGTGGATAAGCTTTAGAGAAAGCTAAGGTGGTTCCCAGCATGTCATGAAGATTTCTCCAGAACTCAGAGGTAAATTTAGGATCTCTTTCACTGATAATGATCTAAGGAACTCCAAGATCAGTAATGAGTCTTTGCCAAAATAATAGGGCAACTTCCATAGAAGTGTCTTCCTTGTGATTAGGCAGAAACTTTGCTTTCTTGGAGAACCTATCCACAATGACTAGGACTTAGTTGTAGGAATAGGCTCCTCCTGGTGGTAGTCTAGTTACAAAGTCCATGTTGATGATCTCCCATTTTTTCTTTGGTTCAGCAATCTTTTGCAGTAAACCAAACTTTTTCCCAGTGGTCCTGTTGGACTTCTGACAGGTTTCACAACTAGCAAAATACTGGATAGTGGAGTCACTCCAATTGGTCCACCAAGCAGTTTTTTCAACCTTATCAATAGTTCTATCAGCAGATAAATGACCAGATGAACAGTTACCATGACATTCAGCCAGGAAATGTTTGATATGGTCATCCTTAGTTAAGACTATAACACTTGAATGTGGATGCCTATAGTATACTAGACCATCCCATATGGTGAACCTTGTGACTTTGTATGGTTTCAAGAGAGGTTCAGGTAGGCTATTGATCAATTCATATGGTGGAGAAGTACTTTCCATAATGGTGATCAGATTTTTCATGCCAGAATTGTAAGATTCTTTGATTGAGTTGAACAAGGATTCATTCAATTCCCAAATGTAGATTCCCATTATAGGAGCTTCATTTTTCAACATGTTAATGTTAAGGATACGGAAGATATCATTATCCTCTGGATCATAAGTAGGTTACTTGGGTGATTGGGTTAAGAATTCCTGCTCAAACTACCAGCATTCTGGTGTTTAATCCCAGCTTGATGAACTATGGTCATCTGACCTCTGTACTGTTGTACGGCTATCTGCCACCTTAAAATGTGCCTACTAGGGGTCTTCATGTTTGTCAATGTCCTGACCGCATTGCTGTCAGTAATCAAAGTGAAATTGGTGCCTTCCAAGTAATAATGGAGTTTCTCTAGAGCCCATACTAAGGCAAGACATTCCATTTGACTTGCACAGTACCTTTTCTCAGTGTTTTTAATTTTTCTGGATATGAAAAGTATAGGTTTTTCCACTAGTTTGTCATCCTCTATGACTTCTTGGTGTAATGCAGCTCCTAGCCCGTCCATGCGGGCATCTATGTAGAGCTTGAAAGGTTTTGAATAATCTGGCTGAATCAGTACTGGAGCTGAGTTCATTGCCATTGTGATTTTCTCATAGTTCTTGACTCTGTCATGAGTCATTTCAAACCTGGTGGTGTTGTTGCAGATATCATACAGAAACTTGGTTAGAAGAGAAAACTTTGGTAAGTACTTCCTATAGTAGCTGCAGAAGCTAATAAAAGATAGGAGTTCAGTTTTATTCTGAGTTATAGGCCTATTCATTACTGCTGCTATCTTTTTTTGGTCAGCAGCTAAGGTTAGTCCAGAGACAATGTGTCCTAAGGCCTTGAGTTCTCCATAGCCAAAGTTGCACTTTTTCATTGATACTTTTAATCCCACAACAGAGAGAGGACAAGCCTTAATTTCTCCATGTGAGTATCCCAATGATCAGAGTAAATGATAAAATCATCAATGTATACCATCATCCATCCTTGTCTGATGAATAATCCTAGGAAGATGTCCATGATCCTTTGGAAATGAGAATAAGCATTTTTTATACCAAAAGGCATCCTAAGATACTCATCAATTCCCAAATGACAGATTATTCTCATGAATTTCTGGCTATGAGGGCTGATAGGTATTTGATGAAAACCTTTCAGCATGTCCATGCAAGTGATTTACTTAGCTTTTGAAAGGTTATGCAGAGCATGGTCAATCCTTGGAATTGGATAAGAATCAGCTTGGGTGTAGTTGTTCAGCATTCTGAAGTCTCCAACCATCCTTGAATTATCATTATGCCAAGCTATAATTACTGGGGTATTGATATCCACTTGTTCATTGTGTCCTACTTGCCTTAAAACTTGTAAGTCAACCAACTCTTGAATATGAGTTTCCAGAGCAGCTCTAGATTTTGGACTAGAAGCGTAAGCAGGTCTGCTGAGGTTAGGTGGCTAACAAGGCTTAATGGTCAGAGTTACGATCATATCATGTCCTTTGATGTTACCAATGGGGTGATCCTTGGTACAGAAAGCATTCTGATTTTCAAAGCATACTTGTAGGATGTCCTGTTTTTGTTCTTCATTGAGCAGGGAATTCAAAGCTGCTTGAGAGAACTATTCCTGATTGAAACTCTCTAAGTGTTTTCATAAGTTGAATCAGAAGTTTGAGAATTGACATGGCTTATTTTGAACTTCTTGTTCCAGCCTCCACCTATAGTGAAGTATCTACCCTTTCTTTGGAATACATCTATACCATATAAGCAAAGAGAATCATTTCCAAGGATAAAGTAATCACATAATCTGTTTTAGAGAACTACAAATTCAATATTCAGCTTGAGTGATCCTTTAGAGTGAGGGAGTATGATATCAGAAGACCATACTCCAACAGCATTGAGAGAAGGATTAAAACTGCTGAATTTAGCCTGAGGTACTGGTAGTCAGTTCAGTTTACAGTTTGGGTCTTGTTTCTCCAATTATGTTGAACCAACACAAGAGCAAAAGGCTCCACTGTCTAGAAGTAACACAACAGGGGAACCTTGGATTAAACCAGTAGAATAGCATGGTTTGCCTGAAGTGTAACGTTTACCGGAAGGAGGTTTTAGAGTCAAGGCCTTAGCCTCAGAGATGTGGTGAATCTTCATGTTGGGATTCCATTTTTGAGGTATGTTAAAATCCTCATTAACAGAATTTGTGTCCAGAGAAGAATCAATACTTCCTTCAAGAACAATGATGGGTTTAGTGATCATTAAATCACACTCAGAAATTGATCAATCAGTATCATCAAGGTGAGGGTCAGGATTATCATACTCTTCTCCTTCAATAAGATTAATCCTATTCCTAGGTAGAGGAAAATCAGGTTTTACGTGTCCTGTGTGGTTACAGTTCCAACATACTTTTTCCTTTGACTCAGGAGTCTTCTTGACTTCAAAGGTAGTTGGATCAGTGGCAGGTGATTCCTTAGTTTTGGCAGTATACTCTTCCCTGTTCCTAGAATTTTGTTCCCTGGGGAGTCTTTTGACTGTTTTATCAAGACCATTCATATCAATAGTCTCTTCCAACACACCTATCAAGGTAGAAAGATCAGAATCCATAGGCATCCTGCATCTTACACTGTGGTTGATTTTTCCAAGACATGAGTTGAGAAGTCTTTCATTGACTTCTTCTTCATCAGCATCTGGGTAAAAACTTTCTAAACTCTTTTTCTGGTCTAAGCACCACTTATGAGGTTTGTCCTTGGATGGATCAAACTGGGAGATTTCAAAAGTTTTCATCATCTTTCTTTTCCAAATCCTAGTACCAAATAATGATTAAGTCTTTTGTTGAAACTTTTGAAAAAAGAATTAAAAAAATAAAAAAATAATATTTTTTGTTTATTTATATTTTTAATAATTTTATATATATATTTTAACTTACTTTAAGTTAAACTCAAAGGTAGCAACACTTGGTTTGGATCACAACTGTCCTTGGGGGGGGTATTCTAACGGGGTCTGAGTGAGTTCCAATCAGATCCTGGGATAATCCCAAGGGTAAGTCCAAGGGTACACTGTCTGGGACGTCATCTAGGAGGTCCTGGTCAATGATATCACCAAAAACAAAATTCACTGAGATGGATAAAAAAAATATATAAGTTTTATATTTTTTTGTATTTTTACATGGTAAGATGATATTTTTAAAAAAATAATCACTTCTATTAATTTTGGATTTTTCTTTATCTTCAGGATTATTTAGTGTCTAAATATAACGCTTCCTTTGATAAATTTTCCACTCCTCATGTTGCCTTAAGAAAGGATTACAATCGATAATTCTTTCAAGCTCAATTTTGGTGTCCTTTATTACTTGCTGTTTATAATAAAGCAGTTTCTCCTGTTTTTGCTCAGGAGTTATAATAACAGGGACAAAGTTAAATAGTTTTTCTTTTTTTTCTTTTCAAGAAGATTCAAATAATAATTGATCAATTGTTTGTTGTTCTTTGTTGAGTATTCATCCCCCGTGCTCCCCACTCTCTGCGTCTCAGTGCGCCGGTGCTCTCTGAGTCCACAACGGGGACCCCAAAATAGCTCTTCTCATGACTCTCATGACAAGGTGTCTATTCTCTCCCAGGAATCTCCATCTCCCAATTTTCTGATGATCTATGTTCTCAACCGTCTTACTCCTCATCAGTCTACTTTTCTATTTTTTTTTTCTTTCTTATATTATTTCTCTTCTTATTTCATTTCTCCTACTTTCATCCTCTTGACTATAAACGCACTTAAAAATCCAATCCAATCCCCTCTTAAATCTCTGACTGGTAAGATGCTCACTTCTCCAATAAGGCTATTGAACCTGGTCTGACTATCCATCACATCTAGCGGCTATTTCTGTCTATGCTCAAACAACATCCCTCCTGTCTCTTCAACTTGTCCTCACGTTCCTAAACTCTCACAACTCAAAGCTTTTCTTTTTGACTATCCTGATGAATCTACGCTGTAGGGCTCCACATTTTCATCTTCTCATTTCTTCTCTTCTTTTTAAAGTCTTCTGCTGATTTGTTTGTCTGTTCTCACAGCCTCAGCTGGTTTTTATTTCTCAAGAAATCTAATTGAATCTTATTATTCTTACAATCCACTAGAGAAACAAATGATCAATAATATATGTTAAAAGTATGTTAACTCATTTAAAAAAGAAATAGACTGGTCCAAGGGATAAATAATTAAAAATTTATTATTTAAGGATATTTCCCGGCCAGACCCCCTAGTTTTCAGCTCTCTGATAACAGGAACCTTGCAGTCCTTTAGCTACAGAGAGTGTTAAAAATACTGGAATAATAATTATTATTATTATTCCAAAAATAAACACTTAGAGGCTCAAAGAAATAATATAATAAGAGCAGTTGCAAGGTTTAATTGGTTTGGTAATAAAAGGTTTTCAATATGTATATAAAAGAGGGGCCACAGTATTATACTACTGGAGATATTTGAAGACAAGGAACCTCTCTTCAAGGGGCCTCCTTAGGCAGTTTAAGAACCTTGGAATGAAGATGGGTGCCTTAGAAAGGTCTTATTCCACTAATGGCCAGGCATAACAGCACACTAGCCTAGACAGGAAGGGAAACACTCACTCTGAGCACTTTGTCACAAAAATCCTTCAATAATAGGAAGGGCTTCAGAGCAGATGGGGTGGATTGCCTGACTAAACTGCAAGGGTTGATTGGTTTTTGAGAAATGAATAATAATACTACATACTTGAACATAAATCACTTGCTTAGACTCTTCATAAGCACTTGACTAACAATGAAATGGTTTCTGATTAATAACAATAATTCCTGGTAAACTGATAATGGAATAATGGATCCAAAGAGGTCTGTATAAATACCTTTTTGGGTGATTTTGAGCTTCTCAGGGCATGTAGAGAGGTTTCTGATCGCAGGCTGAGGCTGGCAAGTCAGTAAGGGAAGGATTGGCACTTTCACTTAGTGCTGTCAATCAGCTGAACTTAGATCTGCTGGATTTCTGAACTATTTCATCCACAGGATCTGTTAATCTGTTATGGCGTAAATTTGATCATTCTGTACTCATCCTTCATTTGTACTATTGGTATTGCTTTAAAGCGGAAAGATGTGGATGTTTACTGATCTTCCTTCATCTGCTGATCATGTAGATAATTTTTAATAATTTTTCTTAACACTCCTTGTAGTTTTTTGTGGTCTTTAAAGATCAAAGTCAGTGATTTACGTGGTAATCCTTCATCTTTGATTTATTATCAAAAAATGTTTTAAACTTAATTTTTATTGATTTTATTTAAGTTTTGATCTTCATGGACTATTACTAATGCATATGTCAACTTGTTACATATTCTAGGCAACTCTAACTAGGTTTTAGCTCTTCTGAGTGGTACCTGGTTGTCAGATTAGTCACGACGGATCCAGACGCGGGCATCAGTTGGTACAGATGCGCGCGGGGTGGGATCCGCTGCGTGCATGGCAGAATTGGCTGCGCCCGGGTCTCTAGTACGCAGGAAACTGCTACTATGAGTACGTAGGTGTATGTAATGATGCGGGGCTGCGCGCAGGAATTGTGACATGACACATTTCCGCGTGTAACTCTTAAAATATACACAAAACCTCAATTCTGAGTGAATTTTAGGTGTAAACCTATACGTGACAACACTTGTGAAATATAAGAATGGCCTGAAGGTGACATACTGGTGTCAAAATTTTTAGTACTTTTCTTTTTAATTATTTTAAAAATGTAAGGACTTGGAATTCAAGGGTGGGGTCAGTGAGTAACCCTACCTAATTTTGGATGAGAAATCCATTTCTTTAATAGTATTAATGGATTTCTCACTCCTTCTTTTATTAATTGAGATATTCTTATTTTTCATAGTTTTGTGTTCCTATGACAGGTTGCTCTGTGCATAGTAGCAAGCTGACAGGTTTCAAGCCAGAACATTCTGATGAACAGTGGGGCTTCAGCTCACATCTTCAACAACAAAAGGTTATTCACTGATCTGACCAAGTCCAACAAAAGGAGAACACATCTCAACCGGAAAAGATGGTGCCAACCTTCCCATCAAAGGCACTGGAAACGGTCAACCTGGCCTGGAAGAACCAGACCATTTTCCTCAGTAACTGCCTTTTTGTCCCTGACATCGTGGTCAATCCAATGAGCCCCGGAAATCTGATTTCCAAGGGCTGTTCCCTGAAATCATCCAAATGCCAGTTCCAACTACTCCGCAAAAAGCACTGCCTCATGGAAGTTCAAATCCTCAAGAACATGTTTGTTCTAAATAACCCCAAGACCATTGGTCAGAAAAAATGTTACCTGTCCACCCTCATTAAGACCAAAAAATCTATCCACAATCTCCACCTTGCCCTTGGACATACCTCCACTGGCAGACTCAAAGAAATACCAGGACTCAAGTCTGAGAAAGAAGACTTCTTCTGCAAAGACTGTTCTCTCAGTAAGATAACCAAGACACCCTTCAAAACTCAGGCCACTCTTGCCTCAAAACCCTTTGAATGGATACATCTTGATCTTATTGGACCAATCAAACCCAAATCACATTGGTGCAAGAAGTACATCCTAACAATTGTAGACAACTACTTGTGTTACCTAAGTGGAATTGCTCTCTTCAGCAAGGAAAACGGCCCAAAGAGTTTCATAGAAATTATCAAACAACAGAAGTCTAAACTGGGTTACTACCCCTGCAAGGTCTGCTCCAATGGAGGATCCAAATTCACCAACAAAACGTTTGCGTCTTTCCTCAAAGGGATTTCATCCAAACAACTCATCTCTGACTCCTACCATCCCAAGCACAACGGCAGAGCCAAGAGGGCCAACAGGAAAATTGTAGAAAGTGTGCGTACGTCTCTAAGTTCCTCCAACCTACCCAAGAGGTACTGGTGGGAGATACTCAAAGCCTGTTGCCTGGCTCTCAATCAGATTCCCCGGAAGGGCAGTTGCCAATCTCCTTGAGAAATCATGCACGGTAGTGCTCTTCCCATGTTGCACTTCAAACCCTTGGGGATCTTGGTCATCTACCTCAACCAACTCAGAGCCAGAGGAAGCAAATTCCATCCAAAAGTTCTAGAGGGAAAACTGATTGGATACAATCCAGTATTTTTCTCTTACAGAATCCTCTGTCCCATTGGCTCCAAAATCTCAAGCAAGCACGTTTGATTTGATGATTCCTCAATAGATCACCTTGGCGGAACTGGAGAGTCAAGCCCAGATTCAAATTTCACAATTGACAGCTTTGAAGTTAGGGAACCAAACAACCAACCACCGTTGCTGGAAGCAGAAAAATCTGTCGCAGCGCCTCCTCTTGACAGGAAATTCACTCAATAGAGAGAGAGGCCGGACCCTCTGTCAGAATCATCCAATTCAAATTCCCCAGAGGACAGGGACTCCAAAATCTTGGATAATCCACCCCAGGAAATTCACACACCTTGGCCTTGTGCTGTGCCCAAAGCTCAACCCCAACCTGCTCCTTCACAAATCCTGTGGAATTGCGCAAACCTCAATCCTCCACAATGCTACGGATTTCACCACTACTTCAAAACTAAAATATACCTCAAGGCCATTACCTGTGAAGAGGATGAAAAAGGAAAAAAGCAATCAAGAAAGAGTCAGACCAGTTCAAGGATCTTGAGGTATGGGAAGAGCACAATGGGCCCAAACCGATCAATCCACTTGAGACCACATGGGTATTCAAAATCAAGGATAACTTTCACAACAATGTCCTCATCTTCAAAGCCAGAGTCTGCGTAAAGGGCTACAATCAAATCCATGGACTAAACTTTGAAGAGACCTTTGCCCCCACCAGCAAGGTCTCTTCCTTCAAGGCCATCCTCCAGCTTGCCCTGAAAGACAATCTTGAGATCAAGCAATTAAATTTCAAAGCCACCTTTCTCCATGCCCCAATTGACAAGGAAGTGATCATCAAAAAACCCAGCAGATCTACTCAACAGTGCAAATACCTCAGACTCAAGAAGAGCCTCTACGGTTTGAAACAGGCCCCCAAGGACTGGTACCAGGCTCTCACAAGCTGGATCAAATCAATGGGCTTTGAGGAATTTAACAGCAACCGCTGCATTTACAAATTGAAGGAAAAGAAGTCCTTCATATTCTTCCATGTCAACAATCTCATCCTTATGGGCAATGGCAACGACTTCAAAATAAAATTCAATGTGAAATTCAAGAACTCCCAGTGCCATGCACCCAACACCATACTGGGAATGAAATTTGAACAAACCAATTACTCTTTCCAGCTAATCCAACCAAAACACATAGCCCACGCATTGGAATAGCTGGGACTGGCAGATGCCAGAGACGTTCAAACTCCTCTAACCCCTCACTTTCAATTCACCAACGCATTGGACAAGGATTTTGAAGACTTCAAATGCCTCCATATCAACTTCCGCTCTTGAGTGGGCCTCCTGAACTACATTGCCTCCCAGACCCACCCAGACCTCAGTTTCTTGGTCTCAAGCCTTGCCAGATTTCAGAACAAGCCCAGCCTGACCCACTGGAAAGAACTCAAAAGGACTTGGCAATACCTGAAGGCCACCAGGAACATGCAATTCACCCTGAAATACAAATCCTCTGCTGAACCCCTAGTTTTCTATAGCAACTCATCCTGGGTGAGGATCCCACCTCCAGGAATTCTCAATCTGGATACCTGGGATTTGCATTTGGTTTGATCATCTCCTGGCAGAGCTTCAAACAATGCAATATCACCTACCCCTCAATGGAAGCTGAACTCAACCCCCTCTTGGACTCCTTCTTGGAAGGAAGGTTGCTCAAACGTCTCCTGGGAGAGGTGTTCAACATCTTGATCCCTTTCACCACCCACTACATCAAAAACAAAGGACTTGAGGAAAAGCTGAAGCAATTTGCGTCCAATTCCAAAACAAGGCACATGGACCTCAAAACCAAAGCCATACCGGAGGAACTGGCACTTGACAATCTGAAATTCAAACTCATAAACACCAACTGCATGCTGCCCAATCCATTAACCAAAGCAGTAGGCAAGCCAGCCATCTCCGCCTTCCTGCGGATACTCAACCCTCAATTTGAATTAAGCAATTCCTCATGATTGAATCTCTCCCCGGTCATGGGGAGTGTTGAAGTTTCACTGAATTCATTCCTCTTTCCATGGTATTCAACCCCGCAAGGGGGTCGCGGGTAATCACAGATTATTTAATCCTTGTTCCCCCAGAGAGAACCTTCCCACCCCCAAGTCCTCAAGACCTGACTTGTAAAAGGGGGGGCTTTAAGGTAGGACCACAGGTCTCTTTCCTTCCTTGGTTTTCTTGGTTTTTCATTTTCCATCTTGTTTTCTATTTCATCTTTCTTTTTTCATTTTATAATTATTTTAATTCTTGTCTCCTCCTCCTCACTACCTCTGTCAACCTCAAGCTATCTGTCAACCTAAAGCTACCCGCCAACCTCAAGCTCATCAGGCCACAACCATTGGCCTCTCAACAATCAACTAGTGACTGGTGAGAGTTACTCTGTCATGATCATTGTTTCCTCCTTTCTGACTCTTGATTCAGCTCCTCAACTGCAAGCCACTCAACGTGAACTCCCTCAACTGCATCATTTCTACCCTACCTAGCAAGCCAACGCCTGATGTCTCCTAAGTTCCTCAACCTGTTCCGTTGGTCACCTCTCATTCTTTTCAATCCTGCTGTTCTCTCACCATTCAGTTGTCCTTCCTTTTTCTCAACCATCTTCCTGAATTTGTTTCCTCAGTTTGTTGGCCGTAATTCGTTTCAAATCATCAGACTCTTTCACCACCTTCCCCCTCCCCTTGAAATCAATTTCTTGATCAATTGTGATTTTATTTAGCTATTTATTGCAAATCAATCAAGCAATTGATTTGAAATAATTGAGCAATCAATGTGTGTTTGAAAGCTCAATCACACAATAAATTTGCAATCAATAGCTCAATCAAGAAATTGATTTGTGATTTATTTTTCAATTTATTTGCAATTTATTGCTTGATTGCTTGATTGATTTGTAATTTATTTGAAATCAATTTCTCAATTCATTGCTCAGTTAATTTGCAATTGATTTCTCAATCAATTTGCAATCAATTGCTCAATCAATTTTCAATCAATTTCTCAATCATTTTTTGATAAATTGCTCAATCCATTTGCAATCAATTGCTTAATCAATTGTTTGATAAATTTTCAATGAATTGCTTTATTGATTTTCAATCAATTACTTGATTGATGAGAACTCAATTTCTTGGCCTCAGTGGGCTTATTTCCTTTTTTTGATGTTTTAGGTATTTTTTTTTTGTTTTTATAGCACCAATACTCAACCCATTTTCAAGTTAGTGTTTTTTTTGGGGGGGTTGTTTTTTTGATATGTATGTATGTGTGGGTGACTCATGACAATTGTTTTTTGTTTTTCATTGTTTTTTTTAGGATCACACAAAGTATTTTATTTTTTTTTCTTTTCAAACCATCATGTGTCAGTGATGATCATCACATGACTGACCTTTTTTTTTGTGTGGTTAGGATAATCAGCCAGTATTGTTTTTAAATGATTGTTGATTTTCCCCTTGATTATAGCATGAGTAATGATTTTTTTACCTATTTTTTTTAAATTTATGAAGTGCAACAGCAAGTTTTACCCCTTGTTATTTCCACACCTGTCCTTTATCTGCTATGCAAATTCTTCTCCCACAATCCACAAACTTTTATAAAATGCATTGAATCCCTCTTGATTTTCACCCCAATCAAATCATGTGGATGGGAGTGAACCCGATTGAAGGAGATGATTTTTCAAACATGCCAAGACGTGGCAAGAATGGGGGTTGTCAGAAAAATAGGATTAAAAAGTGATATTCCAAAATATCTTTGGAAGTAGCAGGACAAGGATTTATAAAATTTTTTTATGGCCTGAAAAAAAACGGAAACCAATGGATATGTATCCCACCATTGTTTATGAAAATAAAAATAACAAGAAAAATCCCTCCCTCAAATATTTTGAACAACACAAACAAAAGATCAAATAATTATATTTCTTAAGCTCTGTAAAAGTATTTGTTCTTGAAAAATTGGATCCTAAGTCTCTGGTTGAAATAATGAAATTTTTCCCTTTGAAAAAGCTTTCTGATAAAGATAAGGAGGAAATCAACCTTTTCATGAATTTCCTTCACCAATCAAAAAAAAAATTTCAACATTGTTGGACCCTCCCAATCTTGGGGTAGAAAAATGTGGGCAATTAGATGGCAAAAATTGATGCACCCATCTGAATTATTTGGAAAATATTTAAAGAAAGCTGCTATTCAATATTGCCCTCAACAGTTTAACTTTCTGAGCCTGAATTCTGAGAATGTATCTCATATTATAGGCCAAATGTTTCAAAATTAGCCAGAATTTCCTTTGGACCAAATTGCAAAACCATGATGGATAACCATATTCCCTCCCTCTCTTTTTTTGTAATTTGTATCCCAGCTTACTCCTTGTGAATTTTCCTCACACATCACTTTCAAATTTGATTCTTTCTACCACTCTCCAAATATTTGCAATGGTGAAATTTTTTCCTATTCCTTTCTACCGGCGGTTCCCACCAACAAATCCAAAAGAAAAATTATTGACAAAAAGGAAAAATATCAGGTGTCTGATGGCCAATTTTTCTTTCCTGACTTGATTTTTTGTATTTATTTAGAAGAAAAAAGTATTTTTAAAATGATTTTTGCTGCAAATAAGTACAAACACTTTGATTTTCTAGCCATTGACACTGCCACTCATACAGAAATGGCCATGTATATGCAAATCAACAAAAAAACTTGAAACACTTTCAGGGACTTGAACAGTGGCTCAAAATACTCTATGAAAAGAAATATAGATAAAAATAAAAATAAAAAAGATTTTATTATTGGTGGGGTTAAAAAAATTCTCAAATGTTGTTGTAATCCAAATTTATTTTTTCTTTTTGAAATTTTTATCTAATTAAATATATTTATAATACCAGAAATCAATTAATCTTCTGTTTTTCCTCAACTGTTCTACTGCTACAAATACATGCAATGGCTACCAAGACCATATTTTATTTTTCCATTACCAGTGGTTCCCTCTCCTTTTCCAGTTGATCTTCCAGTTGATCCTTCTCCTTTTCCAATTTTTTAAACTGAAGCTCAGCTTTATTCAATCTCCACTTGGCATCCAATTTTTTTGATGAGGCATACTCTGAGCTTTCTGCTTTTTAACATGAGTAATAAGTTGAAAATCCCACCTTTTCTTTTCCAATTCAAGTTTTTTCAATTCAATATGTGACTTGACTTTTTTTTGGAAAATAATATCAAAGAGATTTATCTTGAAAGCAAGATCATTCAATCAATGAAATCACTTGAATCTTTCTTCTCCATGATTTATTCAAAGCCCAAAAAATTGGAAGTGTTTCTCCTCTTTTGATGATTTTGGGGTTGACATTTATTGAATTGGAGGCCTATTTCTTTTCCTTTTCATTGGATTTTTGTGTTCAAATTTCATCACTATTATTGGAAGTTGATGTGGGAAGCCCCATTGACTATAGTGTTTGGCCATTCAGAAAAGGATGAGCCGGTTTTTTTGAATTCTAAATCAGTCAGTATTAACCAGAAAAGACAATAAAGTGCTTCATTACTTTAAAATTGACACAAGGGCTGCTTACATGCAAGCAGGGCTTATTAAAAAGGGGAATCTACTCTCAGTAGGCTTTGGGGGAAAGGATACTGGAAAGTGCTGCAAGGAGAAGAGTAGGAATGAATGGAAGATAAGGTGCTGCTGAAACTTGCTGGCATGGATTTCCTAGTAAGAAGTAGTGAACTGATTTCTTGGGAAACAATCAGGAAGGAGAAAGAGGAGGCCAGTTTAAATAGACAAGAGGTTGGAACTACAATGGAGTTGCAAGTGATTGGGTCTAAGACTACATATGTGATGACAAGGGAATAGCCTAGGTAACAGAGAGGGCTGAACAGGTATGCTACTACATGAGGTTAGACTGCTTCTATATTGGGGCAACTTACAGTTCTGGGCTTTCTAAGCTGGGAGAGAAACGTTGAAGGATGTACAGTGTTCATGGAGGTCATGAAACTATCAACTAAGTGGAGAGAGTATGTAATACAATATTGAATAGGATGTAAATGAGGATTCTTAAAGGATAAACCACAACAGAGTATGGTTTAGAAAGAGTTAGAGTATTTACAGATCTGGGAGATTAATTATGTGCAATCCATGGAGTCTATCTGCATAATGTATGAGATAAGACTATATGTAGATATTTACTGCATGAAGATCCTGAGGTATATAGTTACTGGAGATATATTGATATAATTCCCATGAGCCTTGAGGTTGAAGTTCCTTGGAAAGTAGATTAGGCCTGAGAGTAAAATTGGGCTTGCTGAGGTTAGATTCTGAGGTTAGACTGAGTTAGGAGTCAGTATGACAGTACCCCCTGGTGAAAAGAAGGGCATCTCCTGGTGATCATAAAAGGAGAGGTTGAAGAGGCCATCCATTTCTTTCCTTCAGCAATGTCTAACTTGAGCTTCCCCTCCCCCTACCCACAACCTTCACCACCATCCACCCCATTAACATCCTTATCCTCCTACAACAGATCACCTACACCAACTTATACCATGCAGAAAACCAACAACTACCATTGGGTTCAAAAATATTTCTCAAGCTGTGAAAGATGTATCAAGATGGAGAGAATCTGCACCAGAAGTATCAAGCACAATTCTTCCAAGCTTGAAAGCTTTAGTAAATATGAAAGGATCTGTGAAATGGACAATCAACACAGAAAGGCATTGGGGCCAACTCTGTGGTTCCTAGAGAAGATTCAACCCTTTGAAGTGAAAGAGGTCCCAGATGATGATGCCATGACTGTGGTCTATTCATCTGGCATGGATGAATCTTCAGGTAATTCTTTCCAGATTTCTTGGTTGGTAATGATTGATGTGCTGATATGGGTTTGTTAGTTTGATTGATGCAGGAAAGGCTTCAAAAAGTGCAGAATAAAAAAGATAAATTGTGTTAAAGTGGGCGTTTGGCAATAGACAGTACATTGAAGCATTGAGAGGAGGAGGGTGGAGAATTTTTTACAACATGGGAAACCCCTGATGTAGATTTGGATGAAAATTTTGTCAAGGTTTCCTCAAATAGACTTAAGAATAGGGATGCAATAGCGCCCTGCAAACCTGTAAAAGGGGTTTGTCAAAGCATTGAGGACTTCAAAGAAAAAGGTTGGGTCTGAACCATTTGAATTGTTGGAGCATTCAATCAAGGCAAAGAAGGTTATCTTGTAGAACTGTTGAAGTTTTGAAGTTTGAAACATCAAATTAGGTGTTTTTCAAAGTGTCAAAGGTCAAAACTTCAAACTTTGTGTTGAAGGGTTGAAAGAATTTTTCAAAGCTTCAAAGAAGATGAAGAAGCCAAGGGGATTTTGGAGATTTAGTTGAGCAATATGGAAGAGGATAGAGAAATACAAAAAATTGAAGTGAAAGGAAAGGAGAAGGAGGCAATCATCAAAGAAGAGGGAAGATCAGATTCCTCCCTGGAGTTGGAAGATTTAAGGAATAAGATGAAAGACTTGGAAGTAACGATGAATGTGGTGGAAGATAGAAGAGATAATAAGAAAGGAATTGAAATGATCAATGCTTCAGAGGTTTGGTTGGAGAAAACAGAAAATGGAGAAAGGGTTTTGGAGCTGATGGAGTAAAATAGCTTTAGAGAAGATTTGATTTTGAATGAAGATCAGGTAAATCAATATTTTGAAGTTTATAATAGAAATTCTAGGACTTTAAATTCTAATTTCCAGGAGGGTTTGAAGAAAGGATGGGGTATTGAAATAAGGAAAGAAAAATATGGGTTTTTAGAGGCTAGAAAGAAAAAGTTTTTAGGAATAAATAAAATATTATCTGATATTTTAGCTTTAGCTGGTCATACTTTTGAAGTGGGGACTACTGTAAGAGGACCTATTTCTTATCAAGTTAAAAAATTGAAGCTAGTAAATTCATGGATTTCTAGAATAAAAGAGTTAGAGAAATTGATGTGTGAAGCTATTTGAAGATTTTTTGTATATGAGTTTTATTATATATTTTTCATTTGCCTTTGATTTTTTTTTTAATTTATTTTTGTTTTGATTTTTTATTTTTTATTTTTTTGAAGAGTGGATCTGGTTTATTTATTTCAAGGATGTTTTTGGTTTTAAAGGAAAGAGTGTATGGAAATCTTGAGTAAGTCAGGGCAGTTGTTAAGATTAGAGTGAGGTTCCCAAGTGGTGCATTCCTCATCATTTTTAAGGCCTTTCCATTCAACTAAGCAAATTAATTTCAC
Organism: Puccinia polysora; assembly: GCA_025617555.3. Lineage (NCBI taxonomy): Eukaryota > Fungi > Basidiomycota > Pucciniomycetes > Pucciniales > Pucciniaceae > Puccinia > Puccinia polysora. Next base: position 27,979,574 of record CM062625.1, read on the forward strand.
CCCCCCCCCCTTAATTCTGGAGTCAAGTATCTGAGAAAACTCCCATTCTTCTTCCCCGTTGGTTTTGACTGTTTCAGTTGGTGGAGTGAGTTGTCCTGATATGGCTTGAGTAGGGAGGAGTGAAAGACAGGGTGAATAGTCAACCATTGTTGAGGAATTTGAAGCTCAAATGAATTTTCTTCAATCTATTATGTAATCAAAAAGGGACTTAACCATTTCTCTGAAATCTTATGAGTTGGAAATTTTTTTTTGATACTTTTTGAAGAGAGCCAAACTTTGTTTCCAACAGCAAATGAGGCAGGTAAATTACTTCTTTTTATGTCAGCATATCTCTTGTAGGTTTTAATTGACTTTTCCAATTAAAATACTAGTTATTTCTGATTCTGGTGAATCTGAATTATGTAGTTACTGGCAGGTTAGGTTTCTACTACATGGAGGCTTTCAAAGTTGGGGTGTCAACCTTAAATGGTGAAGAATGGAGATTGCTTACTAGAAGTATGAGTGGAATTGTTGTAGGCAAATTCAGCAAGAGGGATCCAGGTATCCCAGTCGTCTTGGTGATAACTGACATACATCCTAAGAATTTGTTCTAGGATATGACTTACCTGTTCCATTTGGCCATCTGTCTCAGGGTGGTAAGGTTTGGAGAGATTTCTTTTGATCTGTTATTTTTCACATACAATTTTTCCATGAGGAGAAAACAAATAAAGATCCTGTCTCACTGACAATGTCAGTTGGGATTCCATTGTTAATAAAGACGTGAGAGATTATTAGGTTAGCCATCTCTACAGAGTAGCTATCTGTTTTTGTTTTGATAAAGAGAGACATTTTTGAAAAACAATCAACTACCACAAGGATTGATTCAAATCAATTGGATAGTGGAATCTGTGAAATAAAGTTCATAGAGAGTCATGTTCAGGGAGAATCCTGAATTTTTAAAGGTTGGAGGAGTGCATACTTCTTGTGGTGAATTGGTTCTTTTTTGCTGAAAAAGAAACAAGGAAAAACATAATCTTTGATAAATTGTCAGCCTCCTAGATGCCAAGATCCTTGCTATCCTTTAGCTAACAGAGGTTATAGAATGAATAATAAATATACTATTCAATAAATGCAGCAAAAATCTGTAAAATATTTGGATAAAGTTTATTGCAAGCTGAATTGGTTTGGATATGGTTTATTGTTATAAATCAATATAAATAAATTGATTATTAAATATTTTATAGAGGGGCCCCAATTATATTGGGGATCTTCAACACCTCTCTTCAGGGAATTCAGTATGAAAACACATAGGCCTGGTTACTTTGGAACCTTTAATTTATGTTCTTAAAGGATATTTTTCCCAAAGATAATATGTGTATGAAATACACGGTGGAGTGGCAGGGCTTTCTAACCAAGCTTCCACGACAGAGAAACAAAAATTAGACTCACTGGTGTATTATTAAATCCTTTGGGTACCTCTTTTCAACGTGCTCTGCTGTGTTTGACCTGTGTACTGGGGTTATAAGGTTATTCAGCAGTTTGAATTCATAAAAAGGGTTGGAGACAGATATTATTAATCAGACTAAAGCCATAAATCACTTACTTATCTTTTATAATTATTTGATTACCTTGACACAGTTTCTGGATATAAATATAACTGGGTCTCTGGGTATCAATATCCTCAAAAGATCTCTTTATTTATAGCTTTTGGAGTCCCAATATTGTCCTTCTGAGGGGTAAAGGGGCTCAAAAGGAATGGAAACTGAGGCTAGCAGGGTACAAGTGGTATCCATTTACTTGTTCTTGGTGCTGTAACACGGGTAGCATCTAATTCCACAAGGTACGGGAATTATTCTACTTTCTATTTGATGTTTGGACGTGTGAATAACACTAATCTGTCCTTTTTATTTATGATTTAATTAATTTTCCTTAGTAAATTTTCCCATGAATTGAATAATTAGTTTAATAGAAATTCCTATGGATATTCTGATGTCAGGTGAGTTCTCAATATGTATTGAATAATTGGAGTAAATTCATGATATTGATTATACTCCTTATTTTCAAATTTCAGTTGATTTACTAAAATAATTACTTAGAAATATAAGTCATGGGTATTCATGTAATATTTTTACATCATTAGTTTTCTTATTATGTCACGAAAATAGTTATGTCTGGAAATTCTCATAATAGTATATTAAAGTATTTTAATATATTTTTAGAAATAGTCATTATTTTTTTGACATTTTTGGTACTTTGAATTATATTTAATAAAAGCTACCTATAAAGATTATTTAGGTACTTTTATATAAGTTTATGTATTTTTAGACTATCTACTATCAAAGGGAACATTTATTACATATTTAGAATGTTCTGGTGTAGGTTGTAGCATTTTTATGTGGTACCTAGGTTTCTCAGGCTGCCTGTCAAGTTTTCAACCTGTAGTCCCATTGGTGTGTATTTATCAGAGGCCCAGGGCTGCGTACACAGCTTTGACAGGGTGACAGTGCTGTTGCTCAGCTGCACACGGTTGTATTGGCTGCCCCGGCTGCGGGCGGGAATTGTGACAGAACACGTTTCCGTCTGTCACTCCTAAAATATACAAAGCACCTCAACTCTGACTGAATTTTAGGTTTGAAACCTATTTGTGACAATACATGTGAAATATTTAATTGCCAAAAGAGTTCAATAGTGGTGCCATGGTATTTTGGTCTTTTTTTCCTTAATTATTTAAAAATATAAGGAGTTGGATTTCAAGGGTGGGGTCAGTGAGTGAACCGACCTAATTTTGGGTGGAGAATTCATTTTTTCAATGATATTCATGGTTTTCCCACTCCTTCTTAGGTTAATTTTATTATTAGTATTTTCTTTCATATCTGTTACTTTTTCAGGTTTTTCTGCAATAGTAGCAAGCAGACATAAAGTGAGTCATATTTTCGCAATGGAAGTCTCTTTTGACTAGGTCAATTTTTTTGTCTTTCCCACGGTGACCAGAGAGAGGAGATTTGTGTCATTTTTGAAGTATTTTTAGTTGGAGTTGTTCATGTTCTTTGGGGATTGCTATTCTATTTTGGAAGATAAGAAGGCCAGTGTCTGGATCTATGAGGTAAATCTTTACTTGTTCCTTTTTATGTAACTTATGAATAATCTTGTGGGTTGATTCTTTGGAGATGTGGAATTGAACTAAGTTTTCAAAGTTTCCATCAACCTGCTTTGTAGAAATAAAGAATATTCTAGAAGTTTCAAAGTCAGTCTTTTTCAAGAGTTTTTGAACATATTTTGGATTCTTTTCTGCATAGGGCATCCCGCCTTGGTATAAACTTTGTCTTGACATGACAAGAAATCTGGCACTATAGATTGCTTTCGAGGTCTGTAGACTATATTCAAGTCAAATTAAAATAAAAAATCAGCCCAATATGCTTTGCAACAAGTCAAGATTTTCGATATCATAAAATATTTCAGAGACAAATTATCAGTGAGAACTTCAAAGGGAGATGTAAGGCTAAGGAGATAAGCTCTCCAGATCTTGATAGCCCATACAATGGCTAGGAGTTCTTTATGATTTATTTCATATTTCAGTTCAGAACTACCCAATTTTCTGGTGTCAAAGGCAATTGGTTTCTTGGATCCTTCAGGAGAGACTTTGGTGAGGACATCCCCTAGGGCATGGTCACTAGTATCAGTCTCCAAAAAGTTTTGTAAAGAAAAGTAAAAATTTCTGACAATAAGAGCCTTTTTAAAGGCCAGTTTTAGGTCCTCAAACTGCTTCAGGGCCCCTGGGGACAAAGGAAGGATGGGGTCTGAACCAGTGAGAGCAGTGAGGAGGTGGACCTTCTTGGAATAATTAATTATAAACATGCAATAAAAATTAGAAAAACCCAATAACTGTTCCAAGGCCTCTTTATTTGTTGGTGCTGGCCAATCCAAGATCTTTTGGACCTTGGAGTTTTCAATTTCAAGTCCATCCCTGGAGATAATGAAGCCTAAGTAGTCCACAGAGGAGGCATGAAATTCCCACTTAGAATATTTTGCATATAAGTTGTTCCTCAGAATCTGCTTAAGAATTCACACATATGAGCTGTATTTTCTTTTAATTCTTTGGAAAAAATAAGTATCTCATCAAGGTATACAACCGCACAGATGGTTAGGAGTTCTTGAAAAATTTCATTAACAAGACATTGGAAAGAGGCAAGAGCATTGGTCAGTCCAAAGGGCATGACCAAGTATTCAAAACTGTCAAACTGAGTTCCAAATGCTGTAACATGTTCATCCGCTTCTTTGATTTGAAGAAGATTATAAGCACCCCTGAGGTCAATTTTGGATAAGATGGTATAACTGGAGAAGACTGGTAATAAGTGAGTCATGGGAGGAATAGGATACCAATTCTTTTGAGTAACAGTCTTAAGATTTCAATAGTCAACACAAAATTTTCAACCACCATCCTTCTTGTTCACAAAGAGTAAAGGATCATCAGTGCTTGACGTTCTGGGGGAAATGAAAAATTTCTCTATATTTTCAGCTATATAAGCTTGTAGGGCCTCCTTCTCATGATGAATGAGGTAGTAGGTGGGCCCAACTGGAGGAAAAGGACCTTCCAATTTGATATGGTGGTTGTTAGCATGATGAGGAGGGAGTTTATTGGCTTTTACCTTGGAAAAACATCTAAAAAGGAATGATAAAATTCTGGAAATCTCTCCATCACACTTTCAATTTAATCAGTTTCCTCACCTTCATCTAGGCCCCCTGCAGTAGTCTTCTTTGGGCAAGAGTCAGAAGTGGAAATAATCATATGCAGTATCTGAACCAATAGATCATCCTCTATATCCTCCAAGAATTTTGAAGAATGTCCAAAGAATATCCTGTTTGCATAAGTGGTTGTTGAAATTGAAGGGAAGTTTTGTGAGTGCGTAGATTCTGAAAGGAAAGCAGAAGCAGTGAGCTGCAGTTTAACTGGCGGAAGGTGATTAGTTTCCAAAAATAATTCAACAGAAGGGGAATGATCCAAAGTTGGTTGGTGCCTTGGGGTGATCAATCCCAATTGCCACTTTACCTCTGGGTTCCATAAATTGAAGAATTCAAACCTAGAATAATATATTCTTTTTGGGGAGAATCAAAGACCAATAAATCATCATGAAAAGAAAGGCTGCACCTGCCAGCAGGTGCAGAACCTGGGTTTGTGATTGAAAACTGTTTTGACTATGTTGAGGTTTTGGAGTCAAACATAAAATTGATTTCTGAATGAACTCAGAATATTCATGCAGAATATTTATGCAATGCATAGATTGAATTGAAATTCATTACATTAAATGAATGATTGAGTATTCTTCATTTAACTGTAAGAACATACTTTTATTGAAAAACTTTTCAGCGGTTATGAATGGAATTTCACATCATGGGCCATGATTTACAATGGTGCAAAGTTCCAGAATGAGAATAATCAAATTTTTATATAATTATCATTTCAAATAAACGGTGAAAACACAGTTTTCCAATTTTTCTTTTAGGATTAATGCTTCAGTCTTCTGATATTAAATCTGATTTCTATTTTTAAATTCTGTACCTTATGCACTTTTTTTAGATAGATATGTGAAATTATACCAATTCCTCTGATTTCATCTTTTACCAATATCTAGTACAAAAAAAATTATTCCATGTGTCTTTTTATATTTCCTCCTTTTTTTTAAGGAATAATCAGTCAGAAAAATCAATAATGACAGTTCTTCAGAAATTAGTGTTTTTGATATCAACTTACCTAAGAGTTAATTTCCAAAACACAATAAACATCCTTGGAATTTTGTGCTTTTTTTGCTTCATAAGCCATGCTTGCCAAATATGTTATCTTAATGTATCACAGATATTTATCCACCTTCTTGATAAACCATTTGATCTTGGATAATTGAAGCCAATTTAGGGATTTATTTAATTATGAATTTGTTCCAAAGGAGAAAAGGTTTCAACAATGAGGAAATATTTTGGACAGTTTTTTTCATGAAAGATGGAAAATACCTTCCCCATCTCACAAGGGCCTTGATTTGGTGTGGATGAAAAGTAAATCTCAGAATTAATTTTATTGTAGCAATGGGGTGTTATGCAATTACCATGGAAGAGCATTGATATGGAAGGAAACCACTCCATCTGGTCCCATGGCAAGACATTGTATGTTTAGTTAATTTCAATGAATTGTTTCATTTTTTCTTCTTCCAAAACATTCATCTCTTTTTTAGCCCTTGAAACATTGCCTTTCTTGGAAGAGTATAACAAACTTTGCAGATCTGGTATTTTGTCAGAATTGATGCCCAAAACAATCCAGTTGGATCCAATTTTTTCAACCAAGCCTTGAAATTTCTCCCTTCCCAGGAATTCATTCAAGGGGGACTTATCAATGAAACTTTAAAATTAAAAAAACAATCAATTCAAAGTGGTCCACCAAGAATTGAATTTTGAGAAATCTGTCTTAACTACATGTATTTTTATTTTTTTGTAACCAAGTTCAAGATGTGATTCAGCCTTTCTCCTGACCAACATGAAAATATTGAGGGAGGAGAATAGAGCTTGATCATCTTAGTCACATGCTGAGAAAAATGGATTGTTGGCTTGGGTTTGATTTCAGATCCCCAATGAAGCAATAATTCCTCCCGTTAAGCCAGAATTAATTAATCCAATTGGCACAACTGGTAATCTTTAAGTTGATAAGATATTACCAAGTTGATGATACCAACAAGTTTGGAAGTAGTGGATGTAATCTTTTGCTCCTGCAATCTATTGGATCAGTTCCAATTCCATCTTGGAATGAAAACAAGCACTAGATTAATGGTGTACAAAACCAACCATTCAGCAGCATTAGGAGTACCAGCAGCAGGAAATCCTATGTTTCTGGGCAACCTAGTAATCCAAGATGGAAATTTGATTGAATTGGTACCCTCTTGAAGACTTCTGAGCTCTTGAGTAGTAAGGCACAATTCATTTTATGCAATAATTGTCTCTTCTGTCAATTTACCTGCTTGATGTGGATTTCTTTCATCTTCAAAAGAGTTGTAGGAGCTTTCCTGAAGGAAGCTTTTCTTTCTCTTCCCAGATTCATTTTGGATATCTGATTTGCTTCTAATAGATCTATGTGTAATTTTTCCTGGTGAGGTATCTTTTTCCTTTCCTTTGTCCTTTGAGTGAGGCCCAGCTTTGAATGAGCCGCTTGTGGATTCATTCTCAAAAAGCCTTGGATAACATCTTAAAGTTTGTTGAAGGAATTCAGATGAAGAATTCTCCCAAATTCTTGAGAATCTGTGAGTTTAGAGCCCTGGTATTTTCAGGAATTCAACCATTGGTACAGAAGCTCTATGCTGTATATTTGATAAGCCTTCTTGCTGCTGATTTGTCAAATTTTTGACCTTTTCCATTTGATTAGGAGCAATATCTTCTAGTTTTTTGAGCAGTTATCTAAAACTTTTTGAACAATCCTTCTGGTGACTCTTTGGTTATTTTCTGGTGACAAATAGGGCATTTTTTTGAATCCAGATTTGAGGCTGCTGACTTTGCTAATTGTTAGACTTATTGGGTAGGTTTTTTTCCTTCTTTCCAAATTTTGAAGACTTTGGCCAGCTGTAATTATTCCAAGGTAGGCAATGCTTTAATCCCATAGCATTCCCAAGATAAAGGTATGCATTGGATCAATTTTTTTCATTTTTTTTTGGTTCCCAGTATGGTAGAGTGTTGAAAATTGGGGAGCGGACACCATGTAGCTTGGGAAAGTTGGTTTTCTCATTGAATTATTGAGCAAAATTCCAATTCTCTGCCCATTTGATGTGATCTTAATTATTTTTCAATGATCAAGTCTCCCTTTTGGTTTTCCAGATATCTCTCCACTTGGGTTTTCAGTGGGCACAGAATATTGTTGCTGAGTGGGATGCAAATCCACCTATTTTACGTAAGGCAGGTGTATCAACATTCAGTGGTAATATGGCAGCATGTATTAATCTTCCTTCTGGATATTTGTTAGTTTTTGTGAATAATACTCCTTTCCAAAGATCCAGTAGCTCAGAGAAAATATGCTTGAGTAGAGTATTCAGTTGTAATGAGGTGCATTTCTTGGGTGTTGGTGTGTAGCAATACACAAAAATATTTTTTGGATTGTAACACACACTAGGTGGAAGGTTAAAGAATATTAAGAATATCATTCCAAGAGATATGCTTTTCCCACTGGTCTTGATTCCATGTGGAATCATCCAATCAATTTAAATTCCAAAGACAAGGTTCCCTGGTTCTTCTGTGTAAATCTTATTAGTTTGATACTTGAATTTTTTCCACATAGTTCCATCCCAAACATCACAAATTCTAGTAGGATTACTGTCTTGATGCTCTTCAGGTTCACTGAGTAATTCTTCAAACCAAGGGAGAAGTAATTTCCTGGAAGTTCACTTCTTGAGCTCTTTGTAGCCAAACTTCTTCAGAGGATAAAATTTAGACTTTTTCTTGTCTTGTTTCCAAATTTTGTATCCACATGTGACAGTCTCCCCAGCTATTGAATTAACTATCTAATAGAATTTTGGATAATTCCTGTATTGTAGACTTTCTTCACAGGTTTGGGTTTCTGAAGAATAAATTAATTCATTCAAAGGATAAAGTTGGTAACAATTTTCACAACAGACATTTGCCTCTAGATCATTTGTGATTGACAAACTTTTTTTTCAACTTTGCAAGACTTTTGGCTATTTCTTCTGAATAGTTGGGATGGCCACTGATAATTTATTTCAGACAGATTTTCTCATGTTCCATTTTGATGTATTTCTGACATGCATGGTCAGAATTTTTTTCCTGAATACCTTGGTGAAGGATTTGGAGTGATGAAATCAGGGAGCTTGGAGTTTGATAAAGAAAATGAAGAGGTTTCATCTCAGATGTATTGTAAGTTTCCATATTTTCTGGTTGGAAGTATTTTTGTATTTCACCATAGCAACAATCTCTTTCAGGCTTTGACGGTGCATTTCAATATTCAATTGATGGCTTAAATGTGAAAAATGATATGATAAATAAGAAATTGCACACCAATTGAAGTATATGTCAAGGAATTTACTCTTGTGCAAGATTTTCACTTACAGCCCTGATGTTTGCTTGTAGTGGTTCCCTGGTGGGGTTTCTTTGGATAGTGGATTGGAAGATGTTTGGTGTCTTTGGGGTTTATTTTTTGAAACAATAAAAATTAATCAGTGACCTTTTCAATATTGATAATATGCAGGAAAAATTCAGTAACATACATTTTTTGAATCATTTGATTGCATTATATGGGTTTGATGTGCTTTTTTTGCACCTTCCAACACCATTTTATAGCTTCCTTCCTTGTTCAAAAGTCCTTTTTGAACATTTGGGGCATTTGAATATCCAAATGTTTCCAACTCTTGTAGTTTTCTCCATAGTTTTATGTGATTAAGATGTTGTGGTAATTCAGACTTTTGGAGGTTGTCTGAGATTTATTATCTCAAAGGGAAATAGAAATGAATCTGAATAGAATTTTTGATTTGATCTTATACCTCCTGGTGAGATTAAGTATTCAAGAAAAAAGCTTCTATTTTGAATATTCATATTCATTTCAATGGGCAAGGCATTGAAAGTTAGATTGTGTTTTTTGAAAGAGGTTTCAAACCAATACATCATATCAACTGCTCATGGTTAGCCCACCTAAAATACTTATCCAATCTTCATGTTTTGGGATTGAAATGCAAGGTCAATTTCCTGGATGGATTATCACATATTCCATCTTAAAATTAACTATCTCATTAAAAAACCAAGATTTTAAATCACCTTTTGGTGTTAAAAAATGTTAATGATGCACCATTTGAAAAGGGAAATCCCAATTTGTAGAGTTAGTGGGCTTTTCTCAAATTGCACAATTCACCTCTGGGAATGTGTATTTTACATATATTTCTTTCATGAAAAGATATTTGGGAATGGTATACAAGTGAATGATCTCAACATGACTGCTGCACAGTGAAAAAAATTTGTTGACGATGTTATGATTGAAAAAAGATTTCATGTAGTTTTCCCAAAGTTAGTCCATCAAATATAATTTAATCAGAATTTTTCAATGATATTGTGTATTCTGTGCACATGTGGATGTAGGTGTTTTCCACTCTTACTTCAATTTCTGTTTGAATGTAACAACCTTTTTAGAAATATATATATGTGAAAATTTCAATATTTTCAGAGTTTAACCTACATTTTTAACCTCTTCAAGTCAGGGTGGCCCTAAAGCATTGAATTTTATACATTCAGTTAATCTAGCTTTAAATATAATTTCAAGTTTCTGGTTGACAAAACAAGAATGGGATGAAAATAAAAATACAAGTAGTACTCAGGAAAAAATTTACCAAAGCCAATATTGCATCCAAACATACTCCTCCATATTTTGTAAAGTACTGATATAAAAATTACACTATTTGGAATAATTTTACAATGTTTTTGTGGGTTCCATTAAGCTAGAGGGCTTGGAAACTTGGGTTGTGAGATATGAAAATTCCTCTGTGAGATCAACTTCTGGAAGTAAATCCAAGGCTCTTTTTTCAACTGGAGCTTCATCCTCCAGAGCTTCCTCACTTAACCAGTATTGAGATATTAAATTAGGAAGTGTTGGTGGGTGATCACATCTTGGTTAATTATTTGGTTTAACAATTTGACTAATTGTCAATTGTCTATCCCTCTTGATGCGCGGGTTTTCGGCCATTTGAATGTATGCTTCATCCAGGTAGTGATATATTTTGGATAAATTTTGAGCCCTCCAAACATTTTTATGATTGAATAATTCCTCATATTCACCCTCAAAATCATATTTGAATCCACTGTCCAAGGAAAGAGAAGAATTTTCTGGGAACATGTCCATAATTTCCAGCTCAACTGCTGTTATCTTTTGAATTTCCCTGTTGTTATTCTGTATTTCAAAACATGCTAAGCAGTTAGTCATTGATCATGAAGAGAAAATTACAAAAAAATTTATTTGACACAATTTCTTCTTGTTGAGACTTTGAGATGCAGAAACATTAGACTTTCTACGGCTGGAGCCTCCTTTGGCCTTGTGCTCCTTCTTCCAAATAGCCTTCTTTGAGACAAGAAAAAAATTCATAATGGAAAACCTGTTGGTTGGGGTTTTTTCATTCTCATTTATTGAATAGGAAGCAGTCCCCCCGCTTTTGTGGCACATAGCCCATGCTCTGATGATTATTGGAGTGAGAGAGGAATTCCATCAAGATTTTTCATTCTGTTCCCAGTGATAGGTGCCTCTGGGAATACCAGAATTTTTTATCAAGGCCTGGGAATGGGCTATCCATGTCTAATCAAGAGAGTGAATTTGGCCCAAAGCAGCGGTTTCCAGGGATCAAGGTTTTGAAGTAATATTTTTTTAATTGGCGAAAGGCATCCTTCTTCACAAGTTTCAGATCCTTTTCTTGCAGTTTTGAATTGGAGCTGTACTTGTTTGTCGCGCCAGTGTTTGATCCTATGGCTTCATTAATGGATGCCTTCTTCTTTGCCATGTAAATTCTGAGGGATGCTAGTTCATCAACAGTTGGAGGATTAGGAATTTTACTGTTGTTGGAATCCATTCCAAGAATTTATTTTGTCCAACGAAGCAAGGAATTGGAAATACCACTTGAAGAAACAGGTATTCCAAGATTGCATGCATGAAGAGAGAGAGAATATTGTTCTTGAGCCAAATGTTTTTCTTCTTTTGGTGTTGGTGGGATTGAGAGAGTTCTTGTGCAATCATGAAGTAGGATGGGGAAGCAGAGTTGTCAAAATCTTCATCTTCCTCAACCCTGGGCATATTTACTTGGTCATCTGGAAGGGGGACTCTTGATGGCTCAGCAGATGGTGATGTTGAGTTAGCTGGGGTTTTGTCATTTTAGTAACATAAAATAAACACCATTATTTAGCAAGGGGTTTGTATTATTTTCATCAAGATCTTATACTGGGGGGATTAATTCTGACTGGGTTCCATGTCTAATTTTCCAACTTAGTAACCAGATGACAAAATTTCTGATTTTTTGATTTTTTATTGATTTTTCACAAACTGATAAATAGGAATTCAGATTTCCTGTCACTGACCTCCTTAAAATTTTCAGAAATGAAGATATTATATATTATGGTTCCCCTTTTTTCTCAAATTTTTCTTCCAAGTGGGCAAAGGGTATGGACATAGAAATACTTGGAGATTGGAATAGAATCTTCTTCAACAAGGGAAGAGTTCACTGAGAAAAAAATTTGTGATTGAGATAGAAAGGAGACTCTGTGGCTACCATCTTCCTCAAAGAGTGTGATCATTTTTTGGTGGCACTTATGCATTATTCATAAAAATATATAGGGATTATGCAGTCAAATTTTAGTTATTTATTCTGGTGATTTCTTCATATAATAGTGTGAAGAGCTTCCTATTGCATTTTATGATTTTAATTATCACAAAATATTTCCACAGAAAGCATTCTTTACCATTAAGTTTTGCCCAAAAATTCCTCATTCTAATATTTATGCAATTGACCAATAATCATTGAATAAGGAAATTAGCTTCATAATTCCAGCTACCGCAAGGAAGAGCTGGAGTTGAAATATATAAAGATCCAATTCTCCATAATATGTAATTCAGACTACTCCTTGCCAATCCTATTGATTTTGTTGCAGTGCTAATTGAATAATATGCAGGATTCACCTATTTGATTTGTTGGAATAGGAAGGTGTGTATCACCAAATTGTTGGCTACACCACAAAAAATAAATATGATTCATGTGCAGGGGCCTGGAAAACTTATAATAATTTTTCCACCTCTCCATTACCCCGCGAACGCAGGAATTAGATGTCAAGGGAAAATCATGTGGGAAATCTGGGGAGGTGGAAAACTTGTGCTAAGTTTTCCACTTCCCCTCAAACACATGGCAGCTTTATTTTCAATATGCCAAATGATCAATAATTGCTGGGACAGTGGAAGACTTAGAATAATTTTTCCACCTCCCCAGCCAATCCACAAGGATTTCCCATCTCATGTGATTCCTGTATGCACACAAGCCCAGGGAGGTGGATGGCTTATCATAAGTTTTCCACCTCCCTTGACATTAACTATACATGTAATATGCAGTAAAGCTACATCTAATCCAATTGGAAGGTGGAAGACTTAGCATAAGTTGTCCATAAATCCAATTTTGTCCCATCTTACATTCCAACAAGTAAAAATGTTTTACAACCCGTGCAAACTTTGAAACCATTTCATGAAATAAATGGTAAGCATTTTGGCACAAAGAGGTGATGTTTGAATTATATACATTGAAGCACATCTTTAACCATATCTGTATTTTTTCCGATTGAATCTAGTGAAAATTTCAAAAGGAGGACAATTTTGGAGTTTGAGAGAGGCTTTGGCTACCATTTTTTTGGGGGGGTTGAGAAACCAAAATTAGTAGGTTGTTCTGTTGATTGGATATCCAGTGGAGGGAAAGTAGTTGGATTTGAAAAACAAGATCAGCCTGATTAAAAACTTTGGGATCCCAAGTACTTTTAGATCTGCAATTGTGGGGTGGTTCCTCCTGGTGAGTTGGTGCACTTAGCTTAAGTGGACCAGCTTACCAGGAAAAACTGGAGATCATTGTTGGAGAATTTCTTTGAATGATAAATTTTTTTTCAAGTACTGGTCATTGAATTCCTGAAAATCTGTCTTGAAATTTTTTGCATTCAATTGGTTTCACCCAGTTCCCTCCCTGCCTCTATCAAAATCTCAAAATTGGTGTAATGGCAAGGCACTTAGTCTAACTGTGCCATTCTATAAAAAAAAAAGAATAGAAATAACTATTGAGCTAAAAAATAGGATTTCTTTTTCATTCATTCTTAAAGAACAATTAAATTTTGAAAAGTTTGAACTTTGAAGAAATTTATATTGAGTAGCATTGAAACTGAATTGCATGTGCAAGAAATATGTTATATTTTCTTGATTTTTCTCAGAACATGAGTATTTTTTTGGATAAAATCCAATGATTCCAAATCCTAATGCCACTTTCCGAATAAGTAACTTTGTACCCAGTCTCTAATTATATGTAAAAACTCTCAACTTAGTAACCTTTTCCAATTTGTCATGCTCAAGAACATTTGTGTGTCTATAAAATAAAAAGGGCCCCAAAAAGGATTTATTGTACTGTAATTTGACAAAACTTCAAAAACAAGGGTTTTCCACCAAAAGATTTGGATGAATCATTAGAAATAATCATTCACTCCATGTCAATTTAATTAGCCAAGGATCAGTTTAAATCAATCCCATGTCATGGCAGTCTCAATCTTGTTCTGAGAACAAATCTCTTGTAATGAGCCAAATTTCTGTTTCCCCAATGATTTCTGCCTGTGACCCTCATATTGTTTTGGTTATATTATCTGGTTAATTCTGGCTCACTTGGTGCCTGCTTCCAAAAATTTGGTTGCATAACTTCAAGTGATTATTCTGGGACCTCTATTTGATTCGACTGTATAAACCCTTGCAGAAAATCATATGCTAAATTAGCAAACTAAATGGATGTATCTGTGTGTGCAAATGAAACATTGATATAAATTTGGAATTGAATTCAGTTTCATCATCCTTCCACCTTCAATAAACTCAGTGGTTTGGAGTTATTAATTTTCCTGAATCAAGTCAAGAAAATTCATGCAGGAAGTGGGAAAAACCATCTCAACTCTTGTTAAAAGTTGAATCACCATTTGGTTGGCCCAAGGTCCTTTTTAGGCCTTTTCATAAAGTTTTCCAGATATTCAAGGGCCTTGTGCTTTTATTTGACTGTGCTGCAAGCCATCAGGGAAAAATTTGGAATGGTAAAAACCTTTCAAATAAATACAAATCAGCATTGCTCATTCAAATGGTTCCAACAAACCATGGATTTTCAGCTTTTGGTGGTTCTAAATGTTCAAGCAAGAGACTGAAATAAGATTTATTTCATAAGTTCAAAGAAATGTAATAAAAAGAGGAAAACAATCAGAAACCAGAAAAAGGAAAGAAAAGAACCTGAAATAAGCCAAGCAGTTGTGAGGCTTAAACAAAGGTAATTGTAAGTTAGAGGAGCACCAATCTTGTGCGGCAATAGTTGATAAAGTTTGATGATGAAGATGATCAAGTTCCTGGATTGGTCAACCTAGAAAAAAAATTTAGATACTTGAGGGTCTGGTAAAGCTGGAGTGAATGATGGTTGAGGACTGAAGAGCCCTGAGCCTAATCAGGATCCTCTACGCGGGTTATTTATAGTCTTGAGTGCTTCAAGTTTGGAGTGTAGACAGTGGTTGAGCAGTTGCTTGGGTTGAGCAGAGTGTTTGAAGTGGGGACAGGTGATTGTTGCGCGGGTTGAGCAGAGTAATCACAATTGCTTTTAAGTAAGTAGGAGAATGAATGAGAAATAAGAAAATAAGATGAATGAGAAATAAGGAATCATAAAAAGCCCAGAGACACAATCACACAATATCAAGACAAGATGAAAGCAGAAATGGAGAAATGACAATTTAACAGCCTCCCTTTTTTTCATCTTGCAATCATTCAAAGTTGACTAGCTTGAGGCAGGCTTACAACTTGATTCTAGCTAGATGTTTAGTAAGCAGGTTGGCTGAATTTGACAATGAGGATACCTTTACTAGGGTGATTTCTTTGGCTTTGATTTCTTCTTGGAAAAAATGGTACCGCAGGTCCATATCTTTTTCCTGAAGCCAGAGTGATTTGCTTGTTGCATTGCAAGCTTAATACAACCTTCATTGTCTTCATGGATTTGGGTAGGTGCACTGAGAGAATCTTGAAATACCTCTCAAATAAAATGCTTCAAAAACTTGATCTTTTTGATGCCATTGGCCCCAGACTTGTACTCTGCTTTGGTGGTTGACAAGGATACCTTGGGTTGCTTGTGTCAGCTTGCTACTATTGCAGAGCAAGCTGCAAAAGTAACAGAAATAAAATAAAAATAATAATAAAAAGATCAACCTAAGAAGGAGTAGGAAAACCATAAATATCTTTTCAAAATGAATTTTCCACCCAATATTAGGTAGGGTCACTCCCTGACCCCACCCTTGAAATCCAACTCCTTATATTTTTAAATAATTAAAGAAAGAAAGACCAAAATACCAAGGCACCACTATTGAACTTTTTGGCCAATTAAATATTTCACATGTATTTTCACATATAGGTTTCACACCTAAAATTCAGTCAGAATTTAGGTGTTGTGTATATTCTAGGAGTTACAGACGGAAACATGTTCTGTCACAATTCCCGCACGCAGCCGCAGCAGACAATACACCTGCGCTTGGCTGTGCTACAGCACTGTCACCCTGGCAAAGGCGTGTACGCAGCCCAAGGCCTCTGATAAGTATGCAGCTGCGGGAATAAGGGTTGACAAAGTGACAGGCGGCCTGAGAAACCTAGGTACCACGTAAACATGCTACAACCTACACAGGAACATTTGAAATATGTAATAAATGTTTCTGTGGATAGTAGATAGTCTAAAAACACATAAACCTATATAAAAATACCTAAATAACCTTTATACGTATTTTTTATTAAATATAATTCAAAGTACCAAAAATGTCGACAATAAGATAATGAGTACTTCTAAAAATATATTGAAATACTTCAATATGCTATTATGAGAATTTCTAGACATCAATATTTTCGTGAAAATTTAATAAAACTTATTATGTAAAAATATGACATAAATACCCATGAGGTATATTTTTAAGTAATTATTTTAGTAAATCAACTGAAATTCGAAAATAAGGAGTAAAATTAATATCATGACTTTACTCCAATTATTTAATACATAATGAGAACTCACCTGACATCAGAATATCCGTAGAAATTATTATTAAAATAATTATTAACTTACTGGGAACATTTACTAAGGATAATTAATTAAATAATAAATAAAAAGTACAGATTAGTGTTATTCACACGTCCAAACATCATTTATAAAGTAGAATAATTCACATACCCTGTGAAATTAGATGCTAACCGTGTTAAAGCACCAAGAACACGTAAAAGGCTACCACTGCTTACCCAGCTAGCCTCAGTGTCCGTCCCTTTGAGCCCCTGTACCCCTCAGAAGGACAATATTGGGACTCGAAAAGCTATAAATAAAGAGCGCTTTTGAGGATATTGATAACCAGAGACCCAGTTATATTTACATCCATAAACCATGCCAAGGTAATAAAATACTTATAAGAGATAAGTAAGCGATTTATGGCTGTATTCTGATTAATAATATCCATCCTCAACCCTTTTTATCAATTTAAACTGCTGAACAACCTTATAACCCCAGTATACAGGTTTAATCCATCAGTGCACGTCCCAAAAAGGTACCCAAAGGATTTGATAATATCCCAAGGAGTATTATTATCCTTTCTCTGTCGTGGAAGCTTGTTTAAAAATCCCTGCCACTCCACCATGTATTTTATATACATATTATCTTTGGGAAAATATCCTTTAAACTAAAGGTTCCAAAGTAACCAGGCCTACATGTTTTCAGACTGAATTCCCTGATGAGAGGTGTCAAAGATCCCCAATATAATTGTGGCCCCTCCATAAAAATATTTAATAATCAATTTATCTATATTGATTTATAAAAATAAACCATATCCAAAGCAATTAACCTTGCAATAAGCTTTATCCAAATATTTTACGTATTTTTGCTGCATTTATTGAATAATATATTTATTATTTATTCTATCACCTCTGGTAGCTAAAGGATAGCAAGGATCTTGGCATCCAGGAGGCTGACAGCTTCCTTGACTTCCAGCTAATCAAATTACCCTTCCAGGTGACTATAATTCCCGTCACTGAACGTCTAGTAATTGGGCAAGTGGCCAGTCGGAATCAACAAAGGTGGTGAGATGCTTGTTGGTTGAGGCCTTCTTGAATACTATACCCTTATTGGGCGTATTTTTAAGGTAGTTTAGGACAGTCAATGCTGCATTGTAGTGAGTTTTCTTTAGTTTGTTGATGAACTGAGAAAGGTAGTTGGTTGGGAAGGTGATTTCCAGCCAAGAATTAACACTTATTTATAGTAGTTCCCCCACAATCTTCCTTTAGTTCAGGCCAAAACTCTCAAATTTGCGGGCTTCCAGGTCCGTCACATTTAGAAGTTTCGCGTTTGGCTTGAAAGGAGTGGAGTGCAGCTTGTAGGTGGGAAGAATATATTGGTCTGCCACATTGGAGATGTATGAGTATTGGGAGAGTTTGACTTGGTCTTACGTGACATCAATGTTGGGTCCTAAAAGTAATGAGACTTTCCCCAAATATTTGCATTTGAGTTTCAATTTGATGAGCTGAACAAAAGCGCTGGGATCCTTACTTAATATGGCAATATTGTCAATTTGGATGTAGAGCCAGGTGCCATTGTTCCAGAAGACACAGTTGTTGCTTGCGCTTTGAGCAAAGCCTACCTCAGCAAGCCACAAGCTCAGGGTGTTATACCAGGCTTGAGGAGCTTGCTTGAGGCCATAGAGGGCCCAATTCAATTTGAGAGTTTTCCTGGGTTTTACAATGACGTTGCTTGGAGGAGCAATAAATATTATTTTGGATAGTGGTGCATTAAGAAATTCAGACTTCATGTCAAGTTGTTGCAGGCTGAGTTTTTTCTGAATAGCAAATGTAATGAGGAGTTTTAAGGAGGTTTTATCTCCAGTGGCAGAGAAAGTAGATTTGAAGTTGATTCCTTCTTCTTGCTTGAATCCTTGAACACAAAATTGCGCCTTGAATTTGGTGATGTGATTGTTGGAATTGCACTTGGTCTGGAAGACCCAGACACACCATATTTTGGCAACATTGTGACAGTTGTTGACCTCTTCCCACACCTTGTAGCTCAGAAGATTGGCTATTTTGCGGTCCATGGGGGCAACCCATTTGTTCTTAAACTTGCAGGACATGGCTTGAGGTAGGGTCTTTTGATCTTGGTAACTGTCATCAATCAGAAAGACCAGAGGCCAATCTTGCCGGGTATGGGAAAGGATTTCTTTGGCGTAGATAATATCCAACCTGGGTTTAGCTGGAGAGGGGTGAATAACAGAGTCAGAGTTAAAAGCATGAATGGGCACAGGAGTAGAAGGGGTAAGAGAGACATCTGGAGAAGATTCAGGCACGTTATCAATGGTATCTGACTTGGGAGAGTAAGGAAATAAAAGAATGTCTGAGGAGGAGGTTTGAGAAGTGGAGGAGCTGGAGGAGGGAGAGCCAGGAGAGGAGTGAAGGAATTCAGATTCAAGGAATTTTGCATCTGAGGTGCAAATAATTTTCCTAGATGAAGGAAGCCATATGCAATAGGTGGAAAAGTCATTATGATAGCCAAAAAATACCTTTGACGCTGGTTTTGTTCATCTTTGAGGTATAAATTTTCTTGGGAAAAAGGATGTAGGCTGCGCACCCAAAGGTGTTTAGTCAATCATAGTTGGGTCTTTGATGGTACCACACGGTGTATGGAATTTGATTGTTGTTAGAAGAGACCAGCAAGAGGTTAAGGAGGTGGGCAGCTGTGGTGATGGCTACAGCCCAGAAAGACGGAGGGAGTTGACAGTGGTGGAGAAGGCAACAAGCTTTCTCAAGGATTGCGCCGTTGTTTTTCTTTGGCGTACCCATTGTTTTGAGGAGTGTACTGTGAGGAGAAGTGTTGAACAATACCCACATCCTTATAGTAGTCAGCCAGTTCCGTCCCAGTGAACTCACCCCTTTTTTCTGATATGATGCAGACTACTTTTGTATTCAGTTGCCTTTTGGACCTGAAAATGAAATCTTTGATGGCTGTTGCGGCTAGATTGTTGGATTTTAATATTGAGACAGACTTGAATCTGGTGAATTGGTCAATAATTGACAAAGAATATTTTCCACCCCTGTAGGAGTTGACAAAAAAAGGGCCAACCAGGTATAGGCAAAGGGCCTTGAGGGTTCAACTGACCTGTTTGAAGTGACTGTTGAAGGAATTTCTGGTGAGTTTGCACTGAAGACAGGTTGATCAGTTGGACTTGGAAGAGGGTTTGAGTTGGGGATAGATCTTGCTGATGACTTGATGCCCAGGATTTCCTAATTTAATATGGATATTTTTCAGCGAGGCATTGCAGTGGAGGCTTAATTTCTTGTGGGACTTGAAGCAGATGACAAGTAACTCAAGGAGTGAGTTTTGCGTCAAGCCAATAATATTGAAATTTTCTATGTAGATGTTGGAGCCCAAATGGCCAATTTTGTTGAGTTTTGTGATAGAGGAATTTAATTTGGACAGGAAGATCAGACATCTTTTGAGCTCTGGTACAAGCCGTAGGTCATGGAGCTTCAGAGTCCGTCCTTTGTGGTTGATGAGAACAGCCTCACCTATACCAGTTGCAATGAGTGGAGCGTTGTTGTTTCCCGTGCCTATGGTGATTCTGGTGGGTAGGACATTGGTGACATACTTGGCTTTATTAATGATGTGATGCGTAGCACCTGAGTTGAGTACTGGGAGAAGGGATGTGTTGGTGGGACAGTTGGATTTTAGGTAGATTTGTGCGTTGTAATAGGCTTGGGGAGTGTCTGGTTGAGGAGTATCTGGGGGGGTATTGGACTCAGTGAGATAGGAGGAGCTTTTGAATCTTTCTGGAAGCAGATGCGGATGAAGATACCAACAACAACTTTCAAGGTGTTCAGCAAGGGGGTTATGGTGTCCCTTAGAGCAGGGGTTCTTTGGACCGGTTCTCTTGCTCTTCACTTTTGTTTTCAGAAGGGCGGCCAAGGTGGAGTCTCCATTGTGCAAGGGGATTTGGGATCTAAACGCTTCCAGGTGTGTTACTTCCCTGAGTTTTTTGAGAACAAGAGAGGTTCTTTTTAAGAGGTTGTTGTTCACAAGTATTGTATTGACAAAGTGATAAAAATTGGCTGTCAGTTTTTCCAGTATTGTATAGCTAAGTATGTCTGTGGGGAATTCCAGACGGATGATTGACAGTTTTTTCATAAGCTTTTGGCATTTGCAGATGTAGGCTGAGAGGTTTCTGTTGAATTGATAGCAGATGAAATTCAGCCAAATTTGACCATGATTGTTGGTTGACTGAGAGGCATAGCAATTTTGGATGTTGGTCCAGATTATGTTTGGTTTGCTTTGATTTGTGGGATTGATGATGGCATTGAAAGCGGTGTCCCCAACATGCTGGATGATGATTTCTGCAGCCTTGTAAGCTTTCTTCCATTGTGGTGCAGTAGTGGGGATAATAAGTTTGCTTTCTTCAGTGTTCTCAATATACTGCATCAGTCCACAACGTTGTTGGTGACTTTGGATATGAAGAGCCCAGGAGGCGAAATTTATTTTGTTTAGAAGAGGAATGTTTAACTGTTTTTTTGAGTCCTTGTTGTCTGAAAGGTCTTTGAGTCTGCTTGGCTGAGGCTGAGCCAAGTGGGTATTTAAATCTGTTGAAGTAAGAGACTTAAATAAGATTTATTTTGTAAGTTAAAAGAAAATGAATACAAAGAGGAAAACAATCAGAAACCAGAAAAAGGAAAGAAAAGAACCTGAGATAAGGCAAGAAGTTGTGAGCCTTAAACAACGGTAATAGAGAGTTAGAGGACCACCAATCTTGTGTGGTGATAGTTGATAGAGTTGGATGATGAAGATGATTGTCAGCTTGCTACTATGTACAGAGAAATCTGTCAGAGCAACAAAAAACTATAAAAATAAGAATATCTAAATTAACAAAAGAAGGGGTGAAAAATCTATAAATATTATTATAGAAATAGATGCCTCACCCAAAATTAGGTAGGGTCACTCACTGACCGCACCCTTGAAATCCAAGTCCTTATATTTTTAAAATAATTAAAAAGAAAATTATTAAAAATTACAACACCAGTATGGCACCTTTTTGCCATTCTAACATTTCACACATGTTCTATAGGTTTTTCACCTAAAATTCACTCAGAATTGAGGTGTTGTGTATATTTTAAGAGTTACACGCGGAAAGGTGTCATGTCACAATTCCCGCGCGCAGCCCCGCATCATTACATATCCCTATGTACGCTTAGTAGCAGTTTCCCGCGTACTAGAGACCCGCGCGCAGCTAAAACTGCCACGCACGCAGCAGATCCTACCCCGCGCCCATCTGTACTGACTGATCCCCGCGTCTGGATCCGTTGTGACTAATCTGACAACCAGGTACCAGTCAGAAGAGCTACAACCTAGTTAGAGTTGCCTAGCATATGTAACAAGTTGAAATATGCATTATTAATAGTCTAAAAAGATCAAAAATTACATAAAATTAATAAAAATTAAGTTTAGAACATTTTTTAATAATAAATCAAAGATCAAGGATTACCACATAAATCACTGACTCTGATCTTTGAAGACCACAAAACACTACAAGGAGTGTTCATAAAAATTATTAGAAATTATCTACATGATCAGCAGATGAAGGAAGATCAGTAAACATCCACATCGGCCCGCTTTGAAGCAATATCAATAGTACAAATGAAGGATGAGTACAGAATGATCAAATTTAAACCATAACAGATTAACAGATCCTGTGGCTAAAATAGTACAGAAATCCAGCAGATCTAAGGTCAGCTGATTGACAGAACCAATTCGACGTGCTAATTGTGCCCTGACTGGCTTGCCAGCCTCAGCCCACCAGCAGAACTCTCTCTACTTGCCTTGAGAAGCTCAAAACCACCCCAAAAAGGTATTTATACAGACCTCTTTGGATCCATTATTCCATCATCAGTTTAACAGGAATTATTATTATCAATCAGAAACCTTTTCATTTTTAGTCAAGTGCTTATGAAGAGTCTAAGCAAGTGATTTATGACCAATTCTGTAGTATTATTATTTATTTCTTAAAACCAATCAACCCTTGAAGTTTAGTGAAGCAATCCACCCCATCTGCTCTGAAACCCTTCCTATTATTGCAGGATTTTTGTGGTAAAGTGCTCAGAGTGAGTGTTTTCCTTCCTGTCTTGGCCAGTGTGCTTTTATTGCCGGCCATTAGCGGAATAAGCCCTTTCTAAGGCACCCATCTTCATTCCAAGGTTCTTAAACTGCCTAAGGAGGCCCCTTGAAGAGAGGTTGCTTTGTCTGTAAAGACCCCCAGTAGTATAATACTGTGGCCCCTCTTTCATATACATATTGAAAACCTTTTATTACCAAACCAATTAAACCTTGCAACTGCTCTTATTATATTATTTATTTGAGCCTCTAAGCATTTATTTTGGGAATAATTATTATTATTATTATTCCAGTATTTTTATCACTCTCTGTAGCTAAAGGACTGCAAGTTTCCTGGTATCAGAGAGCTGACAATGATGAAGATCCTGGATTGGTTGACCTAGAAGACAAATTCAGATACTTGAGGGTCTGGTAGAGCTGGGGTGAATGATGGTTGAGGACTTACCCAACGTGGTGGACTGAAGAGCCCTGAGGCTAATCAGGATCTTCTATGCCGGTTAGTTATAGTCTTGAGTGCTTCAAGTTTGGATTGTAGACAGTGGTCAAGCAGTTGCGTGGGTTGAGAAGAGTGTTTGAAGTGCGGACAGGTGATGGTTGCCTGGTTCACTTGGTTGCGCGGGTCAATTGGTTGCGTGGGTCAATTGGTTGCACGGGTCAATTGGTTGCGCGGGTCAATTGGTTGAGCGGGTCAATTGGTTGAGCGGGTTGAGCGTTTGCGCGGGTCAAGCAGAGTAAGCATAATTTCTTTTTAGTAAGTAGTAGAATGAATGAGAAATGAGAAAATAAGATGAATGAGAAATAAGGAAACATAACAAGCCCAGAGACACAATCACAGAATATCAAGACAAGATGAAAACAAAAATGGAGAAATTACAATTTCACAGTAAACATTTTTAAGGCTGTAATGGGGGATTCCAAGGGAATGATATGATATGAATGAATGAAGTTTCTAGAAAAAAGGGGAAAAAAAGGTTTTGGATGACATATGAATAGGTTGTTCACCCTAAATCATCAGTCATGTTAAAATCAAGAGCTCAAAACATCCCACAAGAGTTTGGTTCTTTGAAAACAGAACACAAGAGCCTCACAAAGGGTGAAAGTGCAGTTGTTGAAGAGTCTCTGCAAGTTCCAACAAAGTACCTTCTCCTGCCCAACTTGTGGATTTCTGAAAGTGGTTACAACCTGCCTGGTTGGAAATTATACATAAGTTAACTTAATCTGGTTTGGATTTACTATTTTTTTGAAGCCATTCTCAACTGATAAGCATGAGGAGATATTTTGTGTTGTGGTGAGATACATTCCAGTTTGACATTCTCAGCAGCTTCTGGTGTAGTCATTAATTTATCTAGGGAATTCAGATAGAATACCAGGCAGGGGTGTAGGTGAACAATTGGGGTGATTATAAATTCAATGGTTTTTTTTAAGTTATTGAAGATTCACTAGATTCAATAATGAATTACAAGATGATTTTTTTTTTGAACTACAGATTCCCACATATTATTATTTCCTGAAAGACCCAGATGCAATTCACCAAAAAAAATCAATATCCATATGATCAAGTGGATTTTGGCCCAGGTAGGTGGACAAATTAGCCTAAGTCATCCACCCCCCCCATTTAAATTTCCCAATTTCCCCAAATTAGCTGTGTCTCAGTCCACAGTGTGGGTAAGTGGAGAACTTGGAATAAATATTCCAGCATGTTTGTTTCAGGAAAAAGCATGCTGGTACTGAAATGCCCATTCTGGAAAATATCTTTCATCCAAGAAGATGAATCAAAACATGGCCATATCAAAAATAAATTTGGTAGAGGTACAGGTTTTTCTGATCCTTGCATGTCCCTGACAATATTTTCTTCAACTTGCTCAATCATTTAACCCAGCCTAAAAAAATTATGGTAGGAAAAAGGCTCCAAGAATTAAATGTGGTGAACAATATTTTTCAGTGGAAAAACAGTGAAATATTTCTTGCATAGGCCAATATCTTGGGGATAATGGGGTATTCTGGCTTATCAATTATATATTGTGAGATTTCATTGTGAAATGGATGTAAAAAGACCCTAAAGTTATAAATGTTAAATATTTTATAAGAGAACATTGATTTCCTGTCACAGTGGTGGTTTTTTTTGAAGCATGAATGAATCAGTAGGTTGGAAAATGACACAGGAAAATTGATTTTTTTTCAACCTGCAAAATCACACACATGCTCCTTTTCTGCAAAATTAAAAAATTATATAAAAGCATAACATCAATATTAATGTTAAAAAGTGTGAGATGGATCAGGGAGGTGGATGACTTAGCATAAGTGGTCCACCTCCCCATTAAAATTTTCCAATTTCCCAAAATAGTTGGCTCTTAGTCATTGGTATGGAAAAGTGGACATGTTAGCATACCTTTTCCACCATGTTTGCTCTAGGAACTATTTTTTACTGAAAGTCCCATGTTAGAAAATACCTTTCATCCAAAAAGATAGATAACATGGAAATTTCAAATAGAAATTTGGTAGAGGTAAATTATTTTGTGATTCTTGAATGGCCCTCAATATATTTGATTCATCTTTCTCATTTGTTGAAGAAACTTTCCACAAACCAAAATATTCCATATTTCTTATTTCCCAAAGGGACAAGATATTTTAGTAATTGTTGATAAATTACATCCACCGGATCCAAGTGGGAATTGACCATGTCTATAATTAAAAACAAATTTTCCCAGCATGAGGGAAAGGCGGCTCAATACTTGCCACCGTGTCATGTAGGTTTGTGGTGACCCACAACCACCACCAACTGGTTGTCTGAAGGGAAAGTGTGCACTAAGCCTAAGTAAACCATGTCCCTTCAGGTTCATGTGCATAGATCCCCATCATGAAATAGAGGAGCTTCTCCAGTTATTTCAATGAATATAAACCATAACATGTATTTTGAAAACCCAAATGTTTATCCTCAGAGAAATTGAATGAATTCAAAAACAATTTGAAATTGTTGTTCCATACATTACAACCGCACCTTGATCAATAGACCTATTGCCCAAGTCTAAAGGTAACTTGGGAAATGCCATGACTATTTATGAATCTTTTCATCAGGCAGATGCACAGGCACCAAAAACTATGAAAAATTTCATTTATTTTTTATTCTGAAAATTTGTAGTAAAAAAATACAAGAATAAAGGGTTTATTAAAATATTCCAATCATCAAATTTTGGACACTAGTTCCAGTTATTCATTTGGAGCTTAAAAACAGTGAAATAGCCATTGGAAAACATTTTCTTGAGAGAATAATATTTAAGAAACACCTTTTCTGTAGTGAAACAAAAATCATTATCACAAATAAATTTTTACAGGGATTCACCTAAAGAAACAACTTATTGCTTACTTTAACCATTATTTTGAGAGAAACAGAAAATGTTTGTTTCATCAGATAAGTTGAAAGTATCATTTTGAAACTTTTCAGAAGTGGAATTGAAAAGGGGAAATATATAGAAATCCTCAATTATCAAACATGAAAGCCATTGCTCCACTACTTTTCTATAGTCAGGCACTACTTTTCTATAGTCAGGAATTCTACAAAAATAGTCTCAAATTACCATGTCAAAATACTCAAAAGAATCTCATTCAAATTCCAAAATATCATCCAGATCTGCCCATCTCACATTACCCTCATGAATACAATTTCAGGGGTCTTTCTTGCATGAGAATTATTCTTAAATTCAAGCATACTTCTCATGCAAGACATTCCCCTAATTTTTGGCTGGAATCATAACCCCCACCAAACACAAACTCATGGCATGGTATAACCATGCCAATTTTTTTTTTTTTCAATGATTCACAATCAAGCTCCTGGGTGGTTTTGGCCTTCCCATGAGGCCAAAATCCCTGGGCAATTTCCCTGGGCTTCCCATGGAAATGGCACTCATGGGCCTCAAGGGCTCCAGGCCCTGAGGGAGCCAAAATTGGGCCTGGAGCCCAAATTTGTTTGCTTTGGTTGTTTGATTTGCTCTCAAGAAAAGAAAATGCCCAATTTGTGCATTCATAGCAACATGGTTTCTGAACGCGACCCTGTTGCGGTCTCCCAGGTGGCAAGGGCCCTGGGAGAGTTCTGTGCACCTTGATGGGCCCTGGCCCTCTTCCCGTTGCTGGCGTTTGCCAGAAACGGTCAGCAAGTTTTCTAGAAAAAGCACAAGCAAATGCAAACTTCCTGATGCGTTTTCTGTCCCAAAACGTTACTTGTTTATTTGAAAGCAAAACAACAAGTTTTGCAAATTGATGAGCATTTCAGTTGCCCCTGCAAACAATCCCAGGAGCAAGAAAACTCCAGCATCTCCAATGGACTCCAGCAGGTCCATCCAGCTAAGTTTATATCCAATTTTTCTTTTTTTGAACATCTGAACAGTTAGACTGATTTTTCTTGTGCTATACTGGTATCTGAAATCTTTCAATCACCTTTCAAGATTCCAATCATCAAACCACTCTCCAATCAACCTCATCATCCAAAACAAACACTCCATCCAACTCCTGCTATTACCCATTGACTGCAATGCTTCTCCTCCACCTCTCATTCATCATCACTGCATTTCAGGGGTAAGACCTCATGCACCTATTTCAATCTCTTGAATCCTTCATCTTCATCAATCCAACACTAACTTCAATCTTTATCTCCTTCCTCACCATTCTTTTTTCTTCTCCTTCCAATCCTAGCTTCTGTCCTTCACCAAATCAACTAAACTTTGATAATCAACTATCAGCATAGACACCATCCATCCTTGTATTCATCTTTACAGTAAGCAGCAATGAAGACATCAACCATCATCCACTGATCCATGATTCATTCCTGCTTACCCTTGAAACCCTTCTTGAACCATGAATCACTTCATCATCATCATGTGTACCAGTAAACCATGGATCAAGTCAACTCCAATTCATTCGCCAAATCTCAAGCTCACCTCTTGTCATTAAAAATCAATAATGAGGATGTGTCTTTGAAAGTGGTTAAGCTTAGCCACATTTATGTATTTCAATCATCATCAAGGGTTTCATATAATTTACTTTAACCTTTTGCTTTCATGACAATTCTTGCCACTTTTATTCCTGTTGGTGCTTTTGAGATGATGTTTTTAGACAGGATGAGCCCTTGAACCTGAAGAATCATCAGGAATCAAGCCAAGATTGTTCTCTTCTTAGGCCACCACCACGCCCCTTAATTTCATCCATGCCATCCTCATCCGGAGCACACAAAAATCACTGTAAAGCCAAGCCTAATCATTGCAAGAAGGAGTTTATATCTGAGTCAATCTACTTCATCACCATGAAGAATATTCTAAGTCCATGCCAAGTAGTAATACCAAAATTAGGACTCCCTTTAAATCTACAAGTGGTTTTCAACAGAAAGTGCCAACCCTATGTGGTGCTCAAGTACCATTCATTGCAGCAAGCACCATACACATTGTTTGAAACTCGATTTTCTGAGATGTTACAAGATCTACAAGGGATTGCAAACAATCAACAGAACCTGAAAAACACCAATAGAAACACTAAAACTGGTTCTATGTTTGTAATTGGCTTTCATCAGGGCACTGACCAAGGATATTCTGAAGGTAATTGAGAATCAGTAAAAACTTTTTAACCATGTCTTTTTTCACTGATTTCCATCAAAATATATTTCAAAATAGGAATATATGCAAGGAGAAAGGATATCAACCCAGGAAAAGTACCAAATGATGATCTGTTGTGGTCTAAGCTTCCAGTACATAACCAACTAATTTTCAATAGAATCCAATTTTTATCAAATACTGCTCATGTCAAGAACAAGGAAGTATCAGAAGAATTCAAATTTAAAACTGGAAATCTCCAGAGTGGAATTGTCAAAGGTATTATTTTCTTCATGCTTCTAGTTTCATTGTCACTTGTGATGACTTTTCCAATGTTCCCAATAAATATCAGGATGACTTGAATTGTTATACTTATGGTTTGTTCTCTTATATTGAAAAACCTACTGGAACCCCAATCCCTCCTCCCTGTAAAGAAATAGGCCATGTTCTCTCCTTCCCAACTCTTGGTTTAATATTTGATTATGCAAAATCTGCGGGCATTATAGATATTTTATGGCAAACCTGTGTGTCTCCTCATCAAACTACTTTTCCTCCACCTATCCTTCAAACAACTGAACATCATACTCATTTTTTTCTCCTTCTAAATTAAGAAAAAAAAATAGCAAAGGCTTCTCTTAAACTTCAATATTGTTCTCCTTCTGAAATTGTAACTAGAGTTAATGGAAAGAAATCCAAATATGTTCAAACATGTGCTTCAATGTATATAATTCAAACATCACCTCTTTGTGCCAAAATTCTTACCAGTTATTTCATGAAATGATGTCAAAGTGTGCATGAGCTGTGCAACATTTGTACTGGTCAGAATGTAAGATGGGATGACTTTGGATTTATGGAAAACTTATTCTAAGTTTTCCACCTTCCCATCAAATTAGATGTAGGTTTATGGTATAGTACATGTACAGGTAATTTCAAGGGAGGTGGATTAATTATGATAAGTTGTCAACCTCCCTGAACTTGTGCACACGCAGGAATCACATGAAGTGGGAAATCCTTGTGGAGAGGCTTGGGAGGTGTACAACTTATGCTAAGCCGTCCACTGTTGCAGCAATCATCATTCATTTGGCATATTCAAAATCAAGCTACCAGGTGTTTGAGGGGAAGTGAACAACTTAGCACAAGTTTTCCACCTTCCCAGCTTTCCCCATGCAATTTTCCCATGTAATGTGTTTCATTTCCAGGTAGGTGGAGGACTTATCATAAGTTGTCCCCCTCCCTTGAAATTACATATATATCTATATTTGATATGCAGGAAAGTGGGAACTTTGGGAATAAATCAGGCTATATACAAAAATGACTTATTTATATTCTAACTAATGAGAAACTTTTGTTCATATTACACACACATGTAAAATTTTACTAGGTTTTTTAGGGTATATAAGCCACATTTTCTTTGCCAAGAGGTCTTGGTTCATTCTGATCTTTCCACATTGTCCCCATAAGATTTCAACTGCATTATCTCTAGCTTCTTCACCTTGACAACTAAATTGAATGCACCATGGCTGATTTCCCTGGTAAGTGTTCAAATTCCCTGGGTCTCTTTTGTTCTGATACTTATTTGAACTGGTATGATAAATTTTTAGAAAAAAGGCCTCTTAATCAATTGAATGCACTCCTTTTTGAGGAATATGTTGAAAGATCCCATAAACAAGTATTGTAGTCAATGCTTTATTTTTATCAGAAGAATTATGATGAAAAGGTGGAACAGCTGAGTTTACAAACCTCCATATATCTTGGTCTGTTTAAGCCTTCAACTGAAGAACAACAACAGCCAACAATAGCTGATATTCAGATGTCCAATCAACTCATGAGGTACCATCAGTGGATGATGAAACAGAAACTGCTCAAGATCTGCCTGCTCCCCAGCTTAGGGTGGTTCCAGCAGATCACCTTGCCAACCAACCCAGGGGAGCTGAATGAATCATTTGATGGGACAAAGTTTTTATCAAAAATTATCCAAATATGCAAAGCTGATACATTCCCACATTGCCAGGTGAACCCAAAATTTCCACTGCAGCTGTGCCTTTGGGGGATCAAGTTCAGGAAGCCAGGGTGGTTCCCTTGATTTTGCAACTTTCAAGGCCTCTGAAAATACCCCAGTGCTGAACCCTGAAACCCCATCTGAAGAATCCTGGATTGATACAGGAAAAAGGCAATTTGCCCAACTTGCTTCCCAATCTTATTGGCAAGCAGCTAGAAAATCAACATCAAGGCCTCCCTCTAGCTCTCAAGCATCATCTGACTCCTCTGATTCCAACACAGAATTCACTTGCTCAAGTGATGCACCACCAGAGAAACCAGAAGTCTTGATTATTGAACCATCACCCAGGAGTCCCACACCTGCACCCACCCTGGTGCCAACATCCCCTGAGACGTTCTGTTTACTATTTTGAAGGCTATTGTGGATAATCAACCCAAAATTGACTTCCAAATTAATCTTCCCTTCTGAATCAGAGTGCCCCATCCTTAATACCCCAAAAGCAGAATGCATCTAATGCTGGACTCATCACTAGCAATATGGAACAGGGAACTGTGAATCCAATGATTGAGGACCCTTCATTGACCAAGTCATCTCAGCCTGAAGGCCATGCTAGTTGCCAAACTGAAACCCAAGCCCAAATTATTGGGCCAACATCAAATCCTGGCTCAAATCAGCCAGGTCAGTGGAATCATTTTGTGATGAAATGAAAATCATGGCAGCTAATTCTATTGCATTGCCTGGAACTTTTTGTTGGCTTGAATAAGGAAGACCTGTTGAGGTTGTCATACTGGGAAAAATTAAAGGAAAATGCAACCCCTTCAACTTATAGCAAAATTATAAGCACTACCCAGTTCATAATTAACACCCTTAACCTTCTTTGCCAAATTATCCTGTCAAACCCCCCCCCCCCCAAATCATCAAAAATCTTCAAATGCTTGGACCTCTGTTTGACACATTGCAAAGATGGTAAATTTGAATGATGCTGTCTTCCAATCCTATGAAAATAAACTTATTCTTACTTTTTGATTTATCAGAAAAAATCTTGCTTGGAAAAGATGATGATGGTTTTTTGGAAGCACCTTCATCAACACAAACTCCCTCTCTTGCTCCAGGAAGAAAAACAGAACAATATGAATCCCCTCTCTGAGATCCTAACTTATACCAGAGAGCCAATAAGTGGGGAATATATGAAACTGAAGCACACATTGAATTACATCATAGGTGTAGTCTCTCAAAAAATCTCAAGAAATTTGCTTCTCTTGATGGAAGGTATTGATGGGACTTCAGATGAGGCTTTACTCAAAGCACAAAGCTACTTTGCCAACCTGCAAGCAGCTGTGATCAATTATTCCACCTTTGCTCAACACAAGAGGTTGGGTGCTAACCAGGATACCAAGATGAATTCTGGAAGAGGTGGCCTTAATAATGTTTTTGAATATGTTGTCTCTCTATTGAATGAGCTTGTCAACTGATGGCTTGATTAAAAAGAAGATCATTGGCAGCCTTTTATGTCGAAGGACTTGGCAGAGAAGAAGAATCAATGGGGGACCAATTCTGTAGCATGTGTTCCACACATTTTAGTTTTTGGTCCTGCTGATATATGGGGATGTCCAGGGAATTGATGATTCATGCCAAAGTGGAAGTCTGGCATGCTCCTTGAATTTGGCAGTCTTGTTCTTGAGTCAGAGTTGAAAGCTTGTGTACCTGCTGAGCCACTCTGGGGCCAACTTGGTAACACAAGGGCATATATTCTCACTGCCTCAAGTGATATGGGTTTTAGTAAGAACCAAAAAATAAACTGGAGAGATGTAATTATCATTTTTACTGAAAGATTTTCTAATTAAAAATTGGCTGAGGTCCTTCTGGAGGATATTGTGCTGGTGACTGACTATGATCTGGGTAGCCACTTTAATACTTTCTGGGCTATTGAAAAAACTACCTCTGCTAATCTAGTTTAAGTTACCTCAGAACCCCAAGCTTCCCATAGTTAATTCTGGTGAATTTTCAGGAAATTAGACTATGATTTTTTCTGGATGGATATTTCTTTTTTTCAATTTTTTTTCTGATCTTGGGATAATCAAATTCTTTACTTGAAAACATGGTTATTTTGGATGATTGAATGCTCCATGATCATACTGCCCATTAAATTTATTGACTAAGTTGCTTATTTGAAATTGAAGAAAGATCAAGTGTAGCCTTTAAATTCAAAGAAAACCCTAAATTTTTGGAAGATAATGAGATTCTTTGCTCATTACATAATTTTTTCTATCATCTGCTGCAAATAATACAAATTATGAAGAAATCTTTACAATTTTTCAAAAATTAAGAATAGTTGAGTTTTTGTTAAGAAATTAATTTGATTTGTGATTTTATGGGATTCAAGGACCACTGAATGAAGAATTTCATTACATTGCATATTAAAAAAACTGCAAATGGAACATTGAATTGATCCAATATCTTGGGCCTTCCCTATGAAAATATCATGCTTTTTTGCCTCAACAGCATTGATGCAGTGTGTTGCTGAAACACTTGTACAAAGTTCATGGGATGCAACTCAAAGGAAGTAGGCATGGCACCCTGCTTGAAAATTACTCAATATATCCAATATATTCTGTTCAAGATTACAATTTTTTTTCAAATGAATTAAAACAAAGCAAGGGATCATATCATGGCTGTTTTTAGTGTAGATAATATTAATAAAATAAATAAAACATCCAAATCAATGCAAATATCTCATTATCCTAAATTTTATTATAGTTGTGATTTGTTTTTGGTTATCAACATCAGTTATTCACAATTCATTCATTTATTTCTTAAGAAATTAATCATCCAAGGAAACTCAATTCTGATTTTCATATCATCTTAAACCCCATGAATCCAATAATATTCAAAATTTCTGGTTCAAAATGCGACAGGAATTTCCTAACAATCTGTCAAATCTTTCCCAAAGGTATAAAATATGTAATAATCTTCAATTACTATATTTGATGCATATAATACTTAGCACCCATGAAAATCTCCATACAATTTACGCATAGGTTTTTAATATATCCATTATTCAATTTGAAGTCATGCAATAGTATTCTCCCTTTTAATTTACTATAAATATCAACACAAAATTGATTCTTACCAAATTGATCAACCCAAATCATATTTCACAGAAAAAACATATCCAATCAACCAATCCCTCCCAATGCCCCTCAAACTTCAAGCAACAAAAATGGCTTGATTATCCCAGGAACAAAAAGAATGGTTGGAAAAAACGCACAAACATATTGATCATGAGATCACAGAAAAAAATTGAGCCATTTCCTGGAATTTGGGCACAAAGTGAAATCTGGATGCATGAAGAGCAGAATGAAAGAGTTTGGGTATGCAGGCTACAGAGAATAATTGACAGGGAGGCCTTAGAAATTTTTATTTGAGATCAATTGATTCCAAATGTCTGAGAACTTTGGATTGAGTGGCGTGAATTTCTTGGAAGGTGTGAGTTAATATATTTTTCAAAAAGCATATGTAGGATTTCTGATCAATTTCCAATCATTTTACAGCTTTTCTACTGGTTTTAAATAGAAGTTCAATCCCATTGGACTTGTGAATTTTTCTCATAGATTATTATTTGAAATTTTCCCAATTCTTGATTTCTCTACTTGATCTTTTGTGAAAACTCCACCTCTTTTCAATTATAACACAAGGGTTGATGAGAACAGAGAATTGAAAGTGCCTTATCTCA
Source organism: Puccinia polysora (assembly GCA_025617555.3). NCBI lineage: Eukaryota > Fungi > Basidiomycota > Pucciniomycetes > Pucciniales > Pucciniaceae > Puccinia > Puccinia polysora. The sequence continues at coordinate 28,013,783 of CM062625.1, forward strand.
AAGTCAATGATAGAAAAAGCCTTTTTATGAAATGAGGAAATAAACCCTCATCTTTTTTTCATAAAAAATCAACAATACATTGAAATTTGTCAACTATGGAGTCTCTGACCTTGTGATAATATTTAAATTTTCAATTCCAATAAATTTTTTGATATGTGGAAAAATAAAATCAGATTTATTTTCCATCTTTTTCATTATAAAATAAATTATCTCATCCTAAGAAAAGCCACCCATTTTTCCAATGGGGTTTGCTACCTCAAAGGTATCAAATAAAAATGTTTTTTGAAGAGATAACCTCATTTCAATCTCAAAACAAGCTTGGAAAATGCATTATGGCTTTAAATGAAAGAAATAATTTTTCATAAGCAGCTCTCTTTATAAAGAAATTCAATCATATTTGTCTTAAAAGAAAAATAAAACTTGGAAAAGAAAGCTTGATGTGTGTGACAAGTAAATTGAACTCTTTTTGTGAAATATTGTCCTCTCATGAGCTCCAACCCACCCATGAAGGTAAACACAAGTTGAAAGGTGTTAAGATTGGCTTTCATTTATACAGTCAGGTTTTATATATGTCTCAAGAGATCTCAGTTGAATCTTCCAAAGTCATGTTTAACCAAATAATATGAAATGGTTTTAATACATGAAAGGAAGTAAGAAAATAAATTTTTATCAAAAAATTACATTCTATCTAATTTCAAATTCAAAAAATTATCTAAAGTGTGGTAAATGATCCAGAAATGAATGTTTCATACCATTTTCTTTAAGAATATTACCTTGGACCTCTTTTCAATTAGGAAGAATTTCAGAACTCAAAATTTCATATGAATCCTTGTAAATTTCCATTCAACACCAGAATTATTCAGTTACTAAGAAAACTTTCAATATTTTATTTATCTGTAGCAGAGATCAAAATGGATTCACAATCAAATTTTACTGCAAGTTGGATCAAAATTGCACCTCTTGATTGCATAAGAGGATTCATTTGTTTTTTTTTCAAGAATTTTCATACCAATTCAAAATTGAAATTTGACTCCCCATTTAAAAAATTATAGAAGATTTTCATTGATTTCAATACTCAACCTTGGTAAAATTGATCATCTTGATCATACTTTGGATTTAAAAAATGGAGGTCAAATTTGAAACAACTTAAGTGCTCATACCAGTAATTTGAGAAAATTTCTATTTTTAATTATAGGTTTCTTCTTGATTTTAAATAAATTTACCATGGAAAGAATTGGTTTGCCACAGCAAGATTTTGAATTTCATTGTAAAATCTCTAAAATTATTACAACTTTGAAACTTAAAAATAAGTTTCAAACCATTTTCTTGATTAATTCTTTTGCCCTCAAGGGAACAAAATTATTATTATTCCCCACATCATGTAAAATGATAAAAAATTATCATATAAATTAAGATCCATTTTAAATCCAAACATGAATAAAAAAATTTAGTCATTTTTATCAAAATACAAGTGGTAGCTCCCAAACATTTCTTCCTTCTGGAAATATTCTTTTTTTAATTGCACAATGTAGAATTTAGCTCACATATTTGAAATGACTTATGGAGTAGATGCATAACCAATTTGTGATATTCAATTTGTAAATGAACCCTTTACAATCTCTCAAAATTCATAATATTCAATAGCTGATAATGTCAGATTCAATTGTCTGAAAATTTATTCCCTCCATAAAATGTAAACTTTAAAAAACCCCACAACCTTTTCAAGAGCTACTTAAAGACTTCCCTATATTATAATATAGATTCTAGACCTCCTCATAGTTCAAAATCCATCAAAACTGGCACATTAAACAAGGAAGTAGCAGAACATTTTCCAAATTCCAATGAACCCATAAGTCTATGCCTATGTGAATATGTAAAGACTATTTTAAACATTAAATCTTGAGGAGAGAGGATTCTGCCCCCACCCACTGAAGATCAATTACAAGTTTTAAACTTAAAAAGCATCAATACAATTGACCCAAACAACAACTTTTTCAACTTGGGAAAAACAAATGAAAACCTTTATGGAGGAAAGAAAACTATTCCTGGAAACTTCAAAGAGCAATTCCAGAAAGAATTAGAAAGCTATGGCATACATGTTCTAACTTTCCAATGGGACCATCATAATTCAACACAGTGGGACCAAATATTTTCAGCAGTGATAATAAAACATCATTTAACTGCTAAGGAAAATTATGCATTTACAAATTATCCACTTGACATTGAGATTTGTAAGAAGGACATAATCTTTGGACTACTGAAACGTTGGCTACGTGGACAGAAGGATGATTACATGAAGCCTAAGACACATAACAAGAAGCCTAGGTCTAGAGTTTAACACAGATTAAGCTTATTATTTCTCTACATTTTCTAAATCAGCTGAAATTATGGTCTTCAATCTGCAAGATATACAGAAACCTCTTGTCCACTTCAGAGCACCATATGGGAAAGGATTTGGAAAAACACCTTCTCCCTAGTGTGGAATGCTGCTCAGATACAGAAGAGGACAATGAGGGGAAATATCACTCTGTCCAAGTGTATTGGAGAAGCAAAATTTATTCACAATTTCTTCATAATCTTGATATAAAAACTCTCAACTATTTATCTGAGATGAAAGTTGAACTTCAACCTAAAAAACAAGTAGAATATGGAAGAAATTATGATGAAATAATCCCAATTTATCAGATGAAACCATGTGAAGCCCTCCCTTCTAATTTTTACTGCCCTCTATTTCTTGCCACATTAAATTGGAAAGAGAAATTTTTTTTGGAGATGTAGCCAGTAGAGAATGAATTAGAAAGATTAGCAAAATTGCTTGAAACCCCACATTGGTTTAAATAAATTTTTTTCCAAGTAGTTCTATATTTCCTCTGTTGTTACCCAGAAAGTAAAATCAAAAGCTCTAAATTTTAGAACATTTTTATTTATTAACTAATTACTTCTAAATAAAACATTTAAATATGAATGGATTACTCCTTTTGAGCTTCCAATATTATATGCAATTTTTAAAACAAATTTTCTGCCAAAAGATATTAGAGAAATAAAATCATTCAAGGAAATGTTTTTCTTTTGAAAATTCATTCATTTTGTAAAACAAAATGTGAAGCTCCCCAATTATTTCAATGTCAAATTGATTTATTTTAAATTTATTTATTTAAAATATATAATTGAATTCAATTTCTATGTGTTAAAATATTTCCAACATGTCTGAGCAGACTTTTGAATCTTCAGTTAAAATTTAGCCACTTTACATAAAATTGAATTTCCCCATAATTCAAAATCTTCTGTATTCTGGCAATGCACAAGAATTACTTGGAATCCTCAAGAACTGATACAAGAACCATTTCTTGGGTTTCAACTCAAGTTAGAAACAGAGTTTTTTCAGAGTCAAAACAAAACCAAAAAAAGATTGAGGTGCTACACCTGCTGGAAGGTGCCACCATTTTTTTGCATGGTGAATCCCATTCTAATTTGGGAAAGGAAGGCACGGAAAGTTTGAAGGAAACCTTTTGGGTGATCTCCTGGGAAGGTGAGTTAGTAGGAATGAAGGTAAACAAGAAAATGGGAGTTATCAGAGGTTTTGGAGACAGGGAAAACTTTGAAACCATAGATTTGGAAATAACAGATTGATTTGCTTCAGTGTCAGCAAGTACACTATAGGCCTGATTATTGAGCAAAAAAAAGAAATTTAAGTCTTGAGTAGGAAGATTGGATGCTTTCCCTTCCAAAGTTTGTACTCAAATATTGGAGGAGTGATGGTCATGGAGTACCAAATTTCCATCACATAGTCTTTTCCCTTTTCAGGCTTACCAGGAACGGGTTTCTGACCAAGTTTGAAATCTAGACCTTTCCTGCAGAGGCTAAAGTTGTTAGAACCTTCACAGTAGTTACACAAGCTCTCTTTTTCCCTTCTAGTCTTTCAATCAGTCTTGAGGTTTCCATCTTCTCCTATGTTGGGATTGGGACAGTATGTTGGAGTAGGATTAGTAAGGAGAGCCTTTGCTTTTCCCTTGAACTTCCCTTGGTGGCTGTGCTGTTGAGGTTTGGGAGGAATTGGGAAACTGGTTCCAGGTCTTGAATACTGGTGGGAGATGAAAGACTTGTCCCGAATCCTTTCATAGTATTGAGTATCATACTCAAGGACAGGGTCCATTAGTTCTTGTAAAGTTTCTTGAGGTCAATAATACCCTGCTAGTTGGTCCAATAGTCTGGCTGGAAGTCCCTTCATAAAATGGAAGAAAAATTCTTTTTCATTGCAGCCAGAGACCTTAGTCATAATGGTTCTGAACTCATTGATATAGTTAGTTTCATAACCATTATCTTTCATTTTAAGGAGTTTTAACTCTTGTTCAGCATGTTGAATTCCCAGAAAATTCCCACAAAGGGTATAGAGTTGCTGAGTGAAAAAAAAACAAGATTTAAGTTAGAATTCTGGCTCTTGATTAACAATGTGAGCCAGATAGGGCTGTATTCATCTACTGGAAGTTCCTGTAAGGTAAGATACTGTAAAAAATAATTTCTTTCTGTCCTTAGCAAAAACCCTTTCATCATTAGCAAATATGAGTTCACAAGCTTGGAGGAAGGGTCTGAGCTTGGTTGGGTTTTTCCATCAAACTTGTCTTGGGAATTGATGGATAAAGACTTAAAATTAGTAGAGGGTTGATGGTCAGCAGGTAATTTGAAGGTATGGGTCATTGCAGTGGTCATTTGCTGAAGAATGGCCAGTGGAGCAGGGTCAGTAGAAGTGCCCTGAGAAGTGGGAGGAAGGTTATTAGCTGGGGAAGGTGAAGGGATTGCTGGTGCATTAAAAGTTGGGCTAGGATTACCCTCTGGGGAGGGTGAGTCCAAGCCACTCAATATTCTGGAATCAAATCCTGTGACCTCATCCTAATCATCTTCTTCCTCTTCTCCTGGAATTGGGACCAAGCTGGCATCATAAGCAGGAAAGTCCAAAACATGGTGGCCTGGGCTTGGAAACTGACCTGTAACTCTATGGAGGCTAGCATTTTCAGAAGAAGGAATGGTAGAAAGAGATACTTGGGGGATAGGCTCCAATAAGCCAGTATCCATAGGAGTAGAAGTAGTAGCTACTGGGGATATTTAATTAGAAAAGGTCCACCTTTCCAAAGAGCTCTAGGGTAGAAGGGTCATTAGTTTCAGTGATGCCACTGCCCCTGGAGCTATTGGTGACAGCTGGGCTAGAGATGTAAGAAAAAAGAGCACGTCTTTGAGGAATTCTTATTATTTAGAATAAATAGTTACCCAAAGTATTTCTTCACCTAGAAAAAGAAAAAAATGATGGAAAATATTATAACCAAAATTACCTCAATTATTGGTCAGATTTAATGTTGAAGAACCTTTTCAAAGCGTCAAAGGAAGCCTTTGAAACTGGAATCAAATTTTCAAAGCGTCAAAGGAAATACTTTAAGGTGTTGAAGCATTGAAGCAAGGCATCAAAGGCCTCAAAGTGGGGGTTAGACAATGGATTTTTGTGGTTTTTTTTAAAGATTTTATGGCAGGATAAGGGGTACAATGAAAATGGCCACAAATTCAACAGCCAATTCAAGGTTGGGGAAGAATAATTAAAGAAAATAAAAAATTTCTACAACTCAATAGCAAGATTTTGATGCTGTAAATATTGTAAGGATTTTTGGTGGTGAAGAGGGGTTATGGGGGAAGAAATCAGTTTAATGTCACAAATGCTCCTGACATGCAAGCAGGGCTTGGCACAAATGGGCCTCTTCTCTCAGTAGGCTTGGGGGAAAGGATACTGGAAAGTGCTGCAAGGAGCATGGTAGCAATGAATGGAAGATAAGGTGTTGCTGAAACTTTCTGGGATGTATCTCCTATTAAGACATAGTAAACTGATTTCTTGGGCAAAAATCAGGAAGGAAAAAGAGGATGCCAGTGTAAATAGACAAGAGGTTGGAACTAAAACAGAGTTAAAAGTGATTGGGTCTCAGACTACATATGTGATGACATGGGAATAGCCAAGGTAACAGAGAGGGCTGATCAGGTATGCTACTACATTAGGTTAGACTGCTTCTACATTGGGGCAATTTACAGGTCTGGGCTGTCTAAGCTGGGAGATTACAGTTGAAGGATGTACAGTGTTCATGCAGGTCATGAGTTATTTACTAAGTAGAGAGAGTATGTACTACAATATTCAAAAGGATGTACATAAGGATTCCCATAGGATAAACCATTACAGATTATTGGTTAGACAGAGTTAGAGTATTTAAAGACCCGGTAGATTGAGTATTTGCAAGCGATGGAGTCTATCTGCATAATATATGAGGTTAGACTATATGTAGATAGTTACTGCATGAAGATCCTGAGGTATATAGTTAGTGGAGACATATTGATATAAGTCTCCTGAGCCTTGAGGTTGAAGTTCCTTGGAAAGTAGATTAGGCCTGAGGGTTAGATTGGGTTTTCTGAGGTTAGATGCTGAGGCTAGACTGAGTTAGGTGTCAGTATGACAAAAATATGTTGATTGTGATGGAAATACCGGAATATCTGGCTCCCCATTTGCAAAGTTGTTTAGTTCTTCCACCCCAGGAAGGGAGAAATCCAAAGAAATAAGTGAGGGATCCAAGGAAGGTTTTGGATGATTGATCACTTCTGATTTAGACATGATTGGAGCTGATTGTATTGGAATATCCTCCTTGGCATCAGATTGGGGAAACTCAATTTTTCCATCAAGATCATAACTTCTGGCCTGAGCATCCACAGCCAAGTCATTAGAATCAATGAAATCAGATTTTTGGGAATTGAAATCAGCTTAAGGGGTGATTTTGGCCTTCTTTCCAAATATTTCATCCATTTTAATATAAAAAGGACAATTTGAGTCCAACTTATCAACCACCAAGTTGATTCCCTTGGCTTTATTGGAGTCAGTGATACCAAAGCCAGTGCAGATTGACATTGAGTGGTACTTTTTCTACTTGGCTCAATAGTTCTTGAATTACTCCCTAATCTGTTTTGATGAAAGATCCAGCCTACCTTTTGTTTTATTCTTGATTTCATTGGCAATCAGGAGATAAAAATTAACCTTAGATAATTGAGGTTGGCCAACTTGTTTTTCATTCTTGGATACAAAGCAAGTGCAATAGTTGGAGGGAATTTGGAGCCAGTTTACCAGGATGATTTGATCAGCTCTCTTGAGCTGACTTGGAAATTTGGAAGCTGATGGGGTAGAATTGTTTGTTTTAGAGTTTCTTGGAAAGTTTTTCTTTGGTAGATTGGATATCTGTGTGGACTTGTGGGGTGATACTTGCCAAGGGGCCATTTGAAAAGAGTAAGAACAATAAAACTATAACACTGATGAAGTGATGAGGATAGCAATGAAGATATGAGAGCAACCAAATGATTAGAGCAATGAAGTTATCAGAGTGATGTAGTGATGATAGCAATAAACTGATGAGAGTTATGAAGTGATGAGAGAAATAAAGCAATGAGAGAAATGAGAGAAATCAAGTGAATAGAGAAATAAATTGTTGAGAGGATATGGATTGATGAGAGTGATGAAGTGATGGGAGTGGGAATCAGATTTTTCCAATGAGGTCAGAGGTAGAAGGAGGTGAGAAATGAGGGGTGTATAATGTGGACTGATGTGTGGTTGTGGTTGAAAAAACCTTTAAGTGATTTATCTCACTAACCCTATTTATCTTCAGGTAACTCTGACATGTCTGGTGTGAAATAACTGTTTTTCATTTATTTTTTTAATGGTGTGTTGGAAATTGGGGTATTTCACTGAAACCTGCCATTAAAAAAAAGGTTTTCTAACTCTGATACATCCTATTATTTCCATATACAAATAGCACAAAAAAAACTACATGCAGGATCATAAAAAAATAAAACTAAAGACTGATCCTGATCCAAATATCACACACTGATCCTACAAATACAGGATTGGCTGAGCTACAGAACCAAGAGGGTGTGTCTAAACAGCCCTGAATGGATCTCTAGCCTGGTAAAAGTAGCCCTACCCTTTCTAATCTCTCTTAGAAGTCTCTCTTAACCCCAAAGATACATTTATGCAGCACCTTTTCTGGCTCTTTCCCAAACAGAATTCACCAGTTATCATCCAGACACTGTGCCATCCATGATCCAGTTATTAAAATCACAAAAGGTATAAGTAAGCTATCTATGGCTTCAGTATGAAGTATATTCGTGTTAATTCATCACCTTTATTTCTTTTTGCATTGAAGATAAATCAATGAGCACCCCACCTTTGATCTATAACTCTTGAACTGTGAATCATTGCAGATACCCAGCAAGTGAATACTCAAAGAAGTGAGTCATTTCCTCTCTGCTTTGGCCTGTGTGCTGCTATAGACCAAAAATACCACTTTATTATTGTTTTTTCCCCTGATTTTGAGGGAGAAGGAATCCACTGTTCCATACCATATTTAAATTCAATCTTCTGAAGAAGAGGTGTTAAAGACCCCCAATCTGTATAACTTTGGCCTGTCTTTATTGATCATATTAGGAACCCTCTACCCAAAAAATTCAAAACTTTTGGTGCTAAAAATCATACATATCCTTTTGGTGATTGGTCTTTTTTTTTGAGAATTTTATTATTCTTTACTGCCATCACTTCTAGAAGCTAAAGGACTGCAATTTTTCTGGTATCTGGAAGAAAAAAAGTTTTTAAGGTTTAATAATACATCCAAAACATTCCAAATAAATATCACAAATCTATGTTATTTTTTGTTTGACTTTTGAGAGATTAATTCACCCAAAAACATCAATCAAAAAGGCAAAGGAAAGGATACAAAAATGCAATGAGAATTTTTTCATTTTGTGATTTTTGGAATGAACTCTTTAAGTTGTAATATTACATCAATGAAATACCAAATAAGTAACCAAAAAAAAAATTAATTCTGAAACTGAAATAACCAGAATAAATTAATTAAAGAGGCAAACAAAATGATCTTAAAATTTAATGAGAAATTTTATTTTTTTGATTTCTTGAATGAATTTTTCAAGTTTTTCTAATTCTTCCATTACCAAAGATTTTAAATCAGGGTTTCAGACACCCAGCTCCAGGGATGAAGCATCAAATTTTCAAAGAAATAAATTCTTGAAAAACCTGTGAGATAAAGTATTTGTTTATTTGGGATTCATTTTGTGCAGATGTGGAACACTCATGAGAAAAGTAATGCAATATTTAGATTATTGCAATTAAATTTGAAACTTTTTCTGAATAATTATGCATTTCTCCAAGAAATATTTATTTTGGTTACCTTGAAGTAGTTGATTATTTTTGGGAAAAACTGTGACTTTCAGAAAAATATGCAATATGAAATTGGGAAAAACATAAAAAATTTTGGAGGAAATGTGCAAAGCCTTTGAATAGACTGTGGAATTTGAATAATTCTTTCAATCAATTCATTTCAATATTTGAAAGTTTTCAAGAAATATTTTAATGATGGCTGTTTATATGGGAGTTTTCCTTAAAAGTTTAAATAAATTAAAAATTCATTTATTTGAATTTAAAATTCATGAATTCTTGCCTATGGAAATTCCCTTCACCATATAATGCCTCCTTTTTAGGATTTCTGTTTAAATTGCATTTTCTTATTCATTGTCACAAGGGCTGCTGAATGCAAGCAGGGCTTGGCACAGAGGGGACTCTACTCTCAGGAGCCTTGGGGGCAAGGATACTGTAAGATGCTACAAGGAGCAGAGTAGGACTGAATTGGAGTTAAGGTGCTGAATGAAACTTGCTTGGGTGTATTCCTAGTAAGAAGTAGTAAACTGATTTCTTTCGGGGAAAATCAGGAAGAGGGAGAGAAGGGCTGCTTAAATATACAGGAGGCTGGACTACAACAGAGGTACAGATGCCTTGGGGCTCTGACTACATATGTGATGACAAGGGAGCAGTCAAGGTAACAGAGAGGCTGATCAGGTAGGCTACTACATTGGGGTTAGGCTGCTTACTACATTGGGGCTAGACTACAGGTCTGGCTGTCTAAGTGGGGAATGTACAGTTAGAGGATGTACAGTGTACATGGAGGTCATGACACTATGTAATAAGTAGAGAGAGTATGTGATACAATCTGCAATTGGATGTACATAAGGATTCCCAAAGGATAAACCATAGTGAGGTATAGGATTGACAGAGTGAAGAAGGTTAGAGGATATGCAGAACCTGAGAGATTAAGTATGTGCAAGCCTAGGGAGTCTATATGTATAATGCATGAGGTTAGACTATATGTAGATATGTAAGGCATGAAGATCCTGAGGATATGTAGTTGAAGGATATATAATGATAAAGTCTCCAGAGACCTGAGGTTGAAGTTCCTGAGATAAGTAAATTATACTGAGGTTAGACTGAGGTTAGACTGAGTTAGGTCCCAGTATGACAGTACCCCCTGGTGAAAAGGAGGGCATCTCCTGATGACCATAAAAGGAGAGGTTGAAGAGGCCATCCAGGTATTCCATCAGCCATGTCAGCCTGCTACATAGCACAGAGAAACCTGACAAAGCAACAACAATAATAATATTAACAAAAATAAAAAGAACAAAAAATAATAAATAAATAAAATCATTATAAAATGAAGGAGTAGGAAATCCATAAATATTACTGCAGAAATGAATTTCCTACCCAAAAAAAGGTAGGGTCACTCACTGACCCCACCCTTGAATTCTTAATCCTTATATTTTTTAATTAATTTAAAAGAAAATGTTAAATGACCACAGCACCAATATGGCACCTTTTGGCCATTTTAATATTTCACATGATATGTCATGTATAGGTTTCACACCTAAATTTCAGTCGAAATCGTAGTTTAGGGGTTACACAGGGAATTGTGTTTTGTCACAATTCCCGCACACAGCCCTGCGTCCCTACAGCGCTGGACTCCCACGCACCCAGACTCCCGCGCGCAGGTAATCCTGTGACCTAGTCATGCAAGCAGCGGATCAGTCCCCGCGCGCATCTGAATGGACTGATCCCCGCGCCTAGCCTGCGGTGATCAGTCTGACAGCCAGGTACCGCTCAGAGGAGCTACAACCTAGTAGGATTTACTCTACACATGTAAAGCTACCACACAAGCGTAGATCATAGTTTAAAAACCTTAAAAGTCAATTAAAATTATTTATTAAATAATTTTTAGTATTTTTTATTAATTAAATAAAGATCCAGACTCACCACGTCATGAGCTGATCAGAACCTTCAAAGACCACAAAACTACACAAGGAGTGGCCGTAAAAATTACTAAAAATTACAAACAGGATCAGCAGATGATGGAAAATCAATAAACATCCACGTCTGCCCACTTTGGACCAGTACTTACAGTACAAATTGAGGATCAGTCCAGGATCAGCAAAATGATTAATCTATTGATTAACAGATCCTGCAGCTAAAAAGGAGCTGTTCCTTGACAGATCTAAGGCCAGCAGGCTAACAGCACCTTGAGGACGTGCCAATCTTGCCCTGACTGCCCCCCTAGCCTCAGCCCATGGCTAATACCCCTTCTAGAGGCCCTCAAGCACCCAAAAAGGAATATTTAAACAGGCTCTTTTTGCCCTTTTGTTCCAGAGAATCCATCAGTTATCAGGGATATTATTATTATCAATCAGACATTGTTTCAGTTTTATTCAAGTGCTTATCAAGAAGAAAGCAAGTGATTTATGATCTAGTCTGAAGTATTATTATTATTATTTTCTAAATAACTATCAAGAACTAGAAGTTTGAACCAGCCACCAACCCCATCTGTTCTGAAGCTTCTTACCTGAATCTTTGCAGGATTTCTGTGGATTACTTCCCAATTAAGTTGTTCCCTTCCTGCTCTGAGTTTGTGTGCTGTTTTGCCCGCCCAAATTAGTGGATAAGGCCTTAGAAGGCACCCATCTTCATTCCAAGGTTATAAACTGCCTAAGGAGGCCCCTTGAGGAGAGGTTTCCAAGTCTGTAAAGATCCCCAGTAGTATATTACTGTGGCCCCTCTTTTTATATTATATTTAAAATATTTATAACCAAACCAATTAAACCTTGCACTTGCTCTTACCATATTATTATTGGAGCTGTAAAGTGTTTATTCTTTGGAATATTATTGCTCCAAATTCTTTTATCACTCTTTGTAGCTAAAGGACTGCAAGGTTCCTGGTATCAGAGAGCTGACAAGCCATGTCTAACTTGAGCTTTTCTTCCCCCTACCCACAACCATCACCACCAACCACCCCATTACCATCCTTATCCCCTTTTACCAGATCACCTACACCAACCTACCCAATGGAGAAGACCAACAAATACCATCCAGTTCAACAATACTAACCAAGATGTGACAGATGCATCAAGCTTGGAAGAATCTGTACCACCAGTATCAAACATAACTCTTCCAATTGTGAAAGTTGTAGACAGTATGGAATAGTATTTTATATGAATAAGCAAGGCAGGAAGGCCATGGGTCCAACCTTATGGGTCCTGGAGAAGAGCCAACCTTTTGAGGTGAAGGAGGCTCCAGATGATGATGCCATTACTTTAGCATATTCATCCAGATTAGATGAATCTTCAGTTAAGTGTTGCCAGCTTTTTGTGTTTGTTGGAGTTGATGATTGGATCATGGACTCTTACTCAACTCAGAAAGTTGAGGACTGGATTTGTAAGAAACAAAGTCAATGAGTTAATTGCAAGGTCCTGGAAAAGACCAGTTTAAATAGACAACTAGAGAGCCCCTCACAGGGGGCCTAAGGACTTGATGACTAATCAACCAAGGCAGAAACAATAAATGAAAAGTCAATGAGTTAATAGAGCACTAGGTGACATGTAGTAATAGGATTCTGTGACAGAAGGAATCAAGGCTAGCAGCAGAAGACATTTACTCCAACAGTTTTGGAGGTGTTGTAGTGCTGATATAGGTTGGAATAGTCTGTTTGATGCAGGAAAGGTTGAAGAAGACGCAGGAAAAACAGGAGGTGTTGCGTTGAACCGGAAATTTGACATTAGACAGTACATCAAAGCATTGAGAGGAAGAATGTGGAGAAGCGTTTATAAGATGGGGAACCCCTCACATAGACTTGGAGGACGAAGTGGTCAAGGTGCCATCAAAAAGAACTAGAAACAGGGACGTTGTCAAATCCGTCAAACCTGTTGAAGGAAGCTGTCAAAGCATTGAACCTCCACATTGAGCCATTGAAGGTCAAAGTTTCAAAGCTCAACATTGAACTGTTGAAGTTCAAAGCTTCAAATCTCTGAGCCAGTTTTTAAAAGCTTTGAACCAATCCGCTGAAGCATTGAACCAAATTTTCAAAGCGTCAAAGCAGTTTGTCAAAACGTCAAAGTTCAGCATCAAAGCGTTGAAGATGGGTGTTGAAGCAAGGAAGAAGATGAAGACGCCAAGGGAAGTTTAGAGTTGGAAGATGAAAGAGAGAAAAAAAATAATGTAGATAAAGGAAAAGAAAGAGAGTCCATTGTCAAAGAGGGGGGCAGATCAGATGACTCCTTGGAGTTAGAAGATTTAAGTAATAATATAAAGGCTTTAGAGGTGAAGATGAAGGTTGTAGAACATAGAAGAAACAGAAAGAAGGGAAGTGAGAGGAGAAATGAAGCAGAAGTTTGGTTGGAAGAAATAAAAAATGGAGAAAGATTGTTTTAAATGATTGAAGGAAGAAGATTTAGAGAAGATTCAGTTTTAAATGAAGATCAAGTCAATCTATCTTTAGAAGTTTATAGTAGGAATTCTAGGAATTCAAATTCAAGTTTGCAGGAAGGTTTGAAGAAATTTTGGGGTAGTGAGATAAGAAAAGAAAAGTATGGATTCTCAGAGGCTAGAAAGAAAAATATTGAAAAAATAAAGAAAAGACTAGCTGATATATTGGCTTTAGCTGGTCAGACTTTTGAAGTAGTGACTACTATAAGGGGTTGTAATTCTTATCAAGTTACCAAATTGAAGTTATTAAATACTTGGATCTCTAGGGTAAAATAGTTAGAAGATTTGATGTGTGAAGCTATCTGAAAATTTTTTTATGAGAAACTATTATATAAATTAAAATTTATTTCTTTTTTATAAGAGATTTTATTATTATTATTACTATTATTTGCGTTTTTTTATTTTATATTTTTTTTTAACTTTACTATTTACTATTATATATATATATATTTTTGATATTATATATATATATATATTTGAAAGAAGAAATTGATTTTCTTTTTATTTATTTTAAGGATATTTTTGGTTTTAAAGGATAGAGTGTATTGAAGTCTTGAAGCAAAGTAGGGCAGTTGGTAAGATTAGAGTGAGGTTCCCAACTAGTGCATTCCTTGTCATTCTGGATGCCTTTCCATTCAACTAAGTAAAATAATTTCCCCCTCTTAAGTTTTGAGTCCAATATCTGAGACACTTCCCATTCTTTTTCTCCATCAATTTTGACTGGTTCAGTTGGTGGTTGGTGCCTGGATGATAGTGAGTTTTCCTGATATGGCTTGAGTAAGGAGGAGTGGAACACAGGGTGAATAGTGGACCACTGTTGAGGAAGTTGAAGCTTGAATGAATTTTTTCCAATCTGTTCTGTAATCAAAAAAGGGCCTAACAATTGCTGTGAAAGCTTATTAGTTGGACAATTAGTTTTGATATTTTTAGAAGAGAGAAAAACTTTGTTTCCAAAAGCAAATGAGGCAGTAAAATTACTTCTTTTTAGGTCAGCATATCTCTTATAAGTTTCAATTTGCTTTTCCAGTTCAACTCCTAGTTTTTCAGATTCTGGTGAATCTGAGTTATGTAATTGCTAGAAGGTTGATTGTCTACTAAATGGAGGCTGTCAAAGTTGGGGTTTCATCTGTAAATGATGAACAATGGAGATTGCTTGGTGGAAGTATGGGTGGAATTGTTGTAGGCAAATTCAGCAAGAGGGATCCAGGTATCCCAGTTGTCTTGCTGATAACTGACATACATCCTAAGAAATTGTTCTAGGATCTTATTTATCCTTTCTTTTTGTCCATCTGTCTCAGGGTGATAAGCTGGAGTGATTTCTTTTTACCTGTAATTTTTCACATACAATTTTCCAAAAGGAAGAAAAAAATAAAGATCCTCTTTCACTGACAATGTCAGTTGGGAGTCCATGCTTAGTGAAAACATGGGAGATTAGTAGGTTAGCTAACTCCGCAGAGGAGATATCAGTTCTGGTTTTAATAAAGAGAGAAATTTTTGAAAAACAATCAACTACCACAAGGATTGAGTCAAATCCATTGGATAGTGGCAGCTGTGAGATGAAGTCCATAGAGAGTGAATTCCAGGGAGAATCTTCAATTGGTAGGGGTTGAAGGATTTCAAACTTCTTGTGGTGAATGGATTTTTTTCTGCTGCAAAGGTGACAAGAAGAAAGATAATCTTTGATAAAGGAAGTCATATTTTCCCAGTGGAAATCTTTTTTTACTAGATCAATTGTTTTCTCTTGTCCAGGGTGACAAGAGAGAGGGGAGTTGTGTTGTTTTCAAAGTATTTCAAGTTGAAGTTGTTTGTCCTCCTTGGGGATTGCAATTCTATTTTGGAAAATAAGGAGTCCAGTGTCTGGGTCTACAAGGTAGCTCTTTACTTTTTCTTTCTTATGTAATTTCTGAATAATCTGTTGGGTTGATTTGTTGGAGATCTGGGATTGGAAATTGTGTATCAACCTGTTTTGTAGAGATAAAGAAAATTCTAGAAGGTTCAAAGTCAGTCTGTTTCAATATTTGTTTGACATTTTCTGGATTCTTTTCTGCGTAGGGCATCCCCTCTTTGGGATAAACTTTGTCTTGACATGACAGCACATCAGGCACTATGGAGTGCTTTCCAGCTCTATAGACTATAGTAAAGTCAAATTCCGATAGGAATTCAGCCCAACGGGCTTAATAACAATTCGAGACTTTAGAGGTCATAAAATATTCAAGGGACAAGTGATCAGTGAGAACTTCAAAAGGAGATGAAAGACTGAGGAAGTAAGCTCCCCAGATCTTGATGGCCCATACAATAGCCAGGAGTTCATTACAATGGATTTTGTAATTCAGTTCAGCACTACCCATTATTCTGCTGTCAAAAGCAATTGGTTGTTTCGATGCATCAGAGGAGATATGGGTGAGGACAGCCCCTAGGGCATAGTCACTAGCATCAGTCTCTAAAAAGGATTTTAAGGAAAGATCAAAATTTCTAAGGATAGGAACCTTGGTAAACGCTCATTTGAGGTCCTCAAACTTCTGCAGAGCCCCTGGGGAAAAAGGAAAGATGGGGTCTGAACCGGTTAGAGCAGTGAGGAGGTAGATCTTTCTGGAATGTTTAATGATAAACCTGCAATAAAAATTAGAAAAACCCAAAAACTTCTGCAAGGCCTTTTTTTTGTTTGTGGTGGCCAGTCCAAGATCTTTTGGACCTTAGAGTTTTCCATTTCAATACCATTCCCAGAGATAAAGTTACCTAAGTAATCCACTGAGGAGGCATGAAATTCACACTTAGAAGCTTTTGCATATAAGTTGTTTTTCCAAAGTCTGCTTAAGACTTCACACACATGAGCTGTATTTTCTGCTAAGTTTTTGGAAAAAATAAAAATTTCAATGAGTTATACCACCACACATATGGTTAGAAGTTCTGTTGAAATGTCATTAACAAGACATTGGAAAGAGGAAGGAGCATTTGTTAGCCCAAATGGAATTTTCAAATATTCAAAACTTCCAATCTGAGTTCTGAATGCTGTAAGATTTTCATCCCCTTCTTTAATTTGAATGAGATTGTAAGCACCCCTGAGGTCAAGTTTGATAAAATGGTAGAACCGGAAAAGACTGTTAATAAGTGAGTCATGGAAGGAATAGGATACCGATTCTTTTGAGTAAAATTGTTAAGTTTGAAATAGTCCACACACAACCGCAAACCACCATCCTTCTTTTTCACAAAGAGTAAAGGTGCTCCAGTGCTTGAAGTTCTGGTTTGAATGAAACCTTTCTATATATTTTCCGCTATATAGGCTTTTGGGGCCTCCTTCTCATGGTGACTGAGGGATTAGATAGGCCCAACTAGAGGCAAAAGGCCTTCCAGTTTGATATGGTGAGTGTAAGCATGGTGAGGAGGGAGTTTATCAGCTTTAACCTTGGAAAAAACATCTAAAAAGGCAGGTTAAGATTCTGAAACTCTCTCCATCACAGTTTCAAGTTCATTAGTTTCCTCATCTTTATCTAGTCCTTCAGCAGTAGTCTGCTTTGGGGCAGAGTCAGAAGTGGAAATAATCATATGCAATATTGGAATGGATATATCATCCTCTATATCCTCAAAGAATTTCAGAGAATTTCCAAAGAATATCCTGTTCACAGAAGTGGTTGTTGATCTCAAGGGAAAGTGTTGTGAGTGCATAGATTCTCAAGAGGGAGAAGGAGCAGTGATCTGCAGATTCACTGGCGGAAGATGAGTGGTGGCCAAAAAGAGTTCAACAGAAGTGGAATGATCCAAATTTGGTTGGCCCCTTGGGGTGATCAATCCCAATTGCCAATTGACCTCTGGGTTCCAGAAATGGAGGAAGTCAATACCTAGAATAATATCTTCTTTTGGGGGAGTATCAACAACCAAGAAATACCATTCTAAGTTGGGAAAGGATGGTAGGGAGAGTTTAAATGAAACCTTATGAGTGATCTCCTTGGAAGGTGAGTCAGAAGGGTTGAAGGTAAATAGAAAGATGGCAGTGGTCAGATGTTTGGGAGAAAGAGAAAAATTTGAAACCATATATTTGGAAATAACAGATTTAGTTGCTCCAGATTCAACAAGTACGGTATAGGCCTGATTATTGAAGAGACAAATAAAACATAAGTCTTTAGGAGGTAGTTTAGAGTCTTTCACTTCCAAATTTTTTACTTGAATGTTGGAGGGGTGATGGTCATGGAGCACCACATTTCCGTCACCTAGTCTTTTCCCTGTTTGGGTTTACCAGGAGTGGGCTTTTGGCCAGGTTTGAAGTCTGGACCTTTCCTGCAGAGGCTAAAATTTTGAGCACCTCCACAGTAGTTACACAAACCCTCTCTTTCCCTTCTAGCCTTTTCTTCAGCCTTGAGGTGTCCATCCTCACCCACATTGGGATTGGGAACATAGGTTGGAGCAGAATTAGTAGGGGTTCCCTTTGCTTTCCCCTTGAACCTACCTTGTTGGCTGGGCTGTTGAGATTTTTGAGGATTGGAGGAGCTGGGTCCAGGTCTTGAGGTCTTATGGGAGCTGAGAGACTTTTCCCGGATCCTTCCATGGTAGTGGGTATCATACTTAAGGACTATGTCCATTAGTTCTTGCAGGGTTTCTTGAGGTCCATCATAACCAGCTAGTTGGTCTGGTAGTCTGGCTGTGAGTATCTGTCTAAAATGGAATAAAAAAGCTTTATCACCCCATCCAGAGACCTTAGTCATAAGTTCCCTCAATTCAGTGATATAGTTAGTGGCATAACCAGTATCTTTCATCTTTAGGAGGGTTATTTCCTTCTCAGCACTTTGGATTTCCAGACAATCCCCAAAAAGGGTATGGAGCTGTTGAGTAAATAGAAACCAAGAGTTAAGTTTCAAATCTGGCTCATGATTATCAATTTGAGCAAGATAAGGCTGGATCCATTGACTAGCATTTCCTGTAAGGTAAGAGACTGTAAAGAATACTTTCTTTCTTTTATTATCAAAAACCCTCTCATCATTAGCAAAGATGAGTTCACAAGCTTGGAGGAATGGTCTGAACTTGGTTGGGTTTGTCCCATCAAATTTTTCTGGAGCATTGATAGATGGAGATTTAAAGTTAGTAGAAGGTTCATGGTCAGAAGGTTTAGAGAGATGGGTCATTGCAGTGGTCATTTGATGAAGAATGGCCAGCAGAGCAGGGTCAGTTGAAGGGCCCTTAGAGGTGGAAAGAATCTTAGTGGCTGGGGAAGTTGAAGGGACTGCTGTTGCATTAAAAGTTGGTTTAGGATTACCTCCTGGGGAGGGTGAATCCCAGCCACTCAAAATTCTGGAATCAAATCCTGAGTCCTCATCATCATCTTCTTCTTCTTCTTCTTCTTCTCCTGGGATTGGGACCATTCTGGCATTGTAGACAGGGGAGTCCAAGCCATGGTAGCCTGGAATTGGAAACTTACCTACAACCCTGTGGAGGCTAGCATTGTCAGAAGAAGGGATAGTAGAAAGAGATACTTGTGGTATAGGCTCCAATAAGGCAGTATCCATAGGGTTAGAAATGATAGCAACTGGTGCTGGAAGGTTAGGAAAAGTTCTACCACAAGCTCTGGGAGTAGAAGGGTCAGTAAGTTCAGTGGTACCTCTCCCTCTGGAGCTATGGGTGACAGCTGCGCTAGAGATGTGAGAAAAGGTAGCATGTTGTGGGGGCATTCTTATTATTGAGGATAAATAATTACCCAAAAGTTTTCCTTCACCTTAGAACAAGAATAAAATGATTAAAAAGATTTTTCCCTGATTACCTTAATTATTGGTCAAATTAACCATCAAAGAACCTTGTCTAAGCGTCAAAGTTTCAAAGCCCCAAAGTGTTGAAGAATCCAAGTTTCAAAGCTTCAAAGCGTCAAAATGTTGAAGCTTCAAAGCATCAAAGTGTCAAAGTGTTGAAGTATTGAAGCGTTGAAGCGTTGAAGCGTCAAAGAGGAACTTAGATTATAAATGTGGGACTTTTATGGAGGTTTGACAGTAAGTTAAGGGGTAAAATGAAAATGGCCACAAATCAAATATCCAAGTTCAAGGTTGGAGAAGGAAATAAAGCAAATAAAAAGTGCCACAAATCAATAGCATGATTTGATGCTGTCTAAAGGATAAGGATTTTGGTTGGTGAAGAAGGGTTTATTGGGGAAGAAATCAGTTTAATTTCACAGGGGCTGCTGAATGCAAGCAGGGCTTGGCACAGAGGGGACCCTAATCTCAGGAGGCTTGGGGGAAAGGATACTGGAAGATGCTACAAGGAGCAGAGTAGGACTGAATTGTAGTTAAGGTGCTGAATGACACTTGCTTGGATGGATTCCTAGTAAGAAGTAGTAGACTGGTTTCTTGGGGGACAATCAGGAAGAGGTAGAGAAGGGCTGCTTAAATATACAGGAGGCTGGAATACAACAGAGGTACAGATGCCTTGGGGCTCAAACTACATATGTGATGACAAGGGAGCAGTCAAGGTAATAGAGAGGCTGATCAGGTAGGATACTACATTGGGGTTGGGCTGCTTACTGCATTGGGGCTAGACTACAGGTCTGGCTGTCTAAGTGGGGAATGTACAGTGAGAGGATGTACAGTGTACATGGAGTTCATGACACTATGTACTAAGTAGAGAGAGTATGTGATACAATCTGCAAGAGGATGTACATAAGGATTCCCAAAGGATAAACCATAGTGAGGTATAGGATTGACAGAGTGAAGAAGGTTAGAGGATATGCAGAACCTGAGATATTAAGTATGTGCAAGCCTAGGGAGTCTATAATTATAATAAATGAGATTAGACTATCTGTAGATATGTAAGGCATGAAGATCCTGAGGATATGTAGTTGAAGGCAATATACTGATAAAGTCTCCAGAGCCCTGAGGCTGAAGTTCCTGAGATAAGTAAATTATACTGAGGTTAGCCTGAGGTTAGACTGAGTTAGGTGTCAGTATGACATTCATTATGTTTATAAAGGAAGTAGTTTCTATGAAGCATGGGAGATGAGGAATATATAAACCTCCTAGAACTCAGAACATCTTGCATCCTCCTTTAATGTGTCCTGTGATCAATTTAAATTTGTGAAAATAGAATGTTTTAATGAATGGTTATTTTCTATTACGTGAATTTTGTTTGGATTCAATTCTGTTATCTTTTTTCCTTCAACTCTTTTATTAATTTTTGATTGAATTTTCATATTTTGCTTAATAAACAAGTAACCAATAATGAATTAAAATTATATATATTTTAATCATTGAAATATGTATTTTTTTTTTTTTTTTTTTGGTTGATTAATGAATAGATAAAAAAATTGATTTATCAAATTCAACAAACCCAGAATTTGATGGAAAGATTTCTTTTGAAATAAATTGAAATGAGGAATCAATTCATTCTGAGATAAAAATAATCCTTGACTTTTTTCTTTCCAAATATTGGTTTTAAAATTATGTTTATGCTTGAAAAATTCAAACTCAGTTGACAAATCATCAATCATAATTCAAAACACCTCATACAAAAATTGGCATCATCTTCCAAAAAACACTTCAAAAGAACCATATATCCAATTAAAGTGTCTACAATACCAACCATCAGAAAAAAATTACATGATTTATCAATTGCCATACCTCCATAATTCCATAATGATTCAAAAAAAATAATTTTTTCACTCAAAAAATTTCTCAATTAAACTCCAGAGAGTAAGTTGGAAATTCAAGCCTACTAACTGAATTCATCTTTCTGTTTTAATATAAATCACTCTCAAACCTGTAATCCAAGCTGTTCAGATTTGAAGGCCTACTGGATGATTATTTTTTTTCCTTGGTTAGATATTGTGATATATCTTATTTATGAATCAAAAAATCTCAAGAAAATTCCCAAATTCAGCTTTTAGAATATCTTTCAAATATCCTTGAAATATTTTTTATGAAGCCTTGATTTAAAACCACAAAATCTTTGAAAATTTTTCTTTAAATCTTCAACAACACTTTCAAATCCAAATCTGATTAAAAATTTCCAGACTAAGATCAAATGGCAATGGCACTGCAATCAATTTTCTCAAAATCTCTTTCTAAATTTTATGTGAAATTTTGATCTTTAGAAAAATATGTTAAAATTATATATTCTAATACTTTAGGCTCTTTTTTGGAAACCGGTGTATAACTTGTGCTTCCGCACCAAAAAAAAGTTACACCCTGTATGTCCCAGATGTGACATACAGGGTGGTTTGACAACCTGTATGTGTGCATGTGCATTGTCATGCACACTTTATGTTGCAGCCCAAATTTCTTGTGGGGCAAGAAATACAGGGTAAACCCTGTATCTCTCCCCTTTGTGAGCCCTTCACCCCCCCCCACCACCCAATATCATCTACGTTGTGAATTGGAGTTCATTGTAAGTATTCTTTTTTCCGTCTCAATTTTATTTCTATTTTCTATTTCTATTCAATGTTCTCTTCCACCCAAAGGATGGAAGAGGCACCTCCAACCCAACCAACTCCATCAATGCCACGGTTATTCCAATCCAAATGGACCCAATCAAACAACCACAACCTGCTCCAAGCTTCCAAGAAGCATTGGAGTTTGCATCCAAGCAGCCTCAATGGTTGCATAGCATTTTGAGGGTGATTTTAAAGGATCTTGAAGGGGCCAAGGAACCAGGAACAAAGAATCAGAATGGCTACGCCTGTTGATCTTGCTTCAAAGACCTCAAGGCCTAGTAAAGCAAGGTCAATCAATGAGGAAACCTCAGTGGAGCTGGGTGGGATCAAGAGAATCAAAAAATTGAGCTTCCAGATGAGCAATGGGCCCATCTGTAACAAAGAAATGTTTTTTTAAAAAAAACTTACTTCTTCTTAATTTTTTGTTCACTATTTTTTTTTCTTTTTTAATAGTTGGAGCGCAACAGGAAACTTGTTAAATGGAGGGGTACTGCTTTCACCCTATACAATATGATGGCATCCTTGCTGGATGGAAGGCAAGCCATGTGGTTTTCAAGTACCAACTCAGCCATTTCCTCAAGCCAATTTTTGGCCAACACAAAAAGTCAATCACTGGGGAGCTGCAGACATCCAATGTCAGCTTGCTACTATTTACAGAGCAACCTGTCAAAATAGAAAATAAAACCCAAAAATGACAAAATAAATATATAATTCATGAAATAGAATAAGGAAGGTTAAACCCCAAAACATTATTGCATTTTTAGATTCCCCATCCAAAATTAGGTAGGGTCACTCACTGACCCCACCCTTGAATTCCAACTCCTTCATATTTTAAATAATTTTTAAATAAAAACAAGAGTTACCTGAATTGGTAAAACTCCATTCAATAAATTGTCACATATAAGTTTCACACCTAAAATTCAGTCAGAATTGAGTTGTTGTGTATATTTTAGTAGTTACACACAAAATTTGTTTTTGTAACCATTCCCGTGCGCAGCCCCGCCTCTCTACATACAGTCTGTGTTCCTCCAAGCATACTACTCTTGCATAAGGTGTCCAGAAGCGGATTCATCTTTCAGATCTTTCACTATTCCCACACGCAAAGCAATTCAGCGCAGCTTCACACAGAAGATCATCAGCTCCCACGTTCCAGAACTTCTGGAAAATCAAAGTGAAGGTACAGTCTTGTCAGCTTGCTACTATATACAGAGCAAAACGGTCAAATAGTAACACAAAACTATGAAAAATAAGAATATCTCAATTAACAAAATAAGGAGTGAGAAATCCATAAATATTATTACAGAAATGGATTCCTCACCCAAAATTAGGTAGGGTCACTCAATGACCCCACCCTTGAATTCCAAGTCCTTATATTTTTAAAATAATTAAAAAGAAAAGTACTAAAAAGTACAACACCAGTATGGCACTTTTTGGCCATTCTAATATTTCACACGTATTTTCACGTATAGGGTTTACACCTAAAATTCACTCAGAATTGAAGTGTTGTGTATATTTTAGGAGTTTTACCTGGAAATGTGTTATGTCACAATTCCCGCGCGCAGCCCCGCATCATTACATATCCCTACGTACTAGTAGTAGCAGATTCCCGTGTACTAGAGACCCGCGCGCATATGATTCTGCCACGCACGCAGCGGATCCTACCCCAAGCGCATCTGTACTAACTGATCCCCGCGTCTGGATCAGTTGTGACTAATCTGACAACCAGGTACCGCTCAGAAGAGCTACAACCTAATTAGGGTTGCCTAGTATATGTAAAAAACTGACATATGCATTACTAATGATCTAAAAAGATCAAAACTTGAATAAAATTAATGAAAATTAATTTCAAAACATTTTTTAATAATAAATCAAAGATCAAGGATTATCATGTTAATCACTAATCCTGATCTTTGAAGACCACAAAACACTGCAAGGAGTATTCATAAAAATTATTTAAAATTATCTACATGATCAGCAAATGATGAAAAATTAGTAAACATTCACATCCGCATGCTTTAAAGAAAGATCAATAGTACAAATGAAGGATGAGTACAGAATGATCAAATTTACGCCATAACAGATTAACAGATCCTGTGGCTAAAATAGCGCAGAAATCCAGCAGATCTAAGGACAGCTGATTGAAAGCACCAATTGGACGTGCTAATCTTTCCCTTACTGGCTTGCCAGCCTCAGCCCACAAGCAGAACCCTCTCTAAGTGCCCTGAGAAGATCAAAATCACCCCAAAAAGGTATTTATACAGACCTCTTTGGATCCATTATTCCATCATCAGTTACCAGGAATTATTTATTATCAATCAGAAACCGTTTTATTATTGATCAAGTGCTTATATGGAGATAAGAAAGTGATTTATGACTTAGTCTGTAGTAGTATTGTTTACCTTTATTAACCAATCAACCATTGAAGTTTAGTCAAGCAATCTACCCCATCTGCTCTGAAACCCTTCCAATTATTCCAGGATTTTCGTGGCAAAGTGCTCAGAGTGAGTGTTACCCTTCCTGTCTTGGCCATTTGTGCTGTTAAGCCCGGCCATTAGTGGAATAAGTCCTTTCTAAGGCACCCATCTTTATTCCAAGGTTCTCAAACTACCTAAGGAGGCCCCTTGAAGAGAGGTTGCTAGTCTGTAAAGATCCCCAGTAGTATAATACTTTGGCCCCTCTTTTATATTATATTGAAAACCATTTACTACCAAACCATTCATTCAAACCTTGCAAATCCTCTTATTAAATCATTTATTTCAGATTCTAAGTGTTTATTATTGGAATAATAATTATTATTATCATTCCAGCATTTTTATCCCTCTCTGTAGCTAAAGGACTGCAAGGTTCCTTGTATCAGAGAGCTGACAAGTCTTTCCCAGCTAAAACTTACTTGGATCAACCTTGCATACGTAATAACATGTCATATGCACAGCAAATGATCCTGGAACATAATTTATCAGATAAAAAAGTTGAAAACTTGAATAGAAAACCTCTTGATTCAAAATACAAATAAATAAGGATCACCACAAATCAGACTGATCCAGATCTTTGAAGACCATGAAAAATATCAAGAATATGTCATAAACATTATTAAAAAGTATATTTGTTATCAGCAGTTAATTAACAATCAATAAACACTCACTTTTAATCAAATTATTCAATAATAATAGCACCATCAAAGGATACGTGCAGGAACATCAAAAATGACAAACTAGTACATTAACAGACCCTGAAGCTAAAATAGTACAGAAATCCAGAAGATCTGTGATAAGCTGATTGACAGCACCAATCTGACATGCAACACTTGCCCTGGCTGGCTTTCTAGACTCAGCCCATGAGCTGGAACCTCTCTAGGTTCCCTGAGAAGCTTATTTTCCACCCCACAAAAGGTATTTATACAGACCTTCTTTGGCTTATTGTTCCCAAGTTACCCTGAATTTTACCAGTTATTATCCAGACATCTTGCCATCGCTTATCAAGTGCTTAAAATAGTTAAGCAAGTGATTTATGGCCCTATTCTGATTTATTATTGAATTATTCTGTACCCTTTGCCTGCTCATTTGAAGGTTAGTCAGCAAAAACCCCTGAATTCTTGCTCTGAAATCCTTCCACTGAACCACCATGATTAATTTCTGGAAATTAAGTAATTTCTCTACTGTTATCTGGCTTGTTTTTCTGTGATTTCACCGCCAGTTTATCTGGATAAGTCCCCTGAAGAGGCAACCATTATTTCCAAGGTCTTGTACTGTCCAAAGTTACCCCTTGAAGAGAGGTTGTTTTTCTGTAAAGATCCCCAGTAGTATAATACTGTGGCCCCTTTTCTTATTAATATAATTCAAAATCCTTTATCCAAACCATTATTAACCTTTCACTTGCTCATAAAATATCCATTCTAGAGCATTTTATGAGTTAATTATTTTAATTATTATTATTATAAATATTCCAACACCACAATCATTTTCTATAGCTAAATGACTGCAATGTTCCTGGTAGAGAGCTAAAATCCAACAATGAAGTTTCATTGGTCAAAACTTTTGAATATTTTATTTCTCTTCTTTTTCTTTGTTTATTTTCTCTTAACTTCTTTTCTTTTATGTTCTATGTGCTATGTTTTCTTTTCTTTAAGTTCTTTGTTC
The DNA here is from genome assembly GCA_025617555.3 of Puccinia polysora. Classification (NCBI taxonomy): domain Eukaryota; kingdom Fungi; phylum Basidiomycota; class Pucciniomycetes; order Pucciniales; family Pucciniaceae; genus Puccinia; species Puccinia polysora. Next base: position 28,039,980 of record CM062625.1, read on the forward strand.
TATCTTTTTCTCTCAGTGTCCGCTCTCTAGCTTCACTTTTCCTCTGTCACCTGGCTGTCGCTGCCTTCACTCATGCCCGTGCTCCCAGCTCCCCAACCTAACCTAAATCCATTTCCTGGAATTGAGGTGATCGGGGCAACACCTCACTTGACAAAGATCAACTCAAACCAAAAATGGCTACTCTATGAATCCAGAAACTCAATACCCTTTGAATCTCAAAATCTCAACTTTCACTATTGATTTCTCTCTTCAGCGCCACCCTCTTTCCCATTTTCTTTCCTCTCTCTATATTTCTTCAACTCTTTTCTTCATTCTCACTCAATCTCTACCCCAAACCTCACACCCTGGCTGTCTTCAATCTCAAGTATGTCTGCTATGGCTGGTTTCTTTCAAGTTCTCAACCTTTCAATCTGATTCTCAGTCTATTTTCATATTAGCCTGCTTGCTCCTCAACCATCAACTCTATTGGTCACTCTTTTTCCAATGATCTCTTTCTGCTATCTCTAGAGTCAATCCACTTGATTTTGGTTTTATGAGTGTCTTATTCCTTCTTTTTAGAGTCTTTTCTTATCTTTTGTCTATTCTTTTACTGATGCTTTGCTCTGTGAAGCCCTTTTTATTATTATTTCTTTGAATTTAACTTCAGAAATTCATCAAAAACTCAATGCCAATTTGTTAGGAAAAAAAGGACCTACTGGAAGATGGACAAAAAAATGACCCAGATGATCAAAAGAACCCTCAAATCAATCCCACAAGAATCATCCAGCTTGAGGGGATTGTCTGATACAGTCCAGGCGCTTCAAAATGATTCAAGGTTAACCCTTTGTGATTTGATGTGTGCCAGCGAGACCTTTGAAATTAATTGAGACTTGGCCCCAATCTTCAAAGCAAAGGTGTCAGGGAATTTGTTCTGAATGTTTAATATGATTATTTTTATTTTTATTTTTTTCAATTCTGTTTTGAAAAAAAATAAAATGAAAAAAATGTTTCTTCTCAAATAAAATGTTTTTTTTTAGAAAAGAATTTCTTTATTTTTGGTATTTTTTGTATTTTTTTGGAAGGTAATATGAGCTTTAAATATTTGAGAATTAAGTGAGTTAACAAGAGTTACAAATATCAGGAATGACTGAGTTATATTGAGTAATAAAATTCAGAAATTACTGAGTAATATTGGGTAATAAAATTCAGAAATTACTGGGTAAAATTGGGTAAGAAAATAATTGTTAATCTCTATTTAATATTGAGTAATAAAAAATCATTTGAATCATTCCATTTCTTTGGAAAATTTGAGGAATAATTAATTGAGTAATATTAAGCAATAAAAAAATTAAATCAAACATTAACATAATTCAAATGGTTTTTGTAACTTTTCAACATTTTGGCTTCAATGGTATCTCTGTTTTTGGATGCCCTCTTGGTTTCTGAATTTGACAATCCTAATTTAAGTCCTTCATTATCTTGATATAAATTAGATTTATTAATTGTCTCTTGATTCATTGGCTTGAAAGATTGATCTTCTAGAGGGTCTTCATCCTCTAGTAAATCTGAGAAAGTTGTTTTGATGAAATTGTGGAAGAACATCATACAAGTGAGCATTTTGGATTTTAAATTAGATGAATATTCACTCCCTATGGCCATAGCCTTTAATCTCCTTTTGATGAAACCAAAAATCCTCTCAATCACATTTCTTGCTGAAGAATGGTTCAGAATGAATAATTCTTCTTCTTTTTGGGTCTAAAAGAAAATTAAAATTGAACAAAAATCAATACTAAAATTTAGAATCAAAAAAATAAAAAAAATGAAAAATGAAAAAAATGAAACTCACTTATTTGCAAAATTATCCCTGTTAAAAAAAACTAATCAGCCCCTCTAGATATGTTTCCCCCTTAGAGAAACTTGGAATTATTCTTTATTTTTTGGCCACTGGATATTCAAATAGAAAAATTCAGCAAAGATTCCAAATATCAGCCTCCACCATCTGAAGGTAAGATTTTTTTTCAACCACTTTTAGAATAATAAACCAGTTTGTCAATAACCTGGTCTCCAAAAATAAATCCATTGAGAAATTTTTTACACTTCCCACTGAGAAAACTCCAGTTTCCACCTTCATCTCAGAAAATGCCAAATTCAGATCATTTTTCAAAGATGGTATTGGGGGAAATAGATGGCACTCACATTACAATCATGGTTCCAGATTCAAAAAGAGAAACCTTCATAGACCACAAATAAGATTTTTCACAAATGGTTTCAAAGCTTGCAATTTTGATATGGAATTCACCTATGTTCTAGCTGGATGGGAAAGAAGTGTTTCTGATGGAAAACTTTTGAAAATTTCAAGAGAAAGCTCTTTCAGAATACTCAAAGTTAAATAATTTTTGGGGGATGCTGGTTTTGGTTTGCGCAATACTTTTATGGTTCAATACAGAGTAATGATATATCTTTTGAAATATTGGGATTGTTGTCACTTGCCTACTCACCAGAGGAATGTCGGGCCCTTCAGCTTGCTCCCGGTGCTGGATCTCCAAATCCAAAGCATCTGTTCATCCCTTCTCCGCCATCTTGTCTCAATCCCAATCCCGCTTTTTCAAACCTGATCCCATCAATCTTCCTAAATTCTCATCTTATTCATCCCACTCCTCCTTCAACTTAATCTTCCCCTCCTACAACCGCTACCACTGCTTCCTTCAAGGATCCTTCAAAAACATCCTGCTCCCATTCAATCAAATCCTCGCATCACTGTCAATCCTCTCAACCTTGATAAAACAAAACTCAACACATCACTGCCCAACAAATCCAACATCATTCTCAAAACAATTAAGCTGATCAGTGTTAAGTTAATGGAAGTCTTTATGCTTGATTGCCTACAAAGACCAATGGACTAACAAATGAGGAAAGTAAACATATTGATGAAATAGCAAGATTATAAATGAAAGACAACGGTTGAGTCTTACCCAGGATGTTTTCTCTAATATTGAGACAGACGTTGGCAGTGAGAAAGGAGAGGAAAGGAAGCAAAGGAATAGCACAAGGAGAATAGAAAGGGAAACTGTGGCAACAATAGATAGAGAGGATGAGAATGTAGTCGTAGGACAATGAGAATCATAGATAAGTATCTCACATCTGATCAGCTTAATTTTTTTGAGAATGATGTTGGATTCATTGAGCAGTGATTTGTCAAGTTTGGTTTTATTGAGGTTGAGAGGATTGAGAGTGATGCAAGGATTTGATTGAATGGGAGCAGGATGTTGTTGAAGGATCGTTGAAGGAAGCAGTCATAGCGGTTGTAGGAGGGGAAGATTAAGTTGAAGGAGGAGTGGGATGAATCAGATGAGAATTTAGGAAGATTGATGGGATCAGGTTTGAAAAAGCGGGATTGGGATTGAGACAAGATGGCGGAGAAGGGATGAACAGATGCTTTGGATTTGGAGATCCAGTACTGGGAGCAAGCTGAAGGGCCCGACGTTCCTCTGGTGAGTAGGCAAGTGACAACAATCCCAATCTTTCAAAAGATATATCATTACTCTGTATTGAACCATAAAAGTATTGCGCAAACCAAAACCAGCATCCCCCAAAAATTATTTACCTTCAGGTATTCTGAAAGAGCTTTTTCTTGAAATTTTCAAAAGTTTTCCATCAGAAACACTTCTTTCCCATCCAGATAGAACATAGGTGAATTCCATATCAAAATTGCAAGCTTTGAAACCATTTGTGAAAAATCTTATTTGTGGTCTATGAAGGTTTCTCTTTTTGAATCTGGAACCATGATTGTAATGTGAGTGCCATCTATTTCCCCCAATACCATCTTTGAAAAATGATCTGAATTTGGCATTTTCTGAGATGAAGGTGGAAGCTTGAGTTTTCTCAGTGGGAAGTGTAACAAATTTCCCAATGGATTCTTTTTTGGAGACCAGGTTATTGACAAACTGGTTTATTATTCTAAGAATGTCAAATAAGTGAAAAATGTTTAACTAAAATTTATTTATTTCTGGTTTTGATTATGATTGTTAATGATTGGAATTAATAGAGAAAATTGAAAAAAAATCTTACCTTCAGATGGTGGAGGCTGATATTTGGAATCTTTGCTGAATTTTTCTATTTGAATATCCAGTGGCCAAAAAATAAAGAATAACTCCAAGTTTCTCTAAGGGCGAAACATATCTAGAGGGGCTGATTAATTTTTTTTCTACTTGTAATTATAAAAGTGATAGAAAAGATTCTTTTCTGATTCCAAATTTTTCATAACTTTTTAGGGAATTTTCATTTTCAATCATTTCTTAAATCCATCAATATCCAGGAAGCGAGGATATATTCTTTGTAATCCTAAAATTTGAGTGCTTCATCATTTTTGAATGTATATATTATTTACATTCATAGCCATGAGGTTGTGAATTAAGAGTAGTTGACACCTTTTTTCATCTTGTAGCCGGGTGTTTTGATTGAGGTGGTGGGTGGTGGGAGATGAGGGCATGATTGAAAATGAGGGGGATTGATGGAGATTTGACTGCAAATGTGGCTGGTTTCAATGAGGCCAAGGTGGATATTTGACTCCAATCAAGGCTGAAATCAATAATTTTGATGAGGCAGAGTTGGGATGGACTTGCAGAGGGTTTCATTTTGTCATGTTTAGTGATTGAGTTCTTTGCGGGGTGAGTTTGATGATTTGGTTGGGGTTGCACATACATTTGCAAATGGGGGTGTATGTTGCAAAAACAGAGTGTATAATACTTGGGGCCTTTTCCTTTCCCAAATACACATACACATTCATGTGTGCAGTTGCCAAATGCAGCCTTAAATTTATTCCATTATATTTTCAATGAAATAAGATTATAAAAAACTAAACTAAGATTCTCAATATGAAAGGCTCTGGGATTTTTATGGGATTTTTCAAGGGAACACAATCAGTCTGATTCAAGCAAATAAAATTCATTTGAACTGCCAATTTTAATTGAAGGAAAGGGAATATATTTTCCTAATCTCATGGATAACAACCTGAATAGAATGTATTATTCAGTTTAAATAGAAAATCTGGTTCTTTCAACTTCTTTTTTTCAAAAAAAAAGTGTGTATTCTATACTTGCCTTCCACAAAAAAAAAAAAAAAAAAAAAAGTGTTTATTCTATACTTGCCTTCATTTTTCATTTCATGATTCTTATGTTTACCAGATAGTACAGATTTCAAAAAAATCTAACCAATATCTTTCCAAATATAAACTCCTTCCGGCTCACTCATCTTCTTCCAGTGAAAAATTCTTATGACCCTAAAAATTGAAACTTTTCTTTTGATGTCCAAGACAAAACTCATTTCAAGTATCATCTGAATTAATCATGTTTAAAAAATTTTGAATAAATTTTGATCCTCTAATAAAAAAAGTTCAGATCACAATCAATAAAAAAACAGATTTGAAATTTTGAAAAGATGAATATTCTCTGAATTTGGATTTCCTCCTTTTCTATCATTCATAACTTATGGGGTTATATGATGCAATAGCTTTAGATGATATTCCAAAGAAATTCCAGAATCTCCTCAATAATTATTTTTTGAAATGATGAGCTTATTCTGAATCTCATTCCAGCCCATTTAAATTCATTGTTTTCAATCCAAAAAAAAAATTGAAAAAGATGTTTATACACGTATATATATTGAGGTATTTCTTAGAACCTTGATGGGTCCCCTCCTCAATATGAATTTCAGATTGAAATCACCAGAAAGGCCACTCTGTTTTATCCTCCTTGACAAACTGAACACTCTACCCAACTTCATCACACTCTCACCTCAATTTATCTGAAATTTCAATTCTCCAAACCTCAAACTTCACATTCAATTAAATGAGTACCACTTATTGTTTCTAAATTCTTCCCCAAAAGCTCCAATGTTTTTTTACTAATATTTCACCCCCCCCCACTCTGGCCATTTTTGGAAATATCACCAGAAATGAGTTAGCCCCCCCCTTTCAAGCTCTTTTCCTCTTATCTTTTCCTCTCACTGACTTGAAGCCCCCCTCCCCCCCGTGGCTTAGCACAACATGGCAGGCAAAACAAAAATTTCAGATTATACTATTTAAGTGTAGCCAACTCCCCAAGATAAAATAAGTGTGAAATCTCAAAATAAATGTATTTAATTTGTTTTTTTGAACAAAATAATGAAAAAAATGAGACATATTGATTTAAAAATAAAATATTCTTAGGAGGAAATTGATGCTATGGGGAAGAATTGATAAAAAAATTCATGCTCATTCAATTGAATGAGGATTTTGAGGTTGTAAGAACTGAATGTTCAGATGAATTGAAATGGCAGTTTTATAATTTTGGGTAGGGTGTTCAGCTTGTTAAGGAGGATGGACAAGAGTGGCCTTGCTGGTGATAATCCTTGGCCCTTTCAGGATTTTATATTGCACTTATAAATCATCAAAATTTTTCAAAGGCAAATGGAAATGCTTGAGCTTCCCAATTTTCAAAGTAACTATATAATATCATACATTAAAAAATCTATTCAATTCTTTTGATTGGTCTATTCAATTTTGGAATGAATCTGAATCTTTATGAAATTTTTAACTGGTTATGCTTCAAAAATCCCTTTTTCCTGGTCTAGTTTCATTTGAAACTTCAATCAAAATAAAATAATCACATTATAAAGTTGTTTCAATTGTGATATTCCTTTCTTTATTCAAAGCTCTGATTTCAGTCTTTCAGTCAAAAGTTTGGGCCAACCTTCTTGAAATCATTAATTCATATCAACCCTTTAGCTTTAAATTCTAACCTTTAAATCCATATTTGAATTAATTATTGTTAAAATATAGCACAATTTTCCAGAGGAAGATATTGCTTAATTTGTTATTTTTCAGTAACGGCTCATTCAATTTCAACCTTGCTTTTCAATGTTCTATGGGTAATGTTCAATTCAGGGCTCCAGTTGTGTGGGAGTTGTGTAGGGCCCCACATGACCTGTGGGAGTTGTGTAGGGCCCCACACAACCTGTGGGAGTCGTGTAGGGCCCCACACAACCTGTGGGAGTTGTGTAGGGCCCCTCAATGCGTGGGGGCCCATACACTACTCCAAACAGTTGTTCTAAACACGCGCAACCCCTGGGGGGCCATATACCCCCCATAATGGGCATTTTTGATTTTTGTACCCCTGTACACAACCATATTATTTATTATTTATTATTTATCATTTATTATATATTGTTTATTGTTTATTATTTGTTATTTCTTATATATAATTTATTATTCATTATTTATAATGTATAATTTATAATTTGTTATTTATTATTATTTATTATTTATTATTTATTATTTATTATTTATTATTTATTATTTATTATTTATTATTTATTATTTATTATTTATTATTTATTATTTATTATTTATTATTTATTATTTATTATTGATTATTTATTATTTATTATTTATTATTTATTATTTATTATTTATTATTTATTATTTATTATTTATTATTTATTATTTATTATTTATTATTTATTATTTATTATTTATTATTTATTATTTATTATTTATTATTTATTATTTATTATTTATTATTTATTATTTATTATTTATTATTTATTATTTATTATTTATTATTTATTATTTATTATTTATTATTTATTATTTATTATTTATTATTTATTATTTATTATTTATTATTTATTATTTATTATTTATTATTTATTATTTATTATTTATTATTTATTATTTATTATTTATTATTTATTATTTATTATTTATTATTTATTATTTATTATTTATTATTTATTATTTATTATTTATTATTTATTATTTATTATTTATTATTTATTATTTATTATTTATTATTTATTATTTATTATTTATTATTTATTATTTATTATTTATTATTCATTATTTATTATTTATTATTTATTATTTATTATTTATTATTTATTATTTATTATTTATTATTTATTATTTATTATTTATTATTTATTATTTATTATTTATTATTTATTATTTATTATTTATTATTTATTATTTATTATTTATTATTTATTATTTATTATTTATTATTTATTATTTATTATTTATTATTTATTATTTATTATTTATTATTTATTATTTATTATTTATTATTTATTATTTATTATTTATTATTTATTATTTATTATTTATTATTTATTATTTATTATTTATTATTTATTATTTATTATTTATTATTTATTATTTATTATTTATTATTTATTATTTATTATTTATTATTTGTTGTTTATTATTTACTATTTATTATTTATTATTTATTATTTATTATTTATTATTTATAATTTATAATTTATCATTTATCATTTATAATGTATAATTTATAATTCATTATTTATTAATTATTATTTATTATTCATTATTTTTTATTTAGTGGAGGCTACACAACTTGATTTTAGTTGCTTAGCATCCCACACGGCTCATTTGAGTTGTGTAGGGTGCCACATGGCCCGTTGAGTTGTGTACAGAGTTGTGAATTCAACATTACCCATGTTCTATTCCTCATGTTCATTTTTTTCTTTAGAAAAAAATTCACTTTTTAATAAAAATTATTTTTTTCCTGCTGTAGAATGTTCCTAAATTTTGTTGATTTCATACAGTTTTTTGAAATCCTTTGTGTAAGAAGTGTAAATTTTGCTTGTTCCCACTTGACTGATTCTGAAACACTTATATCAAATCCCCCACATTTTAACTTATCTTCATGCCAAATTTGAACTATGATTTATCTTCAAAATTCTCAACTTACTCCATGGTTACTTCAAGCTATCATATAATAATTTTCTCTCTTCAGCACAATGACTGACTAAAGTTTTTGTAGTCTATTGGGGTAGTTGTGTTGCCATGGTATTGAATTTGAATTTAAATGTAGAGAAAAGTAAAAAAAAAAAAAATCAAACTAAACTAAACCAATTTTAACTTTCAAATTTTGTTTTAAAGGAAAGAATAAAACTGTGATAGTCAGGTTTAAAAGCCCAGTTTTAGATGAAGTTTATCCATATCATCCTTGATTTTCCACCTAGTTAGCTTCTGTTCTTGCTTGATGGATAATGAGTTGGCCCTGTTGAAAATATAGCACTGATTGAATCAATTTATCAAATCTCTCAAATTGCCAGGTATGTTCTGTGTGGCTAATGAGCAAGTTGATTTTTTGACACCATGGATTGACTGATTGGTATGATACTAGTCAACCAATGTGGGTTTCCTTTATGCCCACACCTTTGAATGTAAACTTGTGCCCGGAGGACCATGAGCAGGAAGAAAGATGACTTGGGATGTGATATATCAAGAGTGATTATGATTATTGTTCCAGCAAACAAAAACAAAACTTGATCGATTCATGTCTTGAGGGGTTGATTGGATGGTCCACTTGAAGGTGGTGGTTGATGGGTTGACTACCAAGTTGGGTGGATCCCCCTTTCGCACGCAACTCGTCACCAGAGCGGGCCGGGCATATCGCCGCAAGCGAGCCTAGTCAGTGTATGTACTTTAAGCGCACCACAATGGGAGTGGGCTGCTTTGGCAAGTTGACAGTGAGGCTATTGTGTACCGTGACACTGAGAGCGAGCGACGATAAGCAAGAGTTCGAACGAAGTCGAGAAAGCAAGATAGATATCCATCATGCCAGATAACGAGAATCCAATCCTCAAATCAAACTCGACGGTCTCGGACTTATTTGGAGATTCATCTCTATCGTCCTCAAAACATCAACGCACGTGGAGGAAACGCCTGGTCGATATCGAGCAGGATGATTCTCTCAACTTTAAATCGTGGGATGATCTTGATCTTGATGGTCAGGGTGATCGCTTCGAGTCTAATCATCAAGCAGTCATCAATGAAGAAGAAGAAAAAATCAATTCGAATGAAATTTTCGGTTGGTTTTTTCTTTCCGCTCTTTGAACTCGCTTGGGAAATCCAACTCATTCACCAAACTCAAGAAACGAAAAACTTAATTCGAATATCTTTCGTCCTTCTTTCTTTCTTCTTAGATTTGATTAGATCGATTACAGATCCTGAACATCCCTTAACTCTGGAAGATCTATCGGTCGTTTCCGCCGAGCAAATTTCAGTCACGCATCCGGATGATCCGGAAGATAGCCCTCACGTGATGGTTAGATTCACTCCAACGATTCCACATTGTTCCATGGCTACCTTGATCGGTACTTGTCTTTGCCTTCCTCATCACGCGCTCCTTGTGCCCTTTTTTTTTTAATCAAATGGAGATCTCCTTTTCTTTTTTGCTCTCTCTTCAGGGTTGACATTGCGAGTTCGATTATTGAGATCTTTACCCGAACGATTCAAGGTAGACATCAAAATCAAAGAAGGAACTCATCAATCTGAAAACTCGGTCAACAAAGTAAGTTGGCATCAGCTTAACTACCAACGAGGGTTTTTTTTTCTTTTTTAGGCACCAATGACGCAAGAAACGCCTTGGCCGCCAGCCTCGAATGTAGCGGCTGAGCGGATCATCCGTCTCTTCTACTGTCGATGAAAATGTTTATTCCGTTTTTTTTTTTGTTTCTGTTCTTCCCTGGGACCTTCCGACCAGCAATTAAACGACAAGGAACGAGTCGCCGCCGCATTAGAAAACAGCCATCTCCTGGGTGTCGTCCAACAGTGTTTGAGCACTGCTCATCTTCGCGGCTCAAAGCAAGCTGCTGCCTAAGCTACCCCAAGCCGGAGGATGCGTGAATTTACATCATCACAGCATCCTCGGTCTTTCGTATTCGTCTTTATTCCTTTTTATATATATATATTTTGGGAACAATGAACCTGTTGTAAACTGGTCTTATTGCACACAATTTAAGCACTCATGTATTATAATCTCGTTCGACCTTCTTGCTCCGTGGCCTCACCCTCGAGACCAAGTTAGGCCCAGGACCCCAATCGCGAACGGCAGGATCCCCATGATCCAAGGTGTCCTGGGATCATGTGAACGGAAGTTGAAGGGTAGTAATCCTTAAACTCATGGGAGATAGGGTACAATAACGTAAATACACGATGGCTTGAGCTAAAAAAATCGATTTCCAGAATCCTAATCTATTTCAAATCATCATTGGAGGGGACCGGATCGCACAACATTGACATGTGGTTAGGCACCCTGAGTCGTCAATAAGGGGCGATTTTCTTGGTTGGCAGTCAAACCAGTTGTTGGGAGGCGGGTAGGGAAGAAAAGTGACGGTAGCAGAAGAGCAAAAAGACCGAATCACGGAGGATTCAATTGCAGAAGGGTGAGAGAGAGAGGAGGTGATGCATTTGATGTCTGCACACTTGATTAGAGTGAACAGAAGTAGAGGCCGGCAATACGAAGGCTTGGTTCCGATTACTCATGCCCAAATGTGCAGCTAGGTTGTGTAGGTCAATGTTTGGCCATTTATAGGGCCCGGGGGGTTTTAGCCCCTCGGGCTCAATCGGATCCATCCATTCAACTCGGTGAGTGAGCAGTGAGTTGGACTTGGTTCCCTGGCCAACCAATGGGTTCGAGGCCTTACCCCGGCGGCAGGAACCTGCGTATTTGTACATTCTCTTACTTGTCCATCGACTTGTGGTTCCACTTCTCAAAGGTTGAAAAAACTTGGATGGGATTGGGTTAGGTTAGGTTTGATGAGACCTTGGTATCTACCCTTGTCTCGATAAAATCCTCGACAACGACGCGCGAGGGTGGATAACTGTCGAAAACCCGATTTCGCACCCTCGTTGCAATAAATCGGGCCCGCGCGACGATTGTCGAGCAGTTACGGAGCGGGTCCCACCATTGTCCCTTCCACAGATCCCCGCTCGATAAGGGTTGGGACCGCCCCCAAATAGGGAAAAGTGATTGCTTCGGCGTCATTTTAATTTCAAAAAAAAAAAAAAAAAAAAAATCAGAACAATTCCGGGCAACATCAAATGGGAGGGGGTTGTCAATTGAAGCAATGATGTTGAAAGGGGGGGGGGTATGGTAGGTCAGGATGCTTATTGGGTTGGGCCCACCCCTTTTTGGTAAGCCCAAAACCGGCCTGTGCATAAGTGGGCTGTGGCGGACCGGGTACACTCAAAGGTTTGTTGAGCCCAAATTGTTGGACTTTCTGCGGGTTCGGGCCAGTTAGCAGGCCCCCCCTTTTTTAAAAAAATTGAAAGCTGTTTGTGGTGTTCAAATAGCTCAATGCAATTTTACAAAAAGGTGATGCACTTTCAAATCATGAAAATATGCAGGTGTGGGGAAAAACAAGATTTTTGATTAATAGAGAAATATTATTCAATTTTTCATCTAATCTTGACTACAGATCAGGGCTTCAAGGGCCTCTGAAACCAGTTTTGTTCTGAAGTCATCCAAAACACAACCACTGGTAGAGAAGGCCTAAAAGAGTAAAAATAAAAATGAATTAATTATCACACAAAATTTAATAAAAAATGGAGGTGAGTCTTACTGATTGTGAGGCAATAGAAGTTGTTGGAACCATCAACATTGTCTTTTCTAAACAAGCTAATGTTGGAAATTGACAAGAATTTTGTTTCCACCAGTTGAGCAAGCTAAATTCAGAACTACTTTCCAGTATTTCAATCAAAGGTTCTTGAAGGTATAAATCCAATTCAGCCAAAGGAGTGCTTGATTGAGATTGTGTGTTTCCTTGTAAAAACTTGAAAAACCATCTGATTTGAAATTTCTATAGGTTTTTTAAACAATTTCACTAAAAGTAAAATTTTGTTTTTCCACTAATGATTTAGGAGAATAAGATTCAAGCAATACATATATTGTTTTTCTGAGGTATTGTACATAATTATGAACTTATTCAATATTTGTGGTCTTTGACATGGTGTATTCTAAGTATTTGAGCTTGTAGCAGGGATCAAAAACAATTGAAAGAGCTAGAAATTCATTCAAGTTGGACCAGCACTTGCAAAATTCATTAATCATTGGCTGAACTATTGAGGTAATATGATCATTTCCAATTTCTTGAGATGAAACTTCTAGATGATATTCTATGTCCTTCAGAGTAAGGAAATATAGGTTGGGAGTTGGATATCTTGTACCAGAAAGCTCATTTTTTGCTTGTTAAAAAATTCCAAAGAAGTCCTTCATCACTCCATGTTCAAGCCATTCAGCCTCAGAAGGGCAGTCTGAAAATTGTGAGTCTGAGATCTGATGATTCTGAAATGCTGATTTGTATGGAAATGCAGAAGAGATCATTTCATGGGTTGAGTTCCATTGTGTTGGGACATCAATAGTAGGTTCCTTCAGTTTTTTTTTGGGAGAGGCCAACAATATCCATGGAACACTCAACATGTTGTTTTCTTGATTTGGAACCTCTGACAAACTTGATGCTGGATCTGAGTTTGTTGATAGCATCAAAAGAAACATTTAATCCATATTTGAAAATAAGGTTGAGGATATGAGCTGCATATCAAAAATGAAGAAAATTACCACCCAACTCCAATGCATTGTTTGGATGTTCAAGAAGTAAATTGTGTATTTGGTTGATTGCACTATAATTAGAGCGGGAATTATCAGTAGTAATGAATGAAATATTATCCACCAAGTTCCAAGCATGAAGGGTCTGGGCTAGTTGTTCACTGATTGCAATTCCAGTATTTGAAGCTGGAAGTGGTTTGAATGGTAAAAGTTTCTTGTTGAATTTCCAGTTATGATCTATAAAGTAACTGTTAAATTGATGAATTGATGGAACTGAAAAGTGAGAAGGTTTAAATCTGAGGACAGGATGAGATGGCAAGAGCGCACTGAACAAGAAGAAGTCAACGCAGGAACCAAGAGATGGATGAGGAAACAACAATATCTCACCAGACACACAGACAGGACTGGTGGTCTTTTACTAGACAATGCAATTGACTGAGGATGAGGTGCAGAGACTAGTTTGAGTATTGATGACAAGATGAGAGGGTGAAGACAAGGTGAGGGAGAGAAGATGGACAAGATGAGGAGATGAGATGAGTTTTGAAAGGACAGATGAGTAGACAATGAAATTTGAGAGATGAGGAAAAAGCTGAGGAAAATGAACTGAGAGACCACAGGAACAAAAACAAGAACAGAGGAAGACAAGCAGGAGGACCTGGTGGTTCATTCTAAGGCAGAGATCTCTACATTTGAAGCATCCTCACTGACAGTGTACTCGTGCTTTACAGGACTTAGCAGACTCATCAACTTAACAGTAACCAGTAACAACCATGTAGCTGTCAGTTTGAGGGGATGTCCATAAATCAGTTGGAAGTGCAATTTTTTTAAATTTGTCCAAAATGGTTTGGATTGAGTACTTGAGGCTATTATATAACTCTGTCACATCACTTCTAACAGTATGTTGACTAATTGGTTGAAATAATGGTTGTACTTGCTTTAAAAATTTCCTGAATCCTTCATGCTCAGTCATCATGGATGGATACTCATGCTTAACAATCATCTTAACCATTTCCAATCTTGCAGTTTTCTGGCCAAACTTCCAAGTTAAAAATTTACCCTTTTCATGATTTAATAGTGTTTGTATTGTTGGTCCAGATGAGTCCCCTGAATGTGCACATCTTTCAGCATGAAAACAAAGGAAAGTTAACCCAAAATGCCCTGTTCTGGAAAGAGAAGCCTTTCAAGATTTGTAGATCTCTCTGAGATCATTACCTGATATATGAAAGATTATTTGATTCAAAATCAAAAAACATAAATGCCCCAAGCAAAACCATACTTACCTGCCTCTTTCCTCTCAAAGAATTCCCCCACATGCCGCACATTGCTTGTTGTTCACCTTTGTTTGTTTGATGGTTTGTCACCAACTACCACAGCACCATCCCCTTTGTTGGTCATCACATGGATGTTGATTCTGAAGCAGCAATCAGAGAGTTGCAAGTGGAGGACACAGATATGTTTAATGAAGAGGAAGGTCTTGGAGCAACCTGCACCTCTTCAAATCCCTGGTCCTAAGGCTCATACTCAAAACATCACCCAGACACCAATCCCCCATTCTCCAACTTTGGCTCCTTGGTTTCACCTATTGGGAGGCAGAACCGTTACCAATCCCTTCCCAAACACTCATACAACACCAAACGCCAGACTTGCCTCCCTTGATTTGTCAAAGAATAGCTTCAAAACCTTCCTCCATCTCTAATTGGGTGCCCACAAAGCAGCCTGAATCCCCATCTCCTGACCAAGCCCAACCTGAAAAGCCCGCTGACCTTCCCCAAAATCCAATATTGTTATTTGGGGTAAGCCCAAACCCAACCTGTGAACCTTTGGGCACAGGCTAGCCCGTGGGCTGCCCGTCCTGATAAGCACCCTGAATGGTAGGGTGGAGTTATGGAGGGGGAGGGCCTGGGGGAGAAAAACTAGAGTGGGGCTTGACATAATTTTGCTTTTCAAGCCTCAACAAGGATCCTTGTCAAGGATTTTGTCCATTGGACAACTATTGAGCCCTATTGAGCCCAAAATGGTGGCCCAAATGGGTAAATCCTCAATGAGTCCGCTTATCAAGAAGACTTATTGAGAGAGTGTTAGATGCTCTTAGGGAGTGGGATCCACCATTATTGCTTCTGAAAATACATGCTCAATAATGGTTGGGTCCACCCCTGCGCAATCCAATACCACCCTATCTTCATATTTGCTGCTCAACACCATCAACACAATCCCATTTCCAGGCATTTCAAAAACAAAAAAACAACAACCACATCAAAAATTGGCAAAACAATAGATCAAGTTTGCCATCAAGACCTCATCAACCATCCAAATGCAGAAAATTAAAAATAAAATGTCAAAACACAACATCAAAAAGCTCCAAAAATTTTAAACTTGTCCTTTTTCAGAAAAAACAACCTTATGGACCTTGAGGAAAAAAAAAATCCTATCTCTCCTATTTAGTGATGATGAAGCAGAACAATCTGATTTTTAAGATCAAATAAGAAAGAAATAGTTCTTTGTGCTTTTTTGGTAGGCAACAAGCAGCTCATCAAGGACTAATTTAGCCATCATCCAACTTACAACTCAAGATTCTTTGAGATAATATTCAGGATGAGAAAGAATACATTTGCAAGATTCTTATGAGATCTTCAAAAACACAAAAGCCTCTGTATCATGAATGAAGTAAGTTTCCTTGCATTATTTTCTTCTTCTTTTTTCAAGCTAATGATGTTTTTTAGATTGATTGTATGCTGCATTAGGATTGTTGTGACCAGATGGGCCTTTCCCCCCATCAAATGCATACCTCTGCAATCCATCAGCTAGAATATGAAAGTAGTGCAGATAGCACTGATGAATATGTATAAATTGGAGAAACAACTACCTTAAGAGGATTGAAGCAATTTATTACTGATTTGGTTAAGCTTTATGAAGGTGAGTATATGAGGCCTCAAGGCCAGAAGAACTGAAGACAATCACCATGAAAAAAAAGGCTGCACCTGCCAGAAGGTGTAGCACCTGGGTTGTTGAGTGGAACCTGTTTTGACTTTGTTGGGGTTTTGGAGTCAAACATCAAATTGATTTCTGGATGAAATCAGAAGATTCATGCAGAATAGTTATGAAATGAATAGATTGAATTGAAATTCATTACATAAAAGGAAGGATTGAGAATACTTCATTTAAATTTAAGACCATGATTTGATTGAACAACTTTCCAGTGGTTATGATTGGAATTGTACATCATGGGCCATGATTTTGAATGGCAAAAAGTTCCAAAATGAGAAGAATCAAAATTTTAGATAATGATCATTTCAAATAAGTGGTGCAAACAGAGATTTCCAATTTGCTGTTAGGTTTAATGCTTCAGTTTTCTGAGATTAAATCTAATTTATATTTTTGAATTCTTTAACTTATACATGTGTTTTAGATAGATATGTGACACAATACCCATTCCTCTGATTTCATCTTTTACCAATATATAATACAATAAAAAATTAGTCCATTTGTCTTCTTATATTTTCTCCTTTTTTTTTAAGGAAATACCAGTCAGAAAAATCAACAATGACATTTCTTCAGAAATTATTATTTTTGATATCAACTTTCTAAAGATTCAATTGCCACAACACAATAAACATCCTTTGAAGTTTGTGCTTTTTTTTGCTTCATGAGCCATGCTTGCCAAAAAACCTAATATGTTATCTTGATGTATCACAGATATTAATCCACCTTCTTGATAAACCATTTGAGCATTGAGATAATTGAGGCCAAGGTAGGTATTTCTTGAAGTATCAATTTTTTCCAAAGGGGAAAATTTTTCAACAATGAGGAAATTTTGAGCACAGTTTTTTTCATGAAAGATGGAAAATAACTTCCCCATCCCACAAGGGCCTTGATTTGATGGGGATGAAAAGGAAATCTGAGTATTAATTTTCTTGTAGCAATGGGGTGTTATGTGATGACCATGGAAGAACATTGATTTGCAAGGCAACCACTCCAGTTAGTCCCATGGCAATATATTGTATGTTGAGTTATTTTAAAGTTTTTTTTTTTAATTTTTCTTCTTCCAAAAAATTCATCTCTTCTTTAGCCCTTGAAAAATCACCTGTCTTGGAAGAGTAGAACAAAATTTGCAGATCTGGGAGTTGGTCAGAATTTATCCCCAAGCAATTCCAGTTGGATCCAATTTTTTCAACCAAGCCTTGAAGTTTTGCCCTTTCAAGGAATCCATTAAAGAGGGACTTATCAAGGAAACCTTAAAATTAAAAAAAGAATCAGTTCAAAGTGTGCCATCAAGAATCTACTTTTGAGAAATCTGTGTTACCTACATGTATTTTTATTTTTTTTAACCAAGGTCAAGATGTGATTCAGCCTTTCTCCTGAAAAACATGAAAATATTGAGGGAGGACCACAGAGCTTGATCATCTTAGCCATATGCTGAGAGAAATGAATTATTGGCTCGGGTTTAATTTCAGGCCCCCAATGTAGCTATAATTCCTCCTGGTAAGCCAAAATTAATTCCTCCAATTGGGCCAACTGGGCATCTTTAAGTTGATGTGACATGACCAGGTTGATAATACCAACTAGCTTGGAGGTAGTTGAGATAAGATTTTCCTCCCATGAGCCATTGGTTGTTTTCCACTTCCACCTTGGGATCAAAACAAGCACTACATGAATGGTGTAAAAAAACAACCATTCAGCAGCCTTAGGAGTACCAGATGTAGGTAAACCTATGTTTCTGGGCAACCTAGTAATCCAAGATTGAAATTAAATTGAAGTGGTACCATCTTGAAGACTTTTGAGTTCATCAGGAGTAATGCACAATTGATTTGATACAATACTTATTTCTTCTATTAATGAACCTGCAAGATGTGGATTTCTTTGATCTTCAGAAGAGAGGTAGGACCTTTCTTGCATGGAAATTTGAATGCTCTTCCCAGATTCATTTTGACTTCCTGATTTACTTTCAACAGATCTAAATGGATTTCTTTCTGGTGAGATATATTTTTTTCTTTCATTTCTCCTTGAATGTGGCCAAGGAATCATGTGAGCTGCTTGTTGAAGTATTCCCAAGAAGCCTTGGAGAACGGAAAACAGTTGGTTGAAGGAGTTGAGATTCAAAATATTCCTGAATTCTTGAGGAGCTGGGAGGATAAAGCCCTGGGATTTTCTGGACTGCAACAATTGGTACTGAAGTTCTTTTGTGCATACTTGATGGGCCTTCTTGCTGCTTATTTGCCCAATTTTAAACGTTTTCAATTGGATTGGGAGGAGAGTATTCCAGGTGTGCTGGAGAGCTATCTAAAAATGTTTGAACTCTTTTTTGGGTTACTCTTTGGGAATTTTCTGGTGACAAAGCGTTATTTTTTTTGGATCCAGATTTGAGGCTGCTAACCTCAGTGATTTAAAACTTCTTGGGTAAGCAATTTGCCTTCATTCCAATTTTTGAAGAATTTTTCCAGCCTGGATTATTCTAAGGTAGGTAATTCTGTAATCCCATAGCATTCCCAAGATAAATGTATGCATTTAGTCAATTTTTGTAATAGTTGTTGGTTCCCAGTACGGAAAAGTTTGGAAAATTGTTTAGCGGGCACCATTTAGCTTAAGAATTTTGGTTTTCTCATTCAATGATTTAGCATTATTCCAGTTATCTGCCCATTTGATGTGATCTTGATTATCTTTCACTGGCCAGGTCTCCTTTTTGGTATTCCGGATGTCATTCAGCTTGAGGTTGTGGTGGGAGAAGAAGATTTTTTTTTATTGGGAAGCAAATCCACCCATTTTATGCAAGGCAGGTGTATCACCAATCAGAGGCAATATTGCAGCATGTATTACTCTTCCATTAGGTTATTGATTGGTTTTTGTGTAGTAGAATCCTTTCCAAAGATCCAGTAGTTCACAAAAAAGAGGCTGGAGTATATTGTTCAGCTGGAGTGAAGTACATTCCTTGGGTGTTGGTGTGAATCCATACAAAAAAGGATTGTGTGCCTTGTAATGGACACTGGGTGGAAGGTTGAAACATATTAAGAATATTACACCAAGAGAGATGCTTTTTCCACTGGTCTTTATTCCATGGGGATTCATCCAATCAATGTAAATTCCAAAGAACAAGTTACCTGCTTCAGCTGTATAAATATTATTATTTTGATCCTTGAATTATTTCCAAATAGCTCCATCCAAAATATCAGAAAGTTTAGTAGGATTACTGCTTTGATGCTGTTACGGTGCCAGGAGTAATTCTTCAAACCAAGGGAGCATTAATTGCTTAGCAATCTACTTCTTCAGCAATTGGTGTCCAAACTTCTTCAGAGGATAAAATTTAGATTTGTTCTTGTCTTGATGCCAGAGTTTGGATCCACATGCAACAGGCTCTCCAGCTATTGAATTAAAAATATTGTGGCATTTTGGATAATGCCTGGTTTCTTCATTTTCTTCACTAGAGCAGTTTTGTGAAGGTGAAGGTGTTTCAGCCAATTAATAGAGTTTGTAACAATTTTCACAACAGAAATTTTGAACCAGATCATTTTTAATTGAAAATATTTTTTTCACTGTTTCAAGAATTTTAGGCATTCAACCTGAATAGTTGGGCTGCCCAGTGATAATTGAGTAAAGGCAAATTTTCTCATGCTCCATCTTGATGTATTGCTGACATAAATGGTCACCAATGTTTTCCTCAATACTTTGGCAAAGGATTTTTAGTGATGAGATGAGGGCACTAGGAGTGTGATAGAGAAATCAAGGAGGTGTCATTCCAGATGTATTGTAAATTTCCATATTTTCTGGTGGAGAATGTTGTATTTCACAACAGGAAGAACCTCTTCCAGGGTTTGAATGTGCATGGGCATCTTCAATTGATGGCTTTGATGTAAAAAATGATAGGGAAAATAAGAAAAGGAACTCTCATTCAAGTAAAAATGAAGGAATATATTTTTGAACAAGATTTTAACTCACAGTCATGATGTTTGCTTGTAGTGGTTCCCTTGTTGGATCTATTCTGGCAGTGAATTGGGTAATGTTTTATGTCTTTTGTTTTCAAGTTTGGAATCCATGGAACCTTATCAGTTATTCTTCTCATATTGATAAATGCAGGAAAAAATCAGTCACATACATTGTTAGAATAATTTGATTGCAATATTTGAGTTTGATGTGCTCTTTTAGACCTTCCATAACCATGGTATAGATTCCTTCCATGTTTAAATTTCCTTTGAGAACATCTGGGACATTGGCATATCTAAATGTTTTCAACTCTGGTAGTGTGCTCCATTGCTATGATTTTTTTGTATTTTGGGATAATTCAGGTCTTGAAGGATGTCTGAAATTTATCAATGAAAAGGGAGATAAATAAGATTCTTGACAAAATTTTTAAATAAATCCTATACCTCCGGGTTAGTTTAAGTATTCAAAAATGACAAATGTTCTATTGCATCCATTTTGTATATTCATATTCTGAGCAGGGGGAAGGACATTTAAGGGTAGATTTTATACTTTGGAAAAGATTCTGAATCAATGTAACATATTAACTGCTCATGATTTGCCCATGTCAAATACATGGGCAGTCCTAGAATGTTTGAATGTTTATTTCAATTAAAATCTCTTTATCAAAAATCCTGCATTTCATCTTAAAATTGATTATATTCATACAAACCCATGATTTGAATTCAAATTGGGGTGATGATAAATTTACAACTCCCTACCGTGTGGGAGTTGTGTTGGGCCCTACATGG
This sequence comes from Puccinia polysora, assembly GCA_025617555.3. Lineage (NCBI taxonomy): Eukaryota > Fungi > Basidiomycota > Pucciniomycetes > Pucciniales > Pucciniaceae > Puccinia > Puccinia polysora. Next base: position 28,061,056 of record CM062625.1, read on the forward strand.
CCCAATGGACGCGTGAGGGCCCATACAAGCGTCCAAGGGGCTGTCTCAAACAAGCACGACCCCTGGGGGGCCGTATACCCCCTGTTGTGGAAAGAATAGAGATTATCCACCTATAATTGTCCCAAGGTTCGGAAGTTAACGGTTCCCTGCGTTTGAAAGGAGATGAGGATGTCCAAAGTTGCACTTAAATGAGAAATAGAAATAAGGAGATAAAAAGATAAAGAAAAGTAGAGAGAGAGAGAGAAATTGCCAATCCTTCAATCCTAAGAACTTTCCACCTGGATGTGTATCCGGTATGAGTTCCTTTAATCTCTTGGTGAGATGAGTGATCCAATCTGATGATGTGATGTGATTCTTCCTCCTCTCCATCCATGCATGCCCCCTCCTTCCAACCCAGAGTTGAGAGTGAGGATAATTCCTCCCCCTCAACCCTAACCTAAGTACACCCGCAAAAGACAGTATGAAAAGAAAACATAAAACAATCCCAAAACAGAAACCCTAGCCCCCTCTCCCCACCTCCTCCATACCAAACTCCCCCCGTTGTCCGTACGCCGTTCCGTCCATCCGGTTCATCCTCTCATGACGCAGTCCTTGCACCGCGCCCTACTTGGAGCCCCCCGCGCCTGTCCGTATCTGTTTGTCCGCGCCCGTTGTGGGTGTTTGGTAATATCCGGCATGATCCGCGCGCTTGCGCGCACGCTCCATCCGTTCCTTCATAACATAACCCGCGGATTGCTCCGCCCCTACGTATCCAAACCAGTGCGCCCGCAAACCTAGTCAAGCGCACTACCTTCCAAATCTGATCTCCGGGGCGGATCGCCGCCCACGCCGCATTTGATGATGAGCCCGACCCGTCCACCAGGTGCGGAGCCAAACAGCGGATGCTGCTGATCCAGCAGCTGCCGCTGCTGAGCACTCTGCATACCCTAATGCTGAGCCCGCTTGCCCCCAATGCTGAGCGCGCAGCTGCAACGCAGTTCCCAATCCGTGTCTATAAATTGACACCACCTCCCCCCCCCCAACTTGAGTTCTGTCCCCAGAAGTTATCCATTGCTTCACCATACCACCACCTCTGCTACTTCCACTCCACCCCCACCACTCCCACTACCACCTTCCCCGTCTTCCCTCCTCTCCATTGCCATCATGCTCCCTTGCGAGTTCTGCGCCCGGAACAGGCACGCGTGTTTGATCATCCCCGGTCAACACGCCTGTGTAGCTTGCCATTGCGGCCATTGTTGCTGCTTGCTTAGCGACAGCATCCCTTGAGCTCCCCCCCAATCCAGCTCTCACCCCAGGCCGCGCAAGAGGGCTTGTCCGGACCCGCTCATTGTTTCGGACAACAAGTCAATCTTGGAAGGCTTTTGGACACCACCCGGTTCACCTCCATCCCGCCGCCCCCGAGCTCTGTCACCCACCACTTTGCACGTGAGCCGCGACTCGGCATCACCTCTCTGCCGGGCCGGACCTCCGCAACGGGGCAAATAAAAAACCTTGGAGGAATGACGAGCGGCAACTTGCACTTGGGCTGCTGCTGTCGGTGTGAACCAAACTATACCGGACCTGAGACTCTTTGGAAGACCCGCGGCCGCGCCAGCACCCCCTTCTCCTCCTCCGCAACCGCCAACACCGCCTGCCCCACCAGCGGCCTTGGATGAGTGGCCTACAACCCCCGACGCCCCTCCGCCTCCGTCACCAATTGTTGTCCCGTCATCACCTCCAGCTGGAACAAGCCTCCCTGTTGGTTCCCCGGGGACCCCATCTTCACCGGCCGCTCCTCCAGCCAGCCCTCCCGAGATCCCGGAGATTCCAATCATAATGGCGCTCCCGGCAGCCGGCTTCAAAGCTTTTGCAGAAAGGTCAACCACAATGCTCCAGAATTTCCTCGCAATCCCTGGCGCACAATCCTCGGAATCCCAGCGCAAACTCCTGGCGTCTTTTTGGGCGTTACTGGCGGCCTTGACGGCAGAAATGGAGGAAATGATGAAGATGGCTTAGGCGCATTTCCCCCCTTTTCCCCTTCTCCCTTTCCTCTACTTCTACTCTTCTTGTTGCTTGTACCGCCCTTCCCTTTTCCATTAAGAAAATACATCTCTCCGCGCAAGGTCCTAACCTTCTGAGAAAAAGTGCGCGGCCGCGCTTTGAGAGAGTGAGCTTGAGATTGAGTCCGCGCCTGCGCGCTTGCTTTGTGAGCAACTGTAAGTGACTAGCCGTTCCAAAAGAGGCACCTGGAGCGCCCCAGACGAACTGCCACACAGTTCCCCGTACCCTTCCTGTAACAAACACAACAACCAAAACACCAGCGCACGCCACCATAAGGGAAGAGAGAGAGAGAGAGTAGGAGAACGGACATTCTGGGGTGTCTAGTTTTCCAAGCTGTGAACCGGCTAGAGCACCCCCTCACCAAATCAAGCTTATTCCCATACCAGCCACCCATCCTTGAGATATCCTGAGAGAAAGAAAAAGAAACCAACAGAGAAGAAAAATAGAAAAGAACCCCCTTTTTTTTTTTATACGACGCCCGTAGACCGCCCGCAAATTGCTCTTTGTCCCGCTTCCCCCATTTGCGGGATTGCCCACGCGTCCCGGTTCCGCGGGGCTTGTCCTCGCGTTTACGGACCCGGCTTTGTGCCGCGCCCGCGTTTCCTGAAAAAACCCCAAGCCAGCAAAGACCCCACAATCCAGATAAGAAAGAAGCATAGAGAAACAAACATTCTGGGGTGTCTAGTTTTTCCGGCTGTGAACCGGCTAGAGCACCCCCTCACCAAATCAAAACTCATCCCCTACCCCCTCTACCTCCCCCCCCAACTTGGCCACTGTCCCCAGCTGGTCGCAACCGCCTACTCCGTTGCAACGGCACGGCCTCTGCTTCTCCAACCGAAGACAAATCCCCGGATTGCGTTCCTACACCATTGCCGCGCGTCACAATCCCCTTGTCCAATCCTTCATCCCCTTCCGCCGTCTTGTCGAACGAGGTGGATCCCCGCGCGAAGAAGCGCTTGACATGCAAAGCCGCCGCCTTTTGTTTCAGCGGAGTACCGTCTAATTCCTCCAACTGATAGCTACCTCCCTCGAACTTGGACGACACGCGGAATGGGCCGTTCCACTGGTTAGCAAACAACTTCCCCCACTGAGACTCCAGACTTTGGTTGTACAGGAGCACCAAATCCCCCTTCCGCAAGGGATCCCGGAGACAATGCAAGCAGCGCTTGTCCCAATAGCGCACTGATGCCGTCCAAGTCTTCTTTAGCCGGTCTGCGGCCTTTGCAAGCATTCCGTCCCGTTGAAGGAGCTGTTTGGCGCGAGCCTCAAGCAATTCGGCGGAAGTCTTCACCTTCCACCAGTCAACCCCCAGGAATGTCTCCAACTCAATGTCCACCGGAAGCACGGGGCGCTGCCCAAAAAGTAACTCGTACGGCAAGTAGCCTGTCAACCGCTTCACCAAAATCTGATCCGTGAACAGCACCATCAGAAGGGTCTCCTGCCAGCGCTTACCGTCCTCCCCGCACATCTTGACCAGGGCGTCCTTGATTGGCTGATGCCCGCGTTTGATCATGCCGGCCCCCTTGGGATAGTACTCTGTTACTTGGCCAAACTTGGCTCCACAACTCTTCACCAACTCAACCAAACGGCCGCAAAACTCAGCCCCTCCTTCCACTGTGACCAGACGGAGCGACCCGTACCGCGCAAACCAATCTTCCTCCAGAAATAGAGCAACTTTGTCTGCCGAGAGCTTGACCAACGGACGCGCTTCCGCCCAACCGGACAGGTCGTCCCGCGCGACAAGCAGATAGGCAAACTTACCGGCCTTGATGTGGACGACATCAAGCAAGACTCAACCAAAGAGGGTGTCTTCCCCTGTGGGGTTTCCAAATTCCTTGGGCAGTCTCGCGCTCCGCCGTTGACAGGCTTTGCAGGACACCAGCCATTCCCGCACCGCACGCACTACACCCCGCCAACAGAACCGCTCTTCAACCCGCCTCCGTGTCTCAAGCTCCCCTCAATGACCAAGATTGTCGTGAAGGCTCCGGAGGATAGCTTCGTGATCCGCCCTTGAAGTGGTAACAACAAGAGGAACCGGAGTCTTCCGCCGCCAAAGCTGCCCCTCCTGTACGTAGAAATTCCCCGCCCGCCGCTTTGCCCATTGCGTGTCCTTCTCCGTAGCTCCATTGTGAAAACAAAGGTCCTGCAAGTAGTCACAAGGGATCGCGTACCGCCCGGTCTGCCGGAGCGGCAGCTGGACGCCTGCCTCCACAACCCCTACCTTGACAACCGGGGTCTCTACATCAAGCAGTTCCGCGTCCTCAAACGGGTCGTCCCTTGGATACCGCAACAATGCATCCGGCATAGTGAATGCTTTCCCCGGAACATGAACAACAGCAAAGGAGAAAAGTTGAAGAAACGCCACCCACCTGGTCATGGGAGCGTTGGGCAATGCCGGGGAATTGATCATCCGCGTCCACCAAAAGCTCAAAGTGGACCCCCCACAAAAGATACTGGAGCCGCCGCACAATCTTGGTGACCCCGCACACCTCCAACTTTGGCTGGGAGTACCGGCTTTCTGTTGGAGTGAAGGTGACCAACTCGTAAAGTACCGGCCTATCCTTGCTGTCGTCCTCTTGAGTGAGAACCCCCCGCGCCAAATTTGCTGGAATCAACCGCTAGCCTAATTCCTCCTGCGTTGTAGTCAAGATTGCGGAGCACAATGTCATGTCCCACAATCTCCTTGAGCTTCCGGAACGCGCAATTGCATTCTTCCCCCCACTTCCATTCCGCGCCTCTCCGTGTTAGTGATTGGAGCGGGCTCGCCACCTCCGCAAACCTCTCAATGAACATACGGACATAGCTACATAATCACAAGAACTGAAGGATATGCAACATAGTCCGCGGGGTCGGCCATTTGAGGACCTTGTTCTGCTTTTTCTCTGCAATGCGCCGGCCATTGGAAGCAAAAACATGGCCAAGGACTTTGAGCTCCGGGACACAAACTGCCAACTTCTTCCCCGACACCATCAGTCCTGCCTCCTCAATGCAAAACAGGATGGGTTCCAATGTTTGCGCATATTCCCACACAAAACATCGGACGCCGGGAACTTCAACCAGCTCCGCTCCCCCGTAATTGGATTTTGGACCTTTGATGCCCGCGTCGTCAATGAAGATTTGAACTCCCTCTGGAAGATCATCCTTCAGGATCCAAGCCATTTGCACCTGGTAAACCGCCACGGAATTGGTCGCGCCTTGCGGGAGCCGAGTCAGCTGCATTCTTCCCAACCCAGTCTCAAATGCCGTTAGAGGCCGCGAGCGAGGATCCAACTCGCGCTGGTTGTATCCCCCCATCACATCCACTAAACCGTAACAAGGGCGCCCCGCCATTGACTCAAGGAACTTGTCAACGCGAGGGGGCCGTCCTGCGTCCCGGATTGTAAAAGAGTTGAGCCGCTGTAAATCATGAACAATCCTCAACAACTTTCCGTCCTGCTTAACCACCGCAAAGATAGGGCTGGAGTAACTAGACGTTGACTGTTTGTAAAGGCCAGTCTTCACCCGCTCCCGCACCAACTCCAAAAATTGCTCCCGGACTGCCCGCGGTATTGGAATTGGCTTGATCTGTCACGGCTTGTGATTGACAGTAGGGATGACATAGGGGTTGCCAAAATCGTTTTTCAGGAGCCCCCGCTCTTCCGGTCCAAACGCGAGCGCTCTTTCCCGAAGAACCAGAACCAAAATCAGCAACTCACGCTCCTCCGTACTCAACCATCTCGTTGGGCCAAAATTGAAAGCTGCAATCCGCTCCTCCGTGATCCGCGCCGAACTAGTAACCCACCCCAAAGCCTTAATCGGCGTGACCCAAGGTTCCCGCAACCAAGCGATTGGTCAAAGCGGTCCGTTCAGTTCCTGGGGCATTGGCTCATTCCTCGGTCGGACCTTCCGTGAAACTGGCTTGTACTTGCCCGCGTTGCACCGCATCATCCGCACACATCCTTTGCTGTAAGTCCTGCACAGCATGGAACCGCGGCTTTTGCCTTTGCTCACAAGTGTGGCACGATGATAGGGTTTTTGAAGCGTAGTACCCTCCGGCAATGAATAATGAGAAAAGGGACTTACTTCTGCAACGTGCGCGCCCTGCACTTTCCTTCCTCCCCCTCCCTGCTCCTCATTAGTCAACCGCCCACGCGAAACCGGAGCTTGTTCCGCGCGGTCTCCTCAGTCGACTAGAAAAAATCCTCCGAAGGTTGCCCGTTGCAGACCAACTCCGCGTCCGGTTCCTCCTCATACTCCAACACTCTCCTCCGCTTCCCTTGTCCGTGATTGCAGATAGTTGTCTCAAACCTTCCTCCGGATGAATCCTCCACCGTCAACGCCTCCGTTCCCGCCTCCGGATTGAAAACCATTTGTGCTCAAAACCCAAACATGAACGGCCTTCCCAAAATCACATCCCCACAATCAACCAAAAGAAAAGAAAGGGGCCTACGGACCCTTGCAACCTCGACCTCCTCCTCCTCGACTACCCCATCCACATGACACTCCCCTCCGTTAAGTGTGCGGAGACCCATCGCGCACTTCCGCCAAACCAACCCCAAATCATCTACCATCCGCAATGGCAGCAGGTTCACCATTGAACCGCTGTCCACCATAGCCCACACCTTCCTTCCCGCTATTACCATTGGAACGTAAGCAAGCGGAGTCAAAACCGATTTTGACTAGCACTCCCCGCGCCACATGAACCCGCTGCACCGTCTGAGGTACCTGGCCCTGACCGCAATCCCGCAACGCCTGAAACATCTTGTCTACCACCACCGGAGACATGGCCGCCAGTTCCCGCAAGGTCAGCGGAACCAGAGTCTTGTTACCCATCACCCTTTGCACGATGTCTGCCGCTTTCTACTTCCCTACAGGGTTTGCTGCCGGCGCCTCGGTTCTGGGCACGCGCCCGGCTGACGGGGGTTTCTCCTTCGCGTCCACCTCCATTTTAACGGAGACCGCCACCTTTTCTTCCGTTGCCACTACCCTTACCTCAGCTTCCACCCGAGGTGGTTGCCACAATCCGGGACCGGTAACAATGCCCAGTGACGCTTGCGCCATTGTTCCCGCCTCCTGACCCCGTGTGCGCACCTGCTGCATTGCGGTCGGCTGGCTTGGCTCCATTGGAATCTGTTCGCCCGTCGGAAACATGTACCCCATCCCCGCCGTTCAAACCAATCCCGCGCTGAGATCCTTTGTAAGCTCCTCGCACGCTGATCGCCAATGACAGTTTGCCCTGCAGTACAAGCAACCCCTTGGCACGAAGGTACCGGGCGGCCAAAACCCTTCCACCATGTGAGGTGGAGGCCCTTGCGGCTGCTGCTGGCCCATACGGCTCATGCAGATCTTCAGTTCCTTCATCAGTTCCGTAAATTTGCTTACCGGAGGGGCTGGCGCGGGTTGAGGAACTGGAACACGCGTGGAAGTAGGTGGAACTGGGGCCGGAAATTGCGCCGGAGCCGGAACCTGGGGGGCGGATTTCTTCGGTCCCGCTGGGAAGGACTTAGCGGTGTCCTCAATAAGCTCCTCTAAGTCAAGCTCACTCTCCACAGCCCGGCAAATGAAAGCCAACTCCGGAAGGAGCGCAATGCTCCCTTCCAATGACTGCTTTACAAAGTTGTGATCGTAAAGATGCCGCTGCACCCTTGCCCGGAGTTGAGTGCCTAAACCGCCCAGAAACGCGCGTTTCATGGCCCCCGTCTGTCCCGCCACCACCTTGTTCTTTGACAAGTACCAATAGATCCGATTGAATGTCAAGGTGTACTCTGCCAGCTCCACCTGCGTTCTGACCCCTCCGCGCGCGCTCGCCTCCAAGGCCACGCGGTCAAAATTGCTTTCCAGGAACCAAGGATTGCGCCTACCCCACCGCGTTAGGATCTCCGCCTTCAGTTTTGGCCAATCTTGATTCTTGTAGCCTTCCATTTCCTCCACATCCCGGAGCTTCTATTTGTCCATAATGAACAGGACAACAAGCCGGGCCTTATCAGCGTCCGACGCACCTTCCGCATCTGCAATACCTTCTTATCTCGAGATAAATTGCTCCACATCCGCGGTGTTGAATTGGATGTGAGGATAGTCGTGCGGCCTGATGCAAACAAGAAGAGTGGGTTCATGGTCACTGGAGACCAATGGGGGAATGGCGTAGCTTGTCCTGGGTCGAGCGGAGGGATGGAAGATGAGAGTGGGGTCGGAGTAGCGGACCCGGAGACGGAAGGAGAAGGAGAAGAAGAAGAAGGAGCGACTGTGGGGAGGTATGAATAGGAAATTGCGCCCAGTTATCTTCAAAAGACAAGAAACGGAAGGTTAGTTCCCAGCAAGACCCCCAGATTTGGAAAGAATAGAGGTTATCCCCCTATAATTGTCCCAAGGTTTGGAAGTTAACGCTTCCCTGCGTTTGAAAGGAGATGAGGATGTCCAAAGTCGCACTTAAATGAGAAATAGAAATAAGGAGGTAAAGAGATAAAGAAAAGTAGAGAGAGAGAGAGAAATTGCCAATCCTTCAATCCTAAGAACTTTCCACCTGGATGTGTATCCGGTATGAGTTCCTTTAATCTCTTGGTGAGATGAGTGATCCAATCTGATGATGTGATGTGATTCTTCCTCCTCTCCATCCATGCATGCCCCCTCCTTCCAACCCAGAGTTGAGAGTGAGGATAAGTCCTCCCCCTCAACCCTAACCTAAGTACACGTGCAAATGACAGTATGACAAGAAAACAGAAAAAAATCCCCAAACAGAAACCCTAGCCCCCTCTCCCCACCTCCTCCATACCAAACTCCCCCCGTCGTCCGTACGCCGTTCAATCCATCCGGTTTGTCCTTCTTATGACGCGGTCCTTGCACCGCGCCCTACTCGGAGCCCCCCGCGCCTGTCCGTATCCGTTCGTCCGCGCCCGTTGTGGGTGTTTGGTAATATCTGCCATGATCCGCGCGCTCCATCTGTTCCTTCATAGCCCGCGGATTGCTCTGCCCCTAAGTATCCAAACCGGTGCGCCCGCAAACCTAGTCAAGTGCACTACCTTCCAAATCCAATCTCCAGGGCGGATCGCCGCCCACGCTGCATTCGATGCTGAGCCCAACCCGTCCACCAGGTGCAGAGCCAAACAGCGGCTGCTGCTGAGCACTCCGCATACCCTAATGCGGAGCCCGCTTGCCCCCAATGCTGAGCGCGCAGCCGCGACAAAGTTCCCAATCCGTGTCTATAAATTGACACCACACCGTACAAGGCATATTTGAGTTTTGTACCCCCGTACATGGCAGTTTTGAGCTGTGTACAGATGATGTACCGCCCTGTACGCCCCCCTGGGGGTTGTGCAAAAATTTTTGGGTCCCCCCGGACCACATTTGGGTTTCATCAACCCAAATTTGGGATCAATGCATACTATGTGGGACTGTTGTTCCACATCAAGCAATCATAAAGTGACACTTAAATGAAATTAAAGTGAAATCAAGTGAAATTAAAGTGACACTATAGGAAACTGCCAATAAACATCCCAAAAAATTAACCTTTCTAAACTTTAAAGTGAGCAAACTGGTTTTGAATTGAAAGTTGGATTTAAAACTGAAGTAGCATTGAATTTTTTTTTCCATATGGGAATAGTGGCAAGCCCTCCTTGTAACATGGCCCTGTTCAAGGACTACATTAGTGCAATGAACAAAGCTGCAGAAACAAAGGACACGGGTAATGAATAATTCAAAGCCCCAATTGAATCCTCATCAAGGGGGAAAATTGAGGAAAAAAATGTTTCACAAATGGACATGACCTCAGGTGGTGAGTAACATTTTATGTTACTGGTCTTTGCCTTATTTAATTTGATTGAAACTGATGGAGTGCATTCCATCAATATAACCATCAAACTATAACATAACCATTTAATTGGTGCAAGATCCACTTAAACCACCTCCTGTGAGAGCATTTCCTACTAGGGAAGAGGCACAAACATATTATAAAACATGGGCAATGAAGCACGGTTACGCTTTAACAGTTTTCAACTCCAAGCATGAACAACATGTGGATTTAGCCTGAGATAGACATGGTTTGTACTCTGGGAAATTGCTCACCAAAAAGTCAAGGCAAAAAAACACAAGGAATGTTGGGCGCAAGTTTTTAATCTGTGCAAGTTTCACAAAGAGGGACCCCTAGTGGCCTATCTCCTAAAAGAATGATCAACATAACCATGAACCATCTCTATACCCCTTACTGCATTTTCACCAGAGGAGAATCTCTTGGGTATCATTGGACAATATAAAAGAAGGCTTGAATGATGGGATCAATAAAATTCAACTCAAAAGAAAATTGATCAAGATCAATGGTGGAAAATATGTTGATGACCTAAAAATCTATAAAACTAAGCATAAATTAGTGCTTGAGGAACTTAAGGTTAAAAGTTTTATGGAGGTCCTCTTTGAACAATTTGGTAATTCAGGTTGGGTTCATCAAGCAAGATTCAGTGGAGAGTGTCACTTGGAGGCCCTATTCTTGGCTCACCCTGATTCATTAAAAATTTGCAAGCAATTTCATCATATTGCTATGATGGATTTTACTTATACAAAAAATAATTACAACATCCCCCTATTGCATGTTTGAGGAATTACTTCCAACCAGAAAAATTTCACAAAAGATCTTGTTTTTAAAACAAGGGAAACGTTTGAGTTCTACAGTTGGTCTGTAAATGCACTAAAGGAGTTGGCTTATGATCCTGAGAGACTTCCCAAATTCTTTGTGACAGACCATGAAAAAGCTTTGATCTGTGATCTAGAACAAATATTCCCTGAGTCAACTAGACAGTGCTGTCAATGGCACTTGTCTAAAAACATACAAGCAAACTGTAAAGTGTGCTTTAATAATGACGTTGAAGGGTGGCAAAGCTTTATGTCTCTGTGGGCTAAGTATGGGGCCTCAAAACCCAAGGAGAAGGCAGAGGTCAATGATGCTGCATGTAGAGTAAGTGCCAAATCACAGCCTCTACTGTTAATCTTCCTAGGGTTGGGTTGCTTACATTATAAATTGTTTAAAGTGTTTTTTGGAAGACTGTGGGGATGTACTCAAGTATATGGATCATAATATTTTGTCTATCAAAGAGATGTTTGTAATGGCTTGGACTTGCAAAAAGACAGACTTTGGAAATAGAAAAATGTCTTGGGTTGAACAGGCCCATGCTACTCTCAATCAATTCCTTCCAAACTTGTCAGGAAGCATAGTGGATGTTTGGAAAAACCTAGAGGGAACAGTTTCCAATCAAATTAAATTGGTTCAGGCTGCGCTTAACAACTCTCAAACAAAGATTTGAATGGTTCTTCCTACTTACCTATTAACATTGGGATACAAGGTGTCTTTACAAGGAATCAAACTTGTTGGGGAAAAATTAGAGAATTTAAAGCGGAACAAAAATGGGGAAGTGTGCACCAAGTCATACTCAATGACTATGGTTTTTCCCTGTTTGCACCAAATAGGTGACCTACTAGCATCAAGAGGCTACCTTGTGCCTGAAGATGTTCATCCTCAGTGGAGGTTGGATTATGAACCTTGCAGTTCTAGTTCTGTAAGTTGGTTTAAGTTGGATTGTTCAAATCATTTTGTGATTAATGCTTTTTTATAAATGCTTTTTGAAATATGATTCCTACTTGAATTATATTTGATCCTTTGAATTTTTAAAGTTCAATGTTGATGAACTGGTCAACAATTCTCAGCTACATGAGAAGCTCAATGCAATGATCTTGAATAATCCTGATCAAGATTATTGCGGTCTGCTGAAGCACTTGATGAAGGAGACAGCCAATTATCAATCAAAGCCAAGACTTGAACCTAAGTTCTTGAAATCAAACAGAGGAGGTCAAAAATTGACAGATAACTGGCAAGATCCTTCTTGGTTTGAACACATTGAAAAGGAACTTAAGCGGGAAAAGACAAGTAGAAGGGCACCAAAGAAGAAAAGAAAAATGATTGTAAGTCTTTTCTTTTGTGAAAGGTTCATTTTTTTGGTTATAGAACTGATTGTGAATTTTTTATAGTCCAAGTCAGGATCTTCATCTGAATTTCAAAGTTCAGTTCAAGAAACTGAAAGTTCATCAGGTTTGGTGCTGTTGGAATCCAATTTCTTTTTAAAGGATGAAGAAGAAGAAATTGATGAGTCAAACACAAGCTTGTCTTTGCTGAGTGTTGAATCATTTAATGAGTTTAGAATTTTGGCTAACAAATTTTTGACTTTAGGAAGTGGATTACCTCAATCAAATACCCAAGAACTTACATAAGTTCTTGGGTGGGGTTTGGGATCCAGTTGGTGATGAAAATTGTGATTTTAGAGTCATTGCTAAATCACTTGGGTATGATGAGGATGGATGGTTTAAAGTTTGTAAGGAAATGGTTGAAACATTGAGGAAAAATAAGGAGTGCTAGGCTAAGATCCTTGGTCACAGTAAAGACTTTGAAAAGATAGAAAAAAAACTTGATTTCAATAACATCAATGAAAAGATTCTATCTTCAAAATGGCTTTCAAAGTTAGATATTGGTCAAATAATAGCTGATACTTATGAAAGACCAATATGTTTCATTTCATTGGATTCATGTTGTACTTTTACTCCTATGAAAGTGGGTGTAAAAGAACAATCAGATCCTATGTTAATTTTATTTGTTAACAATAAACATTGGTTGCAGCTTGTAATTAAGGGAGATGTAATTCCAATCCAGCCCATTTTTTCCAAACCAAGTTCCATTATTTCTAAAAAATCAGCTTGTTGGGTTGATCACCTAAAAGATCAACTTGAGTTGTATTCTAACTTATAGATTAATTTCATTATTTGGGTTTTGGTTCTGATGCTTATCTTGTAATTCTATCAATATAAAGGGTTATCACATTTTGAACATCATTATGTTAATTTTTTTGACTGAACATCATTATGATGAGTGATTTGAATGAGATTTTCATGGTAAGTCAGTTCAACTTGCGTTGGGCTGATCCCATCACAAGCTTAAATTTTGTTAAGCTTGTAATGGGATCAGCTTAACACAAGTTGAACTTTTTTTTGGTGTTTTTACTTTAGGGCTGGTCAAAAGACTTGTATTTTTTTTTGGCACTTTTACTTTAGGGCTGTTCAAAATACTCCTTATATCTTTTGGCTAGTCAAAAGACTTATATTTTTTTGGCACTTTTACTTTAGGGCTTGTCAAAAGACTTCTTGTATTTTTTGGCCCTTTTACTTTAGGGCTAGTCAAGTTGGAAGACAACTGGTTTTTTTTCTTCAGTTTTTTTGTTTTTTATTTATTTTTTTATTTATACTTACTTTTATTTTTTTCTCATTTTTTTCTGTTTTTTTTTTCAAGCAAAAAACCAAACTTTTTTGATCTTTTGATTTTTTTATGTTCTTTTTTGTATTTTTATTTAGTTTATTTTAGTTTATTTTAGTTTATTTTAGTTTATGTTAGTTTATTTTAGTTTATTTTAGTTTATTTTAGTTTATTTTAGTTTATTTTAGTTTATTTTAGTTTATTTTAGTTTATTTTAGTTTATTTTAGTTTATTTTAGTTTATTTTAGTTTATTTTAGTTTATTTTAGTTTATTTTAGTTTATTTTAGTTTATTTTAGTTTATTTTAGTTTATTTTAGTTTATTTTAGTTTATTTTAGTTTATTTTAGTTTATTTTAGTTTATTTTAGTTTATTTTAGTTTATTTTAGTTTATTCCAGTTTTTTTTTCTGGGCCACTGGACTTGTAGTTGTGTTGCCATGTGGCATGTCAGCACAACTACATTTGAGCCATGTGGGGCCCTACACAGCTCATATGTAGTTGTGCGGACCCCACATGGCTGTCCTGGGCTGCGTGGAGTACAGCCTGACCACACTTGAGCCGTGTGGAGCTCTATATGGCTAAACTGTAGCTGTGTAGCCGTGCCACATGGCTCAAATAAATTGTTTACATGGCTCATTTGAGCCGTGAATTTATCATCACCCTTTAAATTGTGGTACTGAAAGATGATAATTTTGCACTATTTGATGATGGAATTTCTATAGCCTATAGTTAGTTTAGTTTTCCAAATTATAGAATTCAAATCAAAAAATATGTATTTTGTATAAATTTCCTTCTTAAAAAGATATTTGGGAATGTTTAACCAATGATTTCATTCCACATGAAAGCTGTTGATTGAGAAAATGCTTCTTGGGTGTTATGATTCCAAAAAACGTTTATTTAGCTGTCCCAAAGAAGGTGTATCAAATGCAAATTACTCAGAGTTTTTTCAATGGGATTTGTAACTCTGTACACACTTGGATTTTTGTTTTTCCCACTCTTAATTTAATTTATGTCAGGATTTGAAAAGTTGCTACAAATTGATTTATTTGAAAATTTCAAGAGGTTAAATATGGCCTTCATTTTTATTACTCAAAAAAATTAGGTAGAACCCACATCATTTATTCTCCTAGAATCAGTTAATCTAGCAACACATATGATTACTAGTTTCCAGTTAAAAAAACAAGAATTGGAGGGACAGAGATACATGCAATACTGAATAAAACTTTCAAATAAGCTAGTTTTTAATCCAAAGAATTTCATCAATATTTTTAGAGCAGGAATACAGAAAATAAACTATTCTAAATACTCTCAAGATTTTTGAGTGGTTTCCATTAATCTTGAGGGCTTGGAAACTTGAGTTCTAAGGCAAAAACTGCCACTGTGAGATCAACTTCTGGAAGGAAACTTGAGGCACTTTTGTCAACTGGAGTTATATCCTGCAGGGCTTCCTCACCAATCCAATTTTGAGGTTTTGAGGTAGGAAAGGAAGGTGGGTCATCATCTCCTGTTGAATTTTTGGGTTTGGAAAGACTAATAATTTTTGATTTTCTTTCCCTCTTGATGTGTAGGTTTTTGCCTAGTTGGATGTATGCTTCATCAAGGTAGTAATAAATTTAGGATATATTAAGAGCACTCCAAACATGGGCATAGTTGAATAATTCTTAATCTTCAAATTCAAAATCAGAGATGAAACCACTATCCAAAAACAGAGCAGAAGTCTTGCGGAAGGAGTTCATCATTTCCAACTCTACAGCAGTTTTCTTCCTGATTTCCTTCTTGGTATTCTGTATTTAAAAAGATCATGAGCCATTAGTCATTGTAAAAAGAGAAAAAAATTCCTAACAATTGATTTGACCCACTTTCTTCTTGTTTAAGCTTTGAGATGCAGAAAATTTTTATTTCCTGCTCCTGGAGCCCCCTTCTGCCTTGTTTTCCTTCTTCCAAAGAGCCTTCTTTGATACAAGCCAATGATTGATTATGGCAACCCTGTTGGCTGGGGTGTTGTCATTTTTGTTTATTGAATAAGAAGCAGTGCCCCCATGTTCATGGAACATCTCCCATGCTCTGATGATTATTGCAGTCAGAGAGGAGTTCCAGCTAGATGTTGGATTCTGTTCCAAGTGGTAGGTATATCTAGGAATTCCAGAATTATGGATTAGGGAATTTGCATGGGCTATCCATGTCTCATCATGATAGTGAATTTGCCTCATGGAAGTGGTTTCTAAGGGTTGAGAGGTTGAAGAAATCTTTTGTTGAAGTTGATGCACACATCCTTCTTGACAAGTTTGAGCTCCTTTTCCCATAGTTCTGGATTCAAGTTGTATTGATTTGGTTGACCAGTGTTTGATGATATAGCATCAGTAATAGACGCATTCTTCCTTTCCATATGGTTTTTCAGAGATGCCAGTTTGCCACCAGTTTGAGGATTAGGAAGCTTGTTGTTGTTGGAATCCATTCCAAGAATTGCTTTTTTCCAATCAAGTAAGGATTTGGAGATACCACTTGAAGATGAGGGGATCCCAAGATTACATGCATGTTGAGATATTGAATATTGTTCTTGAGCCAAACATTTTTTATTCTTCTGGTTTTGATGGGATTGGGAAATTTGTTGTGCAATCATAAAGTAGGAAGGAGCGGCAGAGTTGTCAAATTCATCCTCTTCCTCAACAGATGAAATGTTGAATTGGTAATCTGGAAGAGGGACATTTGATGCTCAGAATATTATGGTGCTGGGTTGAAGCAGCTTTCTTCAGTTTTGTGATATGAAATGTAAACAAGGATTCAGTCTTGGTTTTGTATCATTGTGATTTATATCATAGACTGCAGGGATAGTTCTTACCAGGTTCCATGGCTAA
Source organism: Puccinia polysora (assembly GCA_025617555.3). NCBI lineage: Eukaryota > Fungi > Basidiomycota > Pucciniomycetes > Pucciniales > Pucciniaceae > Puccinia > Puccinia polysora. The sequence goes on from CM062625.1 coordinate 28,077,211, forward strand.
TTTTCCAATTTAGTTCCAAGGTTAAAATTTTTCTGATTTGGTGGTTTTGTATTGATTTTCAAAAAACTGATAAATAAGAAGTCAGATTTTCTTTCTTTGACCGCCTGAAAATTTTCAGAAATTAAGATATTATGTAATGTGATTCCCCTTTGTTCCCAAATTATTCTTCAAAGTGGGCGAAGGGTATGGACATAAGTATGTGGGTAGATGAAAGGAAGGTTTTAACCAGGGGAAATCTCACTGATTAATCAAAATTAATCATCAAATAGGAAAAGAGACTCTGTGGCTTCCATCTGCCCCCAAAATTTTTTTTGTTGTCTTTTCTTGCATTCATGCATGATGAACAAAAACATAATGCAATAATGCTGTGAAATTTGAGTTATTCAATTTTTTGGATTTCTCATAGTATATATGAAGGTATTACTATTGATTTTAATGTTCTGAGTTTTCAAAAATTATCCATAAAAACCATCCTTGAACATTATGTGGCTCAGAAAAGATTTTCATTCCCATATCCATGAAATTGACCAAAAATATTTAAATTAGAATCAAGGAACAAGAAAAAAACTCAATTGGAGAGTAAATGCAGTTAGAATATATTAAGATGCAATTCTTTATATTATAGACTCAAAATTACTTGCTTCCAGTTTCATTTATCTGGATAGATTAAAAACTGAATATTATCTCAAGAAAAGATGGATAGGAAAGGAACAACTTGAAAATATTCATATATTTTTGCCTTTGTTTTGTAGGATGATTTGAATTGTATTTTACTCAGAAAGATGACTCTGGAAAACACATTAGCCAAATTTAGAACCAGAATTCACATTGGTACGGATTCTGTTTTTGAAAGTAGATTTTGGGAATATGAATGATGAGTTAATGTAATTATCAAGCTTCCATTCCAGATCCTGAATGGTTCAAATTCTTGTGCATAAGAAATGTCAATTTTCCCTTCATTTTCAGAACTGATCAAGACTACATATGCTAAGATCATATGACACCATTGAAAACAGTGATAGAAGGAAACACATTTACTTCAATTTCTATTTTTTAAAAATGCATGAGTTGAATTCTGGAGATTTATAGAAAAGAATCAATGGGACTTCTTGCTTACTGATTGGTCATACCCTATTACTAGAAGTAAAATAAATAACTCAAATTTTTCAATCATTTTGCCAAACAGTTATATTGGCACTTTAATCTTCAGGATTCCTTATCTTGTAGTTTACAAACTTGCAGATTTGTGAAATTTATAGTCATCAGAGTGAAATGAGGGTAAGCTAGAAAAACTTCAATATATTGGGAAAAGTCTTGAATAAAAAAAGGTGAAGGATCATGATAAAGCTACCCAGATTCTGAGCTTCAAATTACAAGAAAATCATTGCAGAAAGTCATGAAAGATTTGTATTTCTTGTATTTCTCAAGATAAGAGTAACACACAATGTCTATTTTATATAAATACTTTCAAGTCTCAATGAATTAAACTTTCACAGAAATCATAGAAAGATCCAATGCTCTAGCTATGGCTGGACCAACATTCCTACATTTTCTTTTTGTAAATTTGGAATTTGGAATTTTAGCAATCAGGAAGTTATAATTTTCAGTTAATTGCTGTATAAGATATGTGATCAGAGCCTTTGATGCTTATGCAAATAATATTTTAGTTCCTGGCTAAATCATTTAAAGAACTTGATATATTACTAGGACTCATATAACTACCATACAGTGACTTTTAAATCAATCAGTCAAAACCTTTTGGTGCTTAAGGATCACTCAGCCAATGATGCATTATGAAATTTTCTGTATGCATGATTTTGAACTAGAAAAATTTGTCTTCAATGTGTATGATTCAAGAGTCCCCTGTATTATTCACCTTAGCATGAATCAATTTTTTTATATTTTTCCAAATAAAAGGGCCCTCCTAAAACATTACAGCTTTTATTGATTTCCTTCAAATTAGTGACTGATCACAAGTTAAAATATTTCTTGTCAGCCAATTGTTGAATTTAGATGATTATACATGATTTTTACATTGTGTGTTGACTCTATGGGAACATATATCCAAATGAAAATAACAGTGATTAGAATAAGTGGGATCAAACATTTTCCTAGATTTTGAATGGGCTGTTGCTTTTTATTGGTAGGGTGGTGCACTTACCATAATTACACCATCCCCCCAGAAATTGCATGAAGGGATTTTTGATTAATTTCTTTAATTTTCAGATTGCTTTGCTAGTAATGGTGAAAAATTTTCTAAATAAACCACATGGATGTTGGTGCATGCAAGATAGTACTCATTTCCCCCCATACCTCAATCAAATCTTGAAATTTGTGGTAGGATGGTGCACTTATGCTAACTGCACCATTTTCCTAAAAGAGTTAGATTTATTTCTTAAGTCACAGAAATATCTTCATTCAAATTTTTGCTTCATGAAAAAGGAAAGTGTTTGGAATTCCTAGAAATTTGGTATTAAGCACAATTAAATGAAAATTGAGTAAATATACATGAATTGGCTAGAATGTTTCTGATGCTTACGCAGAGAATAAAGAATATTTTCTGATTAATCAAAATGATTCAAAATCCTAATACCACATTGCAGAATTTTATTCTTAAAAATTTTGAAATTACTCATACTGTTTATAATTTTCAACAGAGCCACATTTTCTGCATTTTTACCTCCAAAAAGAATTAAAAGTATCAAAACAGAGAGTTTTTCCACCTAAAAAACACTTGTTTGCTACCTCTTGTTTGAAAAAAAAAACACAAGATGCCCTGTCCACCCAAAGATCACAATGGATCACCAGATATATTCACATTGTCATTCTCAATATAATTACGCACATATTTTTTTTAATAATTCCCACACCATTGGTATTTTAATCCTGGTCTCATAACTCATCTATTTGAGATCAGTTTAATTTTCATTGTTTCAATATTTTCTTCATTTTTCCCTCTCATCCTGTTGTTGGATGAATTATCTTGCTATTATCCTGGCTCAATTTGTGCTTTCTTAAAAAAATGGGGCTTGGGATGTTCCAGTTATTTAATTCAGGGATCAACTTTCATCAAGCCAAAAATACTTGCATTATAATTTACTCTGAATTATCAATCCAAGTACATGTAAATGGACGTGAATTTTTAATAATCATAACTTATAATTTGAACAATAAGTCTCATATTGTGTGCATATAAAATAAATTTACATCTTTTTCTAAAATGATTGCTACAAACGATGAAATCAATACAAGAAGGTGGAAGGACTAAACCACTCTAAATAAATTACCAAATAACCATATGGCTTGACCAAAACAGTTTTGGGCTTGTTTATGAAGTTGTTGAAAGATTCTGTGTCCTTGAGCTTTCTTTTGTTTTTCCAAAACCCATCAAGAGGAAATTTATACTGGTAGGAAACTTTAAAATAAAACAGCAATGGGATGGTTGATCAAAATTGTTTAAAAAGATAATTACTTTGTCTGTTTGTTTTTTAAAAATATGATTATTTTCACATGCAATTTTTGAATTGAATGAAATTGTAATGAAAGAATTAATTTTATACTGAAAAAAAATTATATAAACCCTTTTTTGAGGCATGAAATAGACTTGATTTGAAATATATCAGTGATGTCCCAATCAACAGAATGAAACATCCCACCACAGGTGAGCCCTCTGCACAGAATATTAATAAAACTCTTATCAATTAGAAATGGAGGGAACAAATCAGATTAGATTTTTCAAATTCAAGTTGAAGTGTTCTCTCTGAGCTAAGTCAAACATTTCTGGAGGGGTTCCTGAACAGCTTGGGTATCCATAATGAACACAAGGCCTTGATCTTGTTTGGCTTGGCTTTTTTTTTGGAAAAAAATCCTTGACTGAAGGAGATAAGGAGAATGTTAAGGGGGATATTAGGGCACTGGTATGGTTCACATCCCTTTCAGCTTCTGCCATATAGATATCACTATAATCCAATTTAGAGGGAGATGGGAAATTTGGAGATTTTTGATGGAGCCTGGTTCAAAGAAGTGGATGATTTCAATATCCTGGGTTTTGGTTGACTTTTGATAGAGTTGGGTTGTTTAAAAATTGAACCCATTAACATGTATACATGGTTATGGTTATTTCTAATTTTTTTTGATGCCTTAAAAAAACTGACAATATCCACAAACAGAGATTTTCTCTTAAGGAAATTGTGCTTGAGGTTTGGGGAGGTGAAAAACTTGGGCTAAGTCTGTCAGCTCGCTACTATGTACAGAGCAACCTTTCATAGCAACACAAAAATATAAAAAATAAGAATATCTCCATTAACAAAAGAAGGAGTGAGAAATCCATAAATATTATTGAAGAAATGGTTTCCTCACCCAAAATTAGGTAGGGTCACTCACTGACCCCACCCTTGAAATCCAAGTCCTTACATTTTTAAAATAATTAAAAATAAAAGTACTAAAAATTAAAACACCAGTATGGCACCTTTTTGCCATTTTAACATTTTACACGTGTTGTCACGTATAGGGTTTACAACTAAAATTCACTCAGAATTGAGGTGTTGTGTATATTTTAGGAGTTACACGCGGAAATGTGTTATGTCACAATTCCCGCGCGCAGCCCCACATCATTACATACCCCTACATACTCACAGTAGCAGTTTCCCGAGTACTAGAGAACCGCGCGCAGCTAAAACTGCCATGCACGCAGCGGATCCCACCCTGCGCGCATCTGAACTGACTAATCCCTGCTTCTGGATCCATTGTGACTAATCTGACAACCAGGTACCGCTCAAAAGAGCTACAACCTAATTAGGGTTTCCTGGCATATGTAACAAGTTGAAATATGCATTAGAAATAATACAAAAAGATCAAAGCTTCATTAACATTAATAAAAATTAAGTTTAGAACATTTTTTAATAATAAATTAAAGATCAAGGATTACCACATAAATCATTGACTCTGATCTTTGAAGACCACAAAACACTACAAGGAGTGTTCATAAAAATTATTACAAATTATCTACGTGATCAGCAGATGATGGAAAATTAGTAAAAGTCCACATCTGTTCACTTTAAAGCAATACTAATAGTAAAAATGAAGGATGAGTGCAGAATGATCAAATTTAGGCCATAATAGATTAACAGATCCTGTGGCTAAAATAGTACAGAAATCCAGCAGATCTGAGGTCAGCTGATTAACAGCACCAAGTGAACGTGCTAATCTTGCTCTTACTGGCTTTCCAGCCTCATCCCATGAGCAGAAATCTCTCTACGCGCTTTGAGAAGCTCAAAATCACCCCAAAAAGGTATTTATACAGAACTCCTTGGATCCATTATTCCATCATCAGTTTACCAGGAATCATTATTATCAATCAGACACCATGTCATTGTTAGTCAAGTGCTTATGAAGAATCTAAGAAAGTGATTTATGACCAAGTCTGTAGTATTATTATTTATTTCTTAAAACCAATCAACCCTTGAAGTTAGTAAGGAAATCCACCCCATCTGCTCTGAAACCCTTCCTATTATTGCAGGATTTTTGTGGTAAAGTTCTCAGAGTGAGTGTTTCCCTTCCTGTCTACGCCATTCTGCTGTTATGCCTGGGCATTAGTGGAATAAGCCCTTTCTAAGGCACCCATCTTCATTCCAAGGTTCTTAAACTGCCTAAGGAGGCCCCTTGAAGAGAGGTTGCTTTGTCTGTAAAGACCCCCGGTAGTATAATAATGTGGCCCCTCTTTTATATACATATTGAAAAACTTTTATTACCAAACCAATTAAACCTTGCAACTGCTCTTATTATATTATTTATTTGAGCCTCTAAGCGTTTATTTTTGGAATTATTATTATTATTCCAGTATTTTTATCACTCTCTCTAGCTAAAGGACTGCAAGGTTCCTGGTATCAGAGAGCTGACAAAGTCATCCACCTCCCCAACCCCCCTGCATAATTTTCCCCTGGTGAGGTATTTGGAAATTCCCATGGTCTTGTGAGGTGGACGACTTATTGTAAGTTGTCCACCTCCCTATAGATGGGGTATTGTGATGTTTTACACCAGGCTGGAAACTTTGGTGATACACTGGCTGATTCCCTCAAATTGAGTATTCCATTGAAACTCAATGTACATCTGTCAGAATCTTGTGATCCATGAGTGTCACTGAGGAAAATCCTTTCACCTTAATTAATTAGGGCAACCCACACACCTTGAGGATATTGGGAAAAATGGCCAAAAAATTGAATGAGAAGAATAATTTTCACTGGGGACAGTGTGAACTAGTTTAGATTAAATCCTATAATAGTGGTTACAAGTGAATATGCACCCTTCTCAAATATCTTTAAATCCATCATTTCTGTAATTGTTCAACATTTCTTCTGAATTTCAGCTTAATGAATATTTGAATTGAGAACTTCTCCTGATTTAAAGCTGGAATGTTCTTAGCAGTTTCCAAATAAGCCAACTTGAAATTTTGTGAAGTCTGATGGTAGATCATAACATCCTTGTTTTGGTTGACTTTAGGTAGAATTTTAATTGTTGAATGGTTGAACCCATTAATATGTATAAGTGATTATGGTTATTTCTCACTTTGTTTAATGCCTGAAGAACTTTGAAAATATCTAAAAAAAGGGATTTTCTCTTCCCAAAATCATGTTGGAGGGTTGAGGAAGTGGACAACTTAGCCTAAGTCATCCACCTCCCCAACCTTCTGGGCTTGATGTCCCCTGGCAGAGGTTTCTTTACACAGTCCTAAAGTCTGGGGAGGTGGAAAACCTATTGTAAGTCGTCCAACTCCCCATAAATGGTGGATTTTGATATTATCAACAAGGCTGGAAACTTCATAATAAATGGGATGAATAGTAAAATGGAAGGAAGTTTTTAGATTCCAGATCTGATCACCAAATATTCTGTGACACAAGATATGCCAATTTTGTCATTGACACATGTTGCAATGAAAATTTCTCATTGTTAAAAAATTATGTTAACCTTGTACCATTTGCATGGTCCCATTTCTATAATTTAACATTGAGTTTTTCAGCAAGAGTAAAAAGATGGTCAAGGATGGTCACATTTTGAAGGAGGTTGCAGGTTAGCCAAACCCAAGAAAAAATGACTGTCACAAGGGACATGGTGCACTTGGCCTAAATGCACCATGCACCCACAGATCTATAGGATTAATTCACCATCATGAACAGGAAACAATGCCAATATCTCACCAAATGTAAACTATAAGAGAAATTCTGGACAGATGAATCTTGATCCCCAATATTGAAGCATTTTATTTTGAACAAACATGATATCATAGTCTTATGAATCCCCACCACCCTTAGATCTAGTGACAAACTGGCCAATTGGCATTCACAATCCAAGCAATTTCTCTTTCTTTTTTGGATATTCTTGTAATCCAGTATTTTCACACAGATCAACAACATTCAGAATTTTGATGGCCCTCTTTGTCTCAATTTTGACAGTCAACATATTTAAGGTCTCCAGGTTTATTGGAAAATTCCAATATCCAACTTTTGAAAAACATTCCCAGGTTTTGATGGGAAGTTTGGAATTGGTGAAGGAAATATTGGGAAAATGTTTTTTCCATAGCATCAGTTATAAACCACTTTTCTTGAAGTGCAACAAAAAGCATCCTCACACATTGATTTGGCAAGGTATGCAACCATATATAATACTTATTGATCAATGGGACCATTACTCTTTCAGCCACAGGAATAGTTCTTTTGATCATTTATCTTATTCAAATTCTAAAATATCATTTGGAAAATTTGCAGAAGTGAGATTGCAATTTGATTTTACCTAGAAACTATTCAATTTTCAAACCTCAAAATCATTTCCCCATTCATTTATTATGTCTTGAAACTACGCAAAACTTTGCATCAAATATCCTTAAGGAAATACTCAAAAATTTATAATTTGATTTTCTTATTGTGGACTGCATTTGCCAATCCACAATTCACCTTTTCAAAATTATTTGTTCATGTAAACCAAACTTCCTTTATTACTAATACTCAGAAAAATAATATATAGGTTCAACTTTTTTTGAACCATGGCATGTATTGATCATTTTTGCATGGTCTATCCATGCCAAATAAGGTACATTTTATCAAATTCATAATGACCCAAACCCCCCTCAAACAGCCCTTAAAATCATTCCACCACCATTAAAAAATGGCCTTGATCCTTGCCATGGCCAGGCCATACCCAAACTGGCTGAATTGGCCAGTGCAAGCCCACCCGGATCGTCACAAATATGCCCCGCGCGCGACGGCAATTGCGTTTGCTTTGTCGCTACAGCAGCAAAAGCTGCGTCCCAATGTCAAGCTCAAGAAAGGAGCTCAGAAATTGCCATTGCAACAAGTTTCCAGGACCCTTCCAATGGTCTGTGCGCGACCAGGGTCCTGGCTGTATTGCGCACAGACCTTGCAATTGGCCATACAATTGCAATGCAAGGTATGGGGGTAAGCAAGCGCTTCCCTCACTTTGCAAAGGAAGCGATTTGCTCCCATGTCCCCAGGAACCACCAAGCAATTGCAGACAGGCTCTTAAGCAAGCGACAAGACAAGAGTTTTTGGCATGAACCCATAGGAAACCAACAGATTCCAGGTAGTGACTGTTTTGATATTTTTTTTTTGATAAGTAAGATTGTTTCACCGCTTGCAAAGCATGGTATTGAAGCTAACTTTTTTTCTTCATCTCTGCCTATCCCACGCACACCACATGCATTAGATCATCACTCCATCCTCATTGGTCATCACCAACAAACATCCACTCCATCTCATAAACTCTAACACTACATCACAACTTAACACCCTTCCACTCATCATCACACCAGTTAGAATCCATCAATCTCTCATGCCCATCTTTACCATGTTTTTTCATCTCCAAAAAATTTTTCATTGATAATTTACTGAGTTGAATATGTCTCTTCCTTACCATTCTTGTTTGCCTCTCTTCCATTACAGCCAAATCTTCCAACAAAACATGCAAAGATTCATTATTGTACTCATCATCATTGGTACCTTGGCTTTTAATTCATGTATCAATCTTCATTTTAGGCTGAAACATCAACCATCAGACCCTTCTGTATCATCATATCCTGGTGAATATCATTGGTTAACAAATCCATAAACAATCATGAAACACTTCTTTTTCAAAATTTTTAAGGTTAACAATGGATAAAGTTAATGTGAAAGCTTCCACTACATCTAATCCTCACACATCCCCAACCTTGAAAAGAAACTACAAGTTGCAATCTTTGGAAACAGTTGCAGGTTCCAGAATTTATGAATTTCATTGAATATAAATAAATTAGGGTTTCATGTTACTAACTTCAACCATTTTATTTTCTTACCATGTTTGAAACTTGAATTCCTGGTATTTTTTCTGAAATATGGTTTGTAGTGATGATGAGCTAGTGAATTGGAAGCAGCAACAGGATTCAAAAACAGATCCAACTTTTCCTAGCAAACAACCATTACCTATGATCCAATCCAAGCCATCTGCATCCAGATCTTATAAGAAGCATAATAAAGCAAAACATGATTATTCATTTAAGGAATTAAATTCAGAATCAATTTATTTTGTAACTTTGAAGAAAAACCTCAGTCCCTGTCAGGTAGTGTTACCAAACATGAGCCTACCAATCAATCTACATGTTGTCTCTGACCAAAAATACCAACCATATTTAGTCCTCAAGTATCATTCTCTTTCTCAAAAACTGTACACATGTCTTTCAAGTCAGTTCTCTGAAATGATCCAAGATCTTTACATAATGGCAAAAATTGGCAAAACCTGAATAAAAAAAATTGTAATACCAAAACTGGATCTATGTTTGGAATTGGATATTGTCAAGGCACTGACCGGGGATATTATGCAGGTATTTTTTCCTCAATTCCAACTGGCTGATCATGTTTTTGTTTAGTGATTCATGTTACAAATGATGGCATGATAGGAATATATGCTAGAATGTGGGATTTAAACAAAGAAGAAATTGATATTTATGATCTCTTGTGGAGTAAGCTTCAAGTCCATAATGAATTAGTCTTTAATCAAATCAAAGCTCTATCCAACATGGCTCATGCAAAGAACAGAACAATATCACAAGAATTCAAAATTAAAAACTGGATTTCTCCAGAGTGAACTGATCAAAGAGACTCATTTCTTCATGCATCCAAAATCATTGTGACTTGTGATGACTTTTCAAATGTTGTTCATACTGATCAGGATGACCTCAATGGTTATACTTATGGATTGTTCTCTTATATTGAAAAGCCAACAGGAACACCAATCCCCCCACCCTCCACAGAAACAGGTCACGGTCTCTCATTAACCACCCTTGGATTCATTGTGGATTATGCAAAAGTTGGTGGTATTGTAGAAATTTTATGGCAAACTTCTGTTTTTCCAAATCATACTACTTTTCCTCCACCAAGTTTCCAATCAACAGAACACCATACTCATTTTGGTTGCTCATTCCAAATAAAAAAAGCTATCAAATATCTCTCTGAAACTTCATGGTTTTTCTCCCAAAAAATTTTTTTCTAAAGTATATGGAAAAAAAGCTAGATATGGGTAAAAAATTTATTGGTTGCATGTAATTAATAAATTACCTGTTGCTGTTGAATTATATTGATTTTTTCCAGAAGTCCATGGGAAGTGTGCATGGATGGTAAAATAGAAGTCAAAATTGGATTGAAAGGTAACAGATCAAATGAGTGATGGACAACTTATGCTAAGTTTTCAACCTCCCAAACATTCCTAAAAAAAATTAAACTAGTCATACTTTCCAACATTTCAATTGTCTGGGGAGGTGGAAAACTTAAAACAAGTTGTCCAACTCCCCAGAAGAAGACCACTATTGATATTACGCATAGAGATGGAAACTCTGTTCATACAAAATTATATCTCCAGAAATAACCTCTATACCACAGGGAGTCAACCATTTTTCAAATTCCCAGAAATCCTGCCATGGGGGTTTGGGGAGGTGGACAACTTGTGCTAAGTTTTCCACCTCCCAAAAGTTTGTACAAGATTTGAACCAGTCATGCTTTCGCCCATGTCAATTGTCTGGGGAGGTGGATAACTTGCCACAAGTTGTCTACCTCCCCAGCACAAGACACATATTGATATTATGCACTTAGACAGAAAATCTGTTGATAAACCACTCTATCTCCAGAAATAAGCTATGTAGATTCTACATAAGATACATCTGTCCAACATATTACACACACCTGTTACATGTTATTGTTTTTTTATGGTATATAAGCCAGTCATCCTTCACCCAGTAGTCCTGCTACATTCTAGTCTCAACCAAATTATACCCAACCATTTTGACAAATAAATCTTGAATCATTCATGACCTGACTACCTACCTTGAATACACAATGGCTGATTTTCCAGGAAAGAGTTTACATCTCCTTGGTCCTGTGTGGTGTACTAAAGATTTGCAATTGTCCTTGAATTTCTTAGAAAAATTTACTATCAGTCAACTCAATGCCATCCTGGGTGATGATTGTGCTGAACAAAAGCATGAGATTGTTTGGCAGGCGATGGATGATTTCTATCAGAAGAAATATGATGAAAAAGTGGAGCAGTTGAGGTCACAATCTGCCATAGCTTTTGGTCTTGTCAAATATTCAACTGAAAAACAAGTAGAGCCAATGGCAGCTGTGAATAAAAATGTACCGTTATCCATTGAGGAACCTTCAAATCCTGGTTTGAAAGCAACTAGTTTAGATCAATCGGTTACCCAGCTCACTATATCCATTGCAGATAACCAGGCTCAGAAAGCTAGTGATTTGAATGAATAATTTGATACACCAAAGTTTACATTGTAATTCATCCTGATAACCAAAACTAGTACAGTCCCAATGTATTCAGTTGAATACAAAATACCAGCTGAAACTGGTCTATAAGAAAATCCAATTCTAGAAACTGAAACTGTTCCAGTTCATCCTGCCATTGTTGAGGAACCTGAGAATCCCTCATTGCAGCCACCAGTTGTTGTCACTCCTGAACCAGTAATTCTTCCATAAACTAGGGCATCTTCTAGGCTTGCAGCCCAAGCTGCTTGGAAAGCTGCAAGAAGATCTTTGCACAGGCCACCCTCAAGCTCCCAAGATTCATCTGAATCCTCCAATTCTATTACCAATTTTAACAGCAAAAGTGAGGTGCAACAAGAGCCCCCAGAATTATTTGTGATTGAACCATCACCCAGGAGTCCCACCCCTGCACCAAACCTAGTTCCAACATAGCCTGATCAGGTCAGTTTCACCTCTTCCATGCTTTTCCTGATATCAAACCAAATATTGAATTCCTAATTTGAAATTTTTATCTGGATCAGAATGTCTGTACCACCATTCCTCAAAAAAGAAATTCTTCTGATGCTGGAATTGGAACTGAGGATGTGGCAAAAAGAAACTCAAGGTCCAGGAGTGTGGAGAAACCAATCAATCAGCAGTGCTGTCCTGGGGATGATTCTACTAGCCAAGGCACAACCCAGGCCTAAAACACAAGGCCAACATCAATTGCCGGTTCAAATCCACCAGGTCAGTTGAAAGATCATCTGATGCAATGAAAGTCATGGGAAATAACTTGATTTCAATGAACAGAAATTTTCATTGGCTTAACTAAGGAAGATATCTTGATGTTGTCATGCTGGGAAGAAATAAAGTATGTTGAAACCCCTTCAACCCATTCCAAAATGATTAGCCATACCCAGTTCCTAATATCAAACACTCTCAACCTTCTCTGTCAAAGGATCATTTCAAAACCTCTGGATAAATCTAATATCCAAAATTCTTTGGAACTTTGTTTGACACGGTGCAAAGATGATAAATTTTGAGAATGCTGCATTCCACTATTATGCAAATCAGCTGATTTCATTTTTTTGAATTAATAGAAAAGATTTTACCAGGAAGGGATGATTATGTCTTTGTTGGAAACACCTTCATAAATACAAACTCTCTCTTCCCCTTTCTAGGAAGACAGTCCAGAAAAATATCCATCCCCTCTCTTAAATCATGATTTATACAAGAGAGCCAATACATGGAGCCTATATGAAGTTGAAGCACACATTGAATGTCATCATAGGAATTGTATCCCATAAAACCTCAAGAAATGTGCTCTTCTTTATGGAAGGGATCAATGGGACTTCTGATGAAGCTTTGCTGAAAGCAAAAAGATAATTTTTCAACCTTTTCTCAACACAAGAATTCACGTTCCAACCAGGAGGCTGATCTCAATGCTGGGAGAGGTGGTCTGAATACAGTTTTTGAATATGTTGTTTCTCTAGTCACTGGGCTGATAAACTTAAGACTCAATGAAAGTGAAGACAATCAAAAGCCTTTTATGTCTACAGAATCAGCTGAGAAGAAGAATTTGGGGGATCAATTCTCTAGCACGTGTTTCACACATGTTGGTTTTTGCTCCTGCTGCAATATGGATATGTCCCAGAAATCAAAGAGTGATGCCAAAGTGGAAGTCCGGCATGCTTCTTGAGTTTGGTAGTCTTTTACTTGAATTAAAGTTGAAGGCTGGCTTACCTCCTGATCCAATCTGGGGTCAATTTGGTAACACAAGGGTATATATTCTGACTGCTTTGAGTGATATGGGATTTGATAAAGACAAAAAAATAAATTGGAGAGATTTAATTGGTATTTTTACAGAAAGAATTTCTTATGAGAAAGTGGCTCAGGTACTTCTGGAGGATATTGTTCTTGTTACTGACTATGATCTGGGTCAGCACCTTAATACTTTCTGAGCTGTTGAAAAAACTACTTCTTCTAATTTAGTTGAACTTGCAGCAGAATCCTGAGCTTGCCTCAGTTAATCATTTTAAATGTTTAGGAAATTGTGCTAATTGTTCTGCTGGATGGTTAATTGTTTTCAAATTTATTCTTATCTTGATTTGATGAGCTCTTTTACTTGAAAACATGTTACTTTTGAATGATTGAATGGTCAATAATGATAATAATTCCCATGAAATATGGTAGTAACTTAGTAATTGATTTGAAATTGGATGAAGATTAACTATTTCATATCTTCTCAACCATAAATACAGGTTTGGTCAATAATGATATTCATTCTAAATAAAAATATTGTTTCTACCATCTGCTGCAAAGTATGGAAAATAAGAAGTAATATTCAGAAATTTCTCTTTAAATTTTAAATTGATGATTTTATGTTGGGAAATGAATGTGAGATTTTGGTTATATGAGAGTGAAAAACCATTAATGAAGAATAGTATGATTTCAAGTAACAAAAACCCTAAAAGTTGTTCATATCTTTGGTACACTGTAGTACCCCTTGCCTATGAAAATATAGGGTTTGTTTTGCCTCAAAAGTATTGATGCAGCTTGTTTCTGACATATTAACACAAATTTATTGGGACTAATAAAGGAGGCACTGCTGCTTGCTGAAAAATCACTTGAGCTCCACAAAAACTACTGTTTAATATTATGATTTGTTTTAGAAAGATAATAACACAAACCAAGGGATTATTTCAATTCTGTTTTTATTTGCATCAATTTGATTATTTGAATTAAACACTTCAAATCATTACTAATATGCCTGAATCCAAAATTTGTATTCAGCTGTGAATTATGTTTGGTTATTAGCATCACTGATTCACCTGACCTTTATTTGTCAACCACTCATTAATTTCTGAATAAATTCATCTTTAAGTAAAATATTATCCTAATATTTTAAACATTTTTAAACCAATAAATCCAATCATTTCAAATTCATTTAAGGAAAAAATCCACAAAAATTGCCTAAAATTCTGTAAAATCTTTCCCAAAGGGGTACAATACAATAGTTTTGTATTAGTAGACTTGATCCATAAAATTCTTAGCAAAAATGACCATCCACATCTATGTTGTTTATGGTTTTTTGATTTATGCAATATTCAATTAGTGATTATTCAATATCATACTTCAGTTTTTTCCCCTTAAATATCACAACAAAAATTGAGTCATTCACCATTAATCAATACAAACCATAGCTCACAGAAAACACATATCCAATACACCAATCCCTCCCAATTCCCCTCAAACATTGAGCAACAAAAATGGTCAAATTATTCCAGGAACAAAAAGAATGGTTGGAAGAAACACAAAAACATAGTGATCATGAGCCCAAGGAAAAAATGGAGCCATTTCCTGAGATTTGGGCACAAAGTGAAATATGGATGCATGAAGAGAAAACTTCAAGAGTTTGGGTATGCAGACTTTAGAGAAGAATTGATGGGGAGGCCTTAGAATTTTATATTCAAGAATAATTAATACCAAATGTCTGGGACCTTTGGATGGAGAGGCGTGAATTTCTTGCAAGGTGTAAGTACTAATGCTTCAAAAATCATGTCAGATTTATCATTAATTTATATTTCTTTTACAGCTATTCAATTGATTGTCAATGGGATTTGAGATGTTACTCATCAATGATTACCAGTAATTTTCAAAATTATTGGTTTCTCTTTCTGAGCTTCCATAAAAATCCACCATCTTTTCCAGTATTTATCAACAGGTTGAGAGCCAAGCCAAAAGATTGCCTTATCTCAAAGTCAATGATAGAGAATCCCAGAACATTATGGAACCTAGAAAGAGGCTTTCATCTCTCTTTCTTAAAAAAAAATGTGGAAACTTCACTATTATGAATTTTCTGGGCTTTTTATAATCTTTAAAGTTTCCAGTCAAACTAATTGTTTGATATGTGGCAGAATTAAATGAAAATTAGTTCAGTTATATTCATCAGAAAATAAATCATTTCATTCCAAGAATATGCTTTCAATGCTGGTTTTCCATCTCCAAGTTATTAAATGTAACTGTTCTCCGACTGACCCATCACATTATCACCTTAAAAAGCCTTGGAAAAGTTTCTGTTTCAAGAAATGATTCCTTTTATCTTCCATAACCAGCTTCCTTCATAAGTCAATCAAATCCTATTTTTCTCAAAAGACAATAATCATATTTTTGTAAAAAAGAGCTTGATGTGTGGTGCAAGTGACTTGAAATTATTTTTTTAAATATTTTCCCCTCCCAAAATTCAACCCACCCAAGAATATAAAAACAAGTGGAAAGGGGGTCAACCTTCCATTCATTCATAAAGTCAGTTCCAACATGTGTCATTAGATTTCAGTTCAATATTCCTAACTCATCTTGAGCCAAATGAGATGAAATTATTTCAATACATGAAAGGATGTAAGAAAATCAGTTTCATAAAATAATCAAATTTTATTTAGTTTAATTTAAAAACATGTTATCATTCATGTGGCAGATCCTGAAGAAATGAATTTTTCATAAACCTTTGCCCAAGAATATTACCTTGGAACTCTATGAAATCAGGGAGAATTGGAGCACCAAAACCTTTAGATGAATTCTAGTCAATTTTCATTCAAAACAGGAAAGATTCATTGAATAAGAAAACATTTGGTATTTTCTAAATCTGTAGTGGAAATCAAACAATATTTGAAATAATATCATTTTCCCAGTTGGAGCAACAAAGTATCTCTGAATTGCATTGGAAGAATAATCTTTAATTTCAAGAATTTTTTTATGAATTAACAATTGAATTTTGACTTTCCAGGCAAAAGATTATACAAGCATCAAGCTTATCATAATTTTGAACCTGAATTAAATTGATCATCTTAATGATATTGTTGATTTAAAACATAGAGGTTATATTTTTAATGAATCATGTGCTCATCCCAATAATTTGAAAAAAAGAAAATATTTCATGGTAGATTTTTTTGGCCTTTCAATAAATTTATAAAATAAATACCTGGTTTCTGAAAGCAAACTCTTATGTTTCATTGAAAAATATCTCAAAATATGTAAATATTTCTGGTTGAAAAGAAGTTCCAATCTATTTTTGGAGCAATTCTTTTTCCCTCTCAAGGCGTCATAATATTCATTTCCTACATGATGAAAGATAATGAAAATGATTATCTAAATGGAAAAACATTCTGAAGTAAAAAATCATCAAAAAATGCGTTCATTTTTTTTACCAAAATCTGAGAAGTATTTCCCAAACATATCTTCCTTCTGAATAATCTTTTTTGCAAATTGTAAACTCTAAAATTTACCTTAAATAGTTAAAATGAATAATGGAAAATATGCGTAGTCAATTTCATATATCCAATTTGCGAATGAATCCTTTATAATCATTCATCAATAGATAAGAACCTCATCTTCAATTTTTTTAAATTCTTTCTCTTCATGAAATCAACCCTCAACCAAGCCCTAAAACCTTCCTCAAAGCTGTCTGTAATTTTTCCTATATTATAATATGAATTCTACACGTCCTCACAGTTCAGAACCTATCAAAAACGGCACATTAAAGAAGCAAGTAGCCAACCATTTGCCAAATTTTAATGAACCCATAAGTCTATGCCTATGTGAACTTGTAAAAAATATTTTGAACATGTAATTTTGAGGAGATAAGGTTCCACCTCCACCCACTGAAGATCAATTAAATTTTCTATACTCAAAAAACATTGATAAAATTCCCTCAAAAATTGATTTTTTCAACATGGAAACAACCAAAGAAAACCTCTATGGAGGGAAGAAGAGCATCCCTGGAAATTTCAAAGAGCAATTCCAGAAAGAGCTAGAAGGCTAGGCATAAAGATTTGAACTTTCCAATGGAACAATCATAAGTTAACAATAAGGGACCAAAAACTTTCAGAAGTGATAATAAAACATTGGCTCAATGCTAAGGAAAACGATGCATTTACAAATTATGCACTCAATATTGACTTTTGAAAAAAGGATACTTGTTAGACTTCTGGAACCTTGGCTACGTGGACAGAAGGATAATTAAATCAAGCCTAGGAAACGTAACAAGAAGCCTAGGTCTCAAGTCAAACACAGAGTAAGCTTCAGATTCTTCTACATTTTATAAATCCTATTAGATGAATTTTGATCTCAAATTTGAAAGATATACAGACACCGTTTGGCCACTGCAGAGCACCATATGGGGAAGGATTTGGATAAATGCCTTTCCCTTGTGTGGAATACTGCTCAGATACTGAAGAAGAAAATGAGGGGAAATATAACTCATTCCAAGTGTATTGGAGAAACAAAATTTATTCAAAATTTCTGAATAATATTGATAATAACACTCTGAACTATTTATCTGAATTGAAAGGTGAAACCCGAGCTAAAAAAAATGTAGAATATGGAAGAAAATATGATGAAATAGTTCCAAACTATGAGATGAAACCATAAGAAGCCCTTCCTTCTAATTGTTACTGCCCTCAATTTCTTGCAATTTTAAATTGGACAGAGAAATTGGTTTTGGAGATGAATCCGGTAAAGGATAAACTAGAAACATTAGCAAAATCACTTGAAGCCCCATTTTGGTTTGAATAAATTTGTTTCCTAGTATTTTTCTATTTGATCTTTTGTCACCCTGAAAAAAATTTCAAAATCTCTAGATGTTGGAACATGTGTATGCAATGCTTAATTAAATTTTTTTAAAAAAAATCAAGATCACTAGGCTTCTTATTTTTAGCTTCCAATATTGCACAAAATATTTTCAACAAATTCAACTTAAAAAAATATTGGAGAGATCAAATGACCCCAAGCAATCATTTGATTTTTGCAATTTAATTTTTTTGGAAAAGAAAATATCTACATTCCTGATTTTTTGAGGTTAAATTCATTTCTAAAAAGGCTTTAGTTTGATAAAATGTAGTATGTGGTATGATATTTCAAAATGTTTTGAGCAGATTTTTGAATCTTTGGGAAGCAATTAGATTGGAGATTCAATTTTCTAAATTGAATTCATATTTATTGTCTTTCACATGAGGAAAAAGAAGAACTTCAAAATAAAATGTAATCTTTACAAAAAATATGATTTAATTCAACCATAAATTAAGAACCAAAAAGGACACACAATTTATTTTTTACAATTTATTGGCAAATAGAAATAAAAAAATATCAAAAACTTGCCTTATCAAATCGATGAAATGTTTTTTATTGGAATTATTATTTTTTAGTTGTGCAAACAAACTGCTTCACTTCTCTATGAACTTACATAAAATCAAATTTCCCCATAATTCCATGCATGCACTAGAACTATTTGGAATACTCAAGAACTGGTACAAAAAACTTTTCTCCTGTTCCTACTCAAGTTAGAAACTGTTTTTTCTCAGAGTCAAAACAAAAACAAAACAAGTTCTGGGTGCTGAAACTGCCAGCAGGTGTAGCCTTTCTTTTCATTTTGAATCCTGAATGAATGTGAGGAAAAAGGCTTCCCAAGATATATTGGCTCAATTAAGGGAATGCACTGGGAATGGAAGAATTTTCCAAAAGGTGGGAGGGTCAATTAAAATGCAAGGATAAGAAACCAAATATAATTCTAGAAGCTTCATCAAGTAAAAACCACAGAATCTGAAATTGTTTCTTTGGAGCTCCTGGTGCACTGAATGATATCAATGTACTCCACAGAAGTCATATTTATGATAAATTATTATCAGTTATTTATTTTGTAATCAAACCATGATTTGATCAGTATGTTTTGCATGCAATTGATTCAATCTTTTTTTCTTGGATAATTTTTTGAATAATTCAGGAGCACAAGACCAAATAAATTTCACAACCAATGGAAATGAATAAAATCAAGGATATTATTTTCCTGATGGAATATATGCCTCTTAGTCATCTCTTGTGAAAACTATTTCCCACCCCCAAGATGATGCAAGCAAAATTTATGCCAAACTTTGGGAGGCAGCTAGACAAGATATTGAAAGAGCCTTTGGATTGTTTCAGGCAAGATGGGAAATAATCAATCAGCCATGTTGTTTTTGGGATATTGAAGTAGTGAAAAAGCTTATGAAATTCTGTGTTATTCTGAAAAGCATGATAGATTCATAACCTGACAATGAGTTCTCCCAAAATTCAAACTCCAGTGCCCACATAGTTCCCAATTATCACAATCTGTCACACTTCAAGCCCAAGGGTTTTGTCTTTCACTACTTTGACATATCCTTTTCCTCAGTACCATCTACCTCAGTCCACAAGCGTGACACAAAAAAAGCACAACATCCATGGTGACATCTGCTAACCATCTCTGGCTTATTTAGTGACCTTTCAATCTTGGAAACTCAGTATATACTTGAAAATCTTGCAGTTAAATTTCATACCAATAAAACATCCATTTGAGCTTTTTGCTTCTGCCCTGGATATCATCAATCGTTGGACTTCCATTCTTGCTCAAAAACTAACACTAGTTTGCAATCATGCCTAGATAGTTGCATAAAAGGAATAGTTTGAAAATGGACTAGTCCCTTAACCTGAATAAGATACATATTCATATTAAAATTTTATTCACATGCTGTTCCTTCCTGTCTCATCCATTATGTCCTTGTAAACTCATATTTTATTGTCTTCCACCTACGCTACAACCTTGGAAAAAATTATACTGTTATTTCATTTTCCCATCCCTTTCATTTCATTCATTGCCTCATTTTTCTCTAGTTGTAGTTGGCCACCCATTGGTTTGTATCTAGTCATCTTCAGATTAACTTATAAAAGCTGCATCACCTGCCTGAAGATTGTCTCCTCAGTTAGATAATTTCATACGTTCTTGCATTTTCTAAATCCAGTCATAAAATTGGGCTTGGCTTTGGTTTCCCTTCCATTGTAACACTTCATCCCTCTTGCTGTTTGATGAGCCATTGAACCAGTGTTCCCACTTTGCAGTTAGCCTCACTACCTTTCACTCAGTCTTCTCCCTTTGAGCTCACAATAATCTAAGATTTCCCTACAGTATGTGGGGTGGTGTGTGACACAATCCTCAAATAACTCAAACTTTATCTGATTATATACAAAGAAATGCCAATCTTTGTAATTCTGTATTACATTCCAAGCTTAGAGAATATTTGGAAGTAAAAAATTGGCTGTCAAAAGGAATGGTTAATTAGAATCATTGGTCCAATCAGTAAAATGTAAATAGTAAATTTTCCAATTTGATTTAATATTATTTCAATGAAATTCAATATAATTGGTTTTTGTTCTGGCATATTATTTCTGATATTTATTCATTTTTGATTGAAATTTTCATATTAATCTCACTGCATTATCTGATATTCTATTCCCATATTTAATTGATTTCTGCTTGCTCCAAAACCAAAATCTAAAATAATAATTTAAGTGCTCTAAGTTTTTTGATTCAAAAACTCCAAATGTAATCTTCCCATCAAAATCTTGCTAGAAAATGTATGAAAGCCATTTTTCTTTATATAAAAATTGAAATCCATAATTATTTGGAGCAATAATAATGGCTAAATAATCAAAAAAGTCTCCAATTTTGCATTCATTAAATTTAACAATCCTTATCATTCTATTCTCAATGTCAATTTTTTTTAAAAAGATTATTTGCATTGATATGCACATATTTCACCCAGAAAAATATTATTTCATGCATAATTTGCAAAAAAACCAGTTTTATCATTTTTATTTCATAAAAAAACTGTTGTATCATTTTGATTTCATCAAAAGACTGTTATTTATTTTTGTGCCATGAAAAAACCATTGTATCAAATATATTTCATAAAAAAATCATTGTATCATTTTTATTTCATAAAAAACCATTCTTCATTTTCATTTCATACCGGGAAATTTTAAAATTGCAACCTTGCAACCCCCATTCACTACCTAAAGGAGGTTGTGTGGCACAATTTGCAACCCATTTTGTGTTTTAAACGGCCATTTGCGGCCCATTTGAGTCGCAAACAACCATTCAAAACTCATGTGGGTTGTGAATGGCCTTTTGAAAACTTTCAGCTTGCTAGTATGTACAGAGCAAGCTGTCAAAGTAACAGAAATATAAAATAAAAACAAGTAAATAAGAATATTAAATTTAACTTAAGAAGGAGTAGGAGATCCATAGATATTATTGCAGTCATGGATTCTCCACCCAAAATTAGGTAGGGTCACTAACTGACCCCACCCTAAAAATCCAACTCCTTATATTTTTAATAGTTGAAGAAAGCAAAGACCAAAATACCATGGCATCACTATGGGATGTTTTGGCCAATTTAATATTTTACACACATTTTCACGTATAGGTTTCATACCTAAAATTCAGTCAGAGTTGAGGTGTTATGTATATTTTAGGAGTTACACGTGGAAGTGTGTTCTGTCACAATTCATGCGCACAGTCCCGCATCCTTAAATAACCCTTACATACCAGTAGCATCAAACTCCTGCGTACTGAAGTCCTTTGCGCAGCCAATTCTGCCATGCACGCAGCTGATCTTACCCCGCGCGCATCTGAATGGACTGATCCCCACGTCAGGATCAGTCGTGACTAATCTGGCAAACAGGTACCGCTCATAAGAGCTACAACCTAGTCAGGATTATCTGGTATATTTAATAAAGTTACATATGCATTACTAATAGTCTAAAAAATTTAAAAATTAAATAAAATTAATAAAAAACTAATTTCAAAGTACTTTTAATAATAAATCAAATATTGAGGATTACCACATAAGCCCCTGATCCTGATCTTTGAAGACCACAAAACACTACAAGGAGTGTCTGTAAAAATTATTACAAATTACCTACGTGATTAGCAGATTATGGAAAGTAAATAGAAATCCACATCTGTCTACTTCAAACCAATATCATCAATAAAAATAGAGGATAATTGCAGAATGATCAAATTATGCCAATAACAGATTAACAGATCCTGTGACTAAAATAGTGCATAAAACCAGCAGATCTGAGGACAGCTGATTGACAGCACCAAGTGGAAATGATGAACCTTCCCTGACTGACCTTCTAGCCTCTGAAAATGAGCAGAACCCTCTCTACATGCCCTGAGAAGCTCATAATCACCCCAAAAGGTATTTTTACAGACCTCTTTGGATCTATTATTCCCCATCAGTTTACCAGGAATTATTATTATCAATCAGAAACCGTTTCATTGTTAGTCAAGTTCTTATAAAGATATAAGCAAGTAATTTATGACCTATTCTACAGTAGTATTTTTTATTTCTCAAAAAACAATCAACCCATTGAAGTCAGTCAAGCAAATCCACCTCATCTGCTCTGAAACCCTTCCTATCTTTGAAGGATTTTTGTGGTGAAGTACTCTGAGTAAGTTTTTAACTTCCTGCCTTTGCCATTGAGCTTTTTTTTCCCGGCCATCTCAGTGGATAAATCCTTATAAAGCACCCATAATTTATTCAAAGGTTCTTAAACTGCCTAAGGGGGCCCCTTGAAGAGAGGTTGTCTGTCTATAAAGATCCCCAGTAGTATATGACTTTGGCCCCTCTTTTTATAACAAATTGAAAACCCTTTCAACCAAACCAATTAAAGCTTGCACCAGCTCCCATTTTTTCTATTATTTGAGCTTCTTAAGTGTTTATAATTAGAATATTATTATTATTATTATTCCAGTATCTTCTATCACTCTCTGTAGCTAAAGTACTGCAAGGTTCCTGGCATTAGAGAGCTGACACAAACCGTGCCACCCAACCCATTATGGGTTGTGAATGGCAAAAAAAAATTTTTTTATAGTTTCTTTTTAATTTAATTAATGAATTTATTATATATATATATATATATATATATATATATATATATATATTTCCTTTTGTTTTATTCTATTTTTTTTCATATTTAAACTTTTTTTATATTTATATTTTTTTTATATTTATATTTTTTTATATTTATATTTTTTTTATATTTATATTTTTTTTATATTTATATTTCTTTTATATTTATATTTTTAATTGAATTAATAGGGAGTATCAAATTTAGCAAAACCACCATTAGAAAACCGCCATTTCTTTGACCAAACCCGCCATTAAAAATGACGGGTCCC
This sequence comes from Puccinia polysora, assembly GCA_025617555.3. Taxonomy (NCBI): domain Eukaryota; kingdom Fungi; phylum Basidiomycota; class Pucciniomycetes; order Pucciniales; family Pucciniaceae; genus Puccinia; species Puccinia polysora. The sequence goes on from CM062625.1 coordinate 28,101,034, forward strand.
AAAATACACATACCCCCTAACTGGTGTATTTCACATGGCGGGTTTCATGAAAATGGTGGGTTTAACACATCAAACCCGCCATTGTCATCCATCCACCATTCATGGCATGCAAAAAACCCATCCGCAACTCCAACTCATCAAATCCATATGCATCACACACATCTAATCTCCATTGCTTCACATCTCAATTGCTTCACATCTCCATCACTTCACATCTCCATTTCTTCAAATCTACATCACTTCACATCTCCATCACTCCACATCTCCATCACTTCAAATCTCCATTGCTTCACCTCTCTATTGCTTCACATCTCCATTGCTTCACATCTCCATCACATTAAATACATCCCATCATCATCACATCTCCATCACTTCACATCTCCATCACTTCACATCTCCATTGCTTCACCTCTCCATTGCTTCACCTCTCCATTGCTTTACATCTCAATCACATAACACACATCCCATCATCATCACATCACCATTTTTCTCAACATCTCCAATCAAAATTACTGGCAGCAAGTTGAAAACACAAAAAATCTGACTGAAATTTTTTTATTATTTGACTTAGATTCAGAATCCAATTTGGAATCAACTTGGTTAGCTTTGAATTCTCTATTGGAAAAGAAATAAATGGTTCCACAAAGAAACACTCTCCACAACCCTCTGTATGAAAGCAAAAGCTTGAACTACTGCCCAACTTAGGCTTCCAGAAACTTTTCTGAACTTTATTTCCTTCTTTCATGAAACTTTTTCAAATAGAACAATTCTTGGAATCCTCAGCGCAATCCAGCTATCCAACTGGATTTTGCTCTTTGTATATTGGGATCAAATGAAATGGAGCATCAATTCATTGATTAGAAAATCTATTCTTGGTCAGTTATGGATCCATTGCCTTATACACCAAAAGATTAATTATTGCTATCCTATCTTTCCATCACTCAGTCCTTTTTTGGCCAACCAAAGAAGACCGCAAGGAGATATCTCAAGAAATGGATACTTAAGGTTTTCCTGGTTGCATTGGTTTTTTTGATGGAACCACTATCTCCTTGAGTCAAAAACCCAAGCTAGATGGAAACCATTATTTTGATTGGAAAAAAAAGGCAATCAATTCATTTACTTTCCAAAGTCTTTGATAATACACTGACCAAATATGTTTTATTGGTTTGTATAGATACTCTGTGTCACTACAACGTATTTGTGATAAAAACAAGAAGCTCATATCCCTCCATGCTGGCCTTCCAGGTTCTTGTCATGATTCATATGTTTCCAATTGGAAGCCAATTGCACAACAACCAGATAACTACTTTAACCAAGATCAATACCTTCTGGCTGATTCAGCTTATGCTAGTGGGAAATATGTTGTTCCAGAATACCAAAATGTTTCAAGCAATGATCAAGCCAAAACTGATCTCAACTATCATCTTTCCCAATCACAATTTTGGATTGAGCATGCCATAGGAATCCTGAAAGGACAATGGGCCAGCTTACGGGAGATGCAAAACCAGCTCCAATCTTCCAGAGAAATGAAGTTCCTCATCAACTGGATTATCAGTTGTGTAATCCTTCACCACCTTATTTCCAAAATCAAAGATGAATGGGACAAAATATTTGAAGAATATATTCCCAATCCTCCTCAAGTCATCCAAGTCTCATCTTCTGCCTCATCTTTGGCCATGAAAGAGCGGATTCTACCGCTCACACTTGCTCACTTTGACAAGTAGCATTGGAGTTTTAGATAGGCAAAATATAAAATAATCAGATTTTTTTGGTTTTGGTTGTTTAACCCAGAATCCTAGGCTGACTCTTTTTTTTTTTTTTTTTTTTTTTTTTTTTTTTTTTTTTTTTTTGGTGGACTAAGACAAAGAACAGAACCACAACTTCCAAACGGCCCACCTCAACCCACCCAAACACCGGTCCAATCCTCTCTCCTCCTCACAAAACCATAACCTCACCAAACCAAACCACTGGTCCACACCTCCCTCCTCCTCACCATCCACCTCCACCTACCTCCAAGTTCACCCAGTCATCCTCCTCCTTATTCTTCTTTGCTCAGTGCCCCAGGTACGCAGCCCCCCCCCTAATCCTCCTTGATTCATCAGAGCTAACCTCCCCCCTCCTCCCCCTCCTTTTAAAAGTTCCAGGCCGTTCATCCCTCCTTGCTCAGAACCACTGGTAAGCACTCTTGCTCAGCACCACCGGTAAGCACGCCACCACCACCTCCTCCTGCTGCACTTTTTTCCCCACCTCCACCTTGCCAGTTGAAAAATTGATTGATCAGTGAGCAAAAAATCAATTGCTTTCCGGTCAATTGATTGGTCTACTGGCAGGCTTTGCTTGAAAATTAATTGACCAGAAAGCAAACAGTCAATTGCTTGCCAATTGATTGATCAATTGATTGATTGGCAATGACCTTCCCCCCCTTCAGCTCCTCCTCCTCCTCCAAGTTCTTTAGAACTTGACTGAACTCTATTTTTTGGTAGGAGACTACTGGCAAGATCAACGGTATTTTTTTGTTATTTTGTATGTTGGTTAATCATCTAAGTGGTTTATACCAGACTGATGATTGTTTTTTTTTTGTAGGAGAATTTCTGCTATTGTTTTTGTTATTTTCTATGTGTGTTGATCATCTAAGTGCTTTATACTGGACTAATAACTGTTTTTTTTGATTCAATCCAATGCAATCAGACATTCCAACACTTTGACCAACCTTTCTTGACGCATCAATCTTCACCCACCAAACTAAAAATGTTACAACTAATGGATTTCCATTTTGATCCTCACCCCGATTAAAGTATACGGTTGGGAGGGAAAAAGATGGAAATTTATAGTTTGAAAAACATACAGAGAAGTGGAAAGAAAAAGGCCAACCAGAGAAGGAGGGCTCAAATGCGGAATTCTGAAATTGCATTGGAAGTGACTGAGGAAAAAATTAATGAAAAGGTTGTTTGGTCTTCACGCAAACTACACCCCTTGAATCTTTATCCGTCCATTATCAAGAAAAGGCAAAAACCACCCCTGAAGAGTTGGAAAAGGCCAAAAAGAAGATCAAACCATTCCATTTCTTCAGCTCTGGAAAAGTATATGTTTAAGATCAATTGGATCATGAGGGTATGGTTGCAATCATAAAATTTATCCCTTTGAATGAAATCTCTGAGAAAGAGAAGAAGGACATCAACTCAGTAACAGCATTCCTTCACCAATCCAAAAAATTTGTCAACACTGTTGGTCCCTCAAGATCTTGGGGTGGGAAAATGTGGGAAATTGGATGGTGAAAATCAATGGACCCTTCTGAACTATTTGGAAAATATTTGAAGAAAGATGCTCTCAAATACTTCCCTGAAGATTATTATTTTTTTAACCTTAGGTCTGAAAATATCTCTCATATATTGGGCCAAATATTTTCAAAATTAGCCAAACTTGTGTTTGATTCCAGCCATGAAGCTATGATGGAAAAAAACATCCCTTCCTTGTCCTAATTGGAATTTGGATCTGACCTTACTGCTTTTGACTGATCACCTCAGACTCCTTCTACAAATCTCCCCATATTGACCAAAGTGATGTCTCTGACTATTCCTTTTTATTGGTGGTACCAACCAAAAAATTAAATGGAAAACTTATCAACAAAAAGGATGAATATCAAGTATCCAACGGCCAATTTGTGTTCCCAGACTTGGGGTTTGGGATTGATTTCAAAAAAAGGGTATTGTGAAAATGGTTTGGGCAGCAAACAATTACAAAAAAAGTAATTTTCCTGCAGTGGATACTACCACCCATACTAGGATGGCCATTTGCATGCAAATCAATAGAACAACTCAAAAAAATAGCAAGGACTTGGCCAGTGGCAAAATATACCTTAGGAATAAAATAAAAATAAAAATAAAAATAAGAAAGATTTGTTCATTGGTGGTGTTAAAAATACTCTCAAACTTTGTTGCAATCAAGAATAATTTTTTTGTTTTTATTTTTAAAAATTTTATCAAAGTAAATATATTTAAAAACCAAAAAATAAAGTCATTTCCTTTATTTCATCCACAGTTCTACTGCTACCAATACATTCCATGGTTAATGATAACCTATCTTTTTTTTCTGTGGATAGACTTTCCCTCTCCTTTTTGAGTTGGTCTTGCTCTTGATCCTTCTCCTTTTCCTCTTGTTGAAACTCCAGCTTGGCCTGTTTGATTTTCCACTCAGCATTAAACTTTTGTTGATGAGCCAAACTCTCATCTTTTCACTTTTGACAATCCATAGCCAGTTGACAATCCCACTTCTACTTTTCAAATTGAAGTTTTTTGGATTCAATTTTTTGATTTCACTGTTTTTTGGAGTGGAAAAGGAATGGGCTTGATTTTTAAAGCAAGTTCACTCAATTGATGAACTAACTTGACTCTTGCTTCTCCATGATATCCTCAAAGCCAGAACAATTTCAAGTATTTCTACTCTTTTGACAGCTATTAGGGTTGAGGTTGATGGAATTGGATGCCTTTTGCTTTCCCTTTGCAGAAGAGGTTTTTTTGGGAGCATTGTCACTCTTATTTGAAGGGGATGTGGGAGGCTCCATTGGCTTGAGTTTTTGGCCAATCAGGAATGGATGAGGCTGTTATTTTACAATCTAAATCAGTCAGGATTAACCAGACAGAAGGGAAAAGAACTTGGGTGATTACTTGAGCAGATGTTGATGGTAGTGGCTATAAAGTAATAAATTCCTCCTCATTTGCCAAGTTGTTAAGTTCTTCCACTCCAAGAAGAGAACAATCCAAAGAAGGAAGTTAGGGTTCCAAGGAAGGGTTTGAATTGTTGATCAATGCTGATGTAGAGGTGATTGGAGCTGATTCTGTTGGAATATCCTCCTCCACATCAGATTAGGACCACTCATACGTTTCATTGGGATCATCATTGCTAGGTTTAGCATCCACACACAGGTCCTCAGCATCAACTGAATCTGATTGTTGGGCGTCAAAAGAAGCTAAAGGGTTGATATTTTCCTTCTTTACAAAGATTTCTTCCATTTGAACATAAAAAGGACAAATGGAGTCCAAATTATCAACCACTTAGTTGATTCCCTTTGCTTTATTGGATTCAGTGATACCAAAGCCAGTGGAGATTGAAATTGAGTGGCCTTTTTTGTACTTGGCTCAATAGTTCTTGAATTGCTCCCACATCTGTTTGGATGAAATATCCAGCCTACCTTTGGTTTTATTCTTGAGTTCATTGGCCATCAGGAGATAGCCGTTAACCTTAGAGGATGGAGGTTGGCCAAATTGTGTTTCATTCTCAGATCCAAAGCAAGAATTTTAGTTTGACAGAATTTTGATCCAGTTTACCAGGATGATGTGATCAGCTCTCTTGAGCTGACTGGAGCCTTTGGAAGCTGATGGGGGAGGATTGTTGGATGTTGATTTCCTGGTGGATTTTTGCTTTGGTTGAGTAGAATTGCGGGGGGAGTGTCTCTGAGGGGCCATTTAAAAAGAGTAAGTGGGATGAAGTGATGATACAATAAAGCAATGACAGATAGGATGTGATGAAAGGGGGGATGAAGTGATGAAGAAATGAAGCAATGAGAAGATAGATGTGATGAAAGAAATAAAGTGATGATAGTGATAAAGCAAGGTGAGAGTGATGAAGTGATGAAGGAAAAGAGAGTGATGAAGTGATGAGGATAGAAATGAAGCAATGAGAGTGATGAATTGATAAGGATAGTGATAAAGCAATGAGATTGATGAAGTGATGAAAATAGCAATGAAGCAATGAGAGTGATGCAGTGATTATGATAGTGATGAAGCAATGAGAGTGATGAAGTGATGAGGATAGTGATGAAGCAATGAGAGTGATGAATTTTTCCAATAAGTTCAGAGGATGAAACCAGGGGTGATGATGTGGAATGTTGTGTGGTTGAGCTGTTGAAGGCCTTATATACTTTATTTGAAAAAACCCATTTGTTTTCAGGTAACTTTGACACCTTTCATGTGAAATAAGTGTTTTTTTTTTTGATTTTTTGATGGCAGGGTTGAAATCCACCATTAAAAACTGGCGGGTTTGCTTAACTTTGATACACACTGATAAATTTTTTTTTATTTGTTTCTTTAAGTTTTTTATTTATTTATATTATTAATTTAATTCATTAATTGATTTTATATTTTTTATATTTTTTTATTAAAATCAAACAAATAAATAATAGATAAAAAAAGTTAAAAAAAATTAAATACATAAATATATATCTATATGGTTGATGATAAATTCACGGCTCCCTGTTGTGTGGGAGCCGTTTTGGGCCCTACACATCCCAATGGACGCGTTGACACGTGCCCAAGGGGCGGTCTCAAACATGCGTGACCCCCGGGGGGCCTTATACCCCTGTACACGGCATATTTGAGCCTTTTTCCCCCATAAATGGCATTTTTTTAGCCGTTTCTGGGGGGTATACGGCCCCCTACAGCTCCCCCAGGGGTTGCGCCAGACTTTTTTGGTCCCCCTGGACCACATTTGGGTTCCAAAAACCCAAATTTGGGATCAACGCATACTATGTGGGACTGTTGGTTCACACCTAGCAATCCCCAAGTGAAACTAAAGTGATTATAAAGTGAAATAAATTTAATATGTGAACCAAATCATTGAAACTAAAGGGAAAATGTGAATAAAAATCCCACAAAATTAATCTTTCTCAAATTGAAAAGGAGAAAACTGTTGTTCAATTGAAAGTTGAATTTAAAACTGAAGTAGCATTGCATTTTTTTGCACTATGGGAACAGTGGCAAGCCCTCCTTTTAGTATGGCCGCATTCAAGGACTAAATTAGTTCAATGAAAAAAGCTGCAGAAACAAAGGATGCGGGTTATGAATCATTGGAAGCCCCAATTTCATCCTCATTTAGGGTGACAATTGAGGAAAAAAAATGTTTCACAAGTGGACATGACCTCAGGTGGTGAGTAAAATTTTATGTTACTGGTCTTTGCCATGTTTAATTTGATTTAAACTGATGGAGTACATGCCATCAATATAACCATGAAAATATAAAATTCCCATTTAGTTGGTGCAAGATCCACTTCACCCACCTCCCGTGAGAGCTTTTACTAATAGGAAAGAGGCAAAAACATATTTTCAAACATAGCAAATGAAGCATGGTTATTCTTTAACAGTTTTCAACTCAAAGCGTGACCAATATGTGGATTTAGCCTGTGAGATACATGGTTTGTACCCTGGGCAATTGCTCACCAAAAGGTCAAGGCAAACTCACAAAAGGAATGTTGGGCGCAAGTTTTCAATCTGTGAAAGTTGCACAAAGAGGGAACCCTTGTGGCCTATATCCTAATAGAATGATCAACATAACTATGAACCATCCCTATACCCCTCAGTGCATCCTCACCTGAAGAGAAAATCTGGGGTAGCCTTAGAAAATCTAAAAGAAGGCTTGAATTGTGGGCTCAATAAACTTCAACTCAAAAGAAAATTGAGCAAGATTGATGGTGGCAAATATGTTGATGACCAAACAATCTATAACAATAAGCGTACAGTAGCCTTTGAAGAACTTAAGGGCAAAAGGTTTATGGAGGTCCTCTTTGAACAACTTGTAAATTCAGGTTGGGTTCATTGAGAAAAATTCAGTGGAGAGGGTCACTTGGAGGCCCTATTCTTGGCTCACCCCAAGTTATTAAAGCTTTTCAAGCAATTCCATCATATAGCTATGATGGATTTTACTTATAAAACAAATAAGTACAACATCCCCCTATTGCATTTTGTAAGAATGACTTCCAACCAGAAAACTTTCACAAAATATCTTGTTTTTATAACAAGAGAAACATTTGAGTTCTACAGTGGGTCTGTAAATGGGATAAAGGATTTGGATTATGATCCTGAGAGACTTCCAAAAGTCTTTGTGAAAGACTGTGAAAAAGCTTTGATCATTTCTCTAGGAAAAACATTCCCTGATTCAAAAAGACAGTGTTGTCATTGGCGCTTGTCCAAAAACATACAAGCAAACTGTAAAGTGCGATCCAATAACAACGTTGATGGGTGGCAAAGATTTATGTCTCTGTGGGCTAAGTATGGGGCCTCAAAAAACAAGGAGGGGGCAGAGTTCAATGAAGCAGAACTTAGAGTAAGTGCCAAATCAAGGCCTCTACTGTTAATCTTCCTAGTTTTGGGTTGCTTAAATTATGACTGGTATAAAGTGTTTTTTGGCAGACCGTGAGGATGCACTTGAGTATAAGGATCACAAGATTTTCCGTATCAAAGAGACATTTGTAACAGATTGGACTTGCAAAAATCCAGAATTTGGAAATAAAACAACATCTTGGGTTGAAGGGGCCCATGCTACTCTCAAAAGATTCCTTTCAAACTTTTCAGGAAACATGTTGCATTTTTTGAGGAACCTAGATGGAACATTTTCCAATCAAATTAAATCAAATCATGCTGCGCTTAACAAATCTCAAATAAAGATTGGAAAGATTGGAATAGTTCTTCCTACTGAACTGTTACAATTGGGATACAAGGTGTCTTTAAAACAAATCAAACCTGTTGGGGAACAATTAGAAAAGTTAAAGAGGAACCATGATGGGGAAGTGTGCACCAAGTCATACTCAATGACTCTGGCTTTGCCCTTTTCCCACCAAATAGGTGACCTACTAGCTTCAAGAGGCTCTGTTGTGCCTGAAGATTTTCATCCTCAATGGAGGTTGGATTATGAACCTTGCAGTTCTAGTTCTGTAAGTTGGTTTAAGTTGGATTGTTAAAATGACTTTGTGATTAATGCTTTTTGAATTATGATTCCTACGGGACAGAAATGATTATTCCTACTTGACTAATATTTGATCCTTTTGAATTTTTAAAGGTTGATTATGATGAAATTCTCATCAATTCTCATTTACATAAGAAGCTCAAGGGAATTGTCTTGAATCATACTGATCAAAATTATTGCAGGCTGTTGATGCACTTGATGAAGGAGAAAGCCAATTATCAATCAAATCCAAGACTTGAACCTCAAGTCTTGTGATCAAGCAGAGGAAGTCCAAAGTGGACAGGTACCTGGCAAGATCCTTATCAATTTGAACATTTTGAAAAGGAACTTAACTGGGAAAAAAGAAGTAGAAGGGCTCCAAAGAAGAAAATAAGAATGATTGAAAGTCTTTTCTTTTGTGAAAGTTTCATTTGGCTGTTTTGATGAAATGATTGATAAATGTTTATAGTCCAAGTCAGGCTCTTCATCTGAATTTCATAAATCAGTGGAAGCCAAAATTTCATTGTGTTTGGTGCCATTGGAACCTGATTCCTTTTTGAAGGATGAAGAACCAGAAATGGACAAGTCAAACAGAAGCTCATCCTTGGTGAGGTTTGATTCCTTTAATGGGATTACCGTTTTTTTCTAACTTATTTTTGTTTGTAGTATGTGAATTAACTCAATCAAATACCTGAGAACTTACATAAGTTCTTGGGTGGGGTTTGGGATCAAGTTGGTGATGGAAATTGTGGTTTTAGAGTCATTGCTAAATCACTTGGGTATGGTGAGGATGGATGGTTTAAAGTTTGGAAGTAAATCGTTGAAACATTGAGGAAAAATAAGAAGTGCTAGGCTAAGATCCTTGGTGGCAGTAAAGACGTTGAAAAGATAGAAAAAAACCTTGATTTCAATAACATAAGTGAAAATATTCCATCTTCAAAATGGCTTTCAAAGTTGGATATGAGAAGATTAGGTTGGTTAACCAAGACCAAGCATAAAATTTCAATCAAGAGAATAAACAGTAAGTGATTTGAGATGAGACCAAAGATAAAAAAGAAAACAACATAAGCAGAATAGAAAACCAACAGGGTAGTGACTGGCTGATAGTTATGAGTCAGAGTAAATGAATAATGAAAAGAACATTGAATGAGACTTGATAGATTTTAGTTAAATCAGATGTTAGTTGTTGATGGGCTGATATAAGATTGAGTAGAATTGATGTACCACTAGCCAGAATGACAGACAACGAAGCCGGTATTGGGTGATGTTGGATGTCGAAGCGCCTTGAACGACCTGAAAAGAAGATTGGATAAGTGAACTGAATGAGGAGTTGAAACCCGATAATTCTCACTTGATTCGGACTGGCTGCTTGATGACGAAAAATTGATTATTGATGGCTTCGCGTTGTTTGAGTGAGTCTTCTGCTTGAAGTAGATGGTTTGATTAAGATTGTATGATTGATTTCATCCCAAGTTGAATTTGGAAGGCCGCAGAGTTGAATTGAAGATTGTATTGGATATGAAGTGTCCTCAGTCGGTATTATAGAGCACCGCCGAGGCAAGAATTGGAAATAGAAATGAAATGAAAAGAAAGAAAGATAAAAAGGAAAACAATGGATAGAAGAATAAAACACAATGTGAACATCACACACATGATTGAAAGTACGCAACAACAAAGCAGCAATAATGAATGGTTTGTAAGACAAGCTGAAACAGCCAAATGGCTTATAGAGATACTGATCAATCATGAATACACAAGTAAGTCAGTAAGAATTTTAACAGGATATGGCTAAAATGATAGCTGATACTTATGAAAGACCAATATGTTTCATTTCATTGGATTCATGTTGTACTTTTAGTCCTATGAAAGTGGATTTAAAGGAACAGTCAGATACTATGTTCATTTGTTTTGTTAACAATAACCATTTGGTTCATGTTTTACTAAAGGGAGATGTGATTTCCATCCCTCCAATTGTTTCCAAACTGCATTCAATTATTTTTAAAAAAGAAGCTTGTTGGGTTGATCACCTCAAAGATTAACTTGAGTTGTATTCTAACTTATAGATTAATTGCATCATTTGGGTTTGGTCTAACATGCTGAAATTGTAATTCTATTAATAAAAAGGCTTATCACATTTTGAACATCATTATTTTCAGTTTTTTGAATTAACATCATTATGATGAGTGTTTCAAATGAGATTTTAATGATAAGTCATTGCAACTTGTGTTGGGCTGGTCCCATCACAAGCTTAACTTGTAGTTAATCTTGTGATGGGATCAGCTTAACACAAGTTTAACTTGTTTTTTTGGTGTTTTTACTTTAGGGCTGGTCAAAAGACTTGTATTTCTTTTGGCACTTTACTTTAGGGCTTGTCAAAAGACTTCCTGTATTTTTTTTACCTTTTCCTTTGGGACTAGTCAAGTTGGACTTGAATTTTTTACTTGGATCTGAAAAGAACTGGTTGCTTGTCTTCAGTGTTTTTTTTTTTTTATTTATTTTTATTTGATTATTTTTACTTATTTTTATTTTTTTCTTATTTTTTATTTTTTTCTTAACCAAAAAATCAACCTTTCTTGATTTTTTTGGTTGATTTTTTTGGTTGATTTCTTTTTTTTTTGGTATTTTTATCTAGTTTATTTCATGTAGTTTTTTTGTTTGGCCACCTGAATTTTTGCCGTGCCACATGACCACATGACTACATTCAAGCCGTTTAGAGTGCCACGTGGCTTGAATTTAGTTGGGCTGGCCATGTGAAGACCGCACAACTACATTTGAGCCATGTGGGACTCTACATGACTCAAAGGTAGTTGTGCGGTCTTCACACAGCGGTCCAGCCCAACTACCTTTGAGCCGGTTAGGGCGCCACAGGGCTTTTATTGAGGCATGTAGCCATGCCACACGGCTCATTTGATCTGTGACTTTATCATCACCCTATATATATTATATATATATATATATACATATATATATATATATATAAAGGGACCACAGATAAAACAAAAAAAATGTTGCAAATAACTGTTCACAACTAAAATGGGTTGCAAATGGACATTTGCAACTCAGATGGGTTGCAAACAGCATTTTGTGCGGTTGCAAACAGCATTTTGTGCCTGTTTGAAACCCTGTGGTTGCAAATTTAACATTGGTGTTTCATAAGAAAACTTTTGTATCATTTTTATTTCATAAGAAAACTTTGCTTCATTTTCATTTCATAAAAAAACTGTTGTGTCATTTTTATTTCATAAAAAAACTGGTTTATAATTTTTATTTCATGAATAAACTGTTTTATCATTTATATTTCATGAATAAGAAATTGTATCATTTTTATTTCATGAATTATTTTGAAAAAAACCATTGTTCATTTTTATTTCATAAAGAAACCATTCTTTATTTTTATTTCATTAGGAACTTTTATATCATTTTTATTTCATAAAAAACCATTCTTAATTTTCATTTCATAAAAAAACTGTTTTATAATTTTTATTTCAGAAAAAGAACTATGTATCATTTTGATTTCATGAAAAAAATGTTGTATTATTTTGATTTCATGAAAAAAATGTTGTATCATTTTTATTTCATGAAAAAAATGTTGTATCATTTTGATTTCACAAGAAAACCATTGTGTCATTTTAATTAATAAAAATACAAAAAAAAACAGAAGCACAATTTTTATTTTTCAAAATGAAAAATGAATTTAAATGGGCAACAGATGTCTTCTTTTAATTATAATAATAACTAAAAAAAAAATGAAAAATACAATTAAATTTGTTTTTTTTTTAAAATAAAAATAACTATGATGTAGCAAAAAAAGATTTTCCAGAGAAAGAGATTCAGTGTGATCAACTGTTTCTCAGCCATTTTTTGTTGATTGCTCTCTTCATTTCATTTGAAACCTCCGTTCTCCCAGGGTGATCAGGGGTGAGATCAGAGTTGACCCAAAGTTTGAATTCATTCATTTTTGCTTGAATTTGCTTATATTCTATTTCTCTTTCAATTTCAAGCTTTTTTTTTCAATCTTCAATCTTTCTATTTCAATGGTTACCTGTGCCTGTTTAAAATTGAGATGCTTGAATTTTGTTTCAATGATTTCTCTTGATAGTTCGATGCTTTCTTGAATAAATTGATTGTTTTTGTTGGCCATTTCAACACATTCCTTGGAAAGTTTATTGATTTTGGGAATATGTTTTTAATTTTCCTCTTAACTTAACAATATCTTGGATAAAAAATACCTCTTGATTGCCTTTGATCCAGCAGACCTGGGGGGTGGGCTGGCCACAAATGGAGGGGGAGAAAAAACTTGAGTTGAGTTTTCTGCCTTGGAAAGGGAGTTGAATGCACAAAGGTTTGGGGGATCCTTCTTTTTGAGTTTCCATTTTGATGACCATCAAAGCTTCTCCCAAGCGGCCATGGATTTTAAGGCCAATTTTGTTTGGTCTTGGTAGAGGGTAAGGGTTTCTCTCATTTAGTTTTTGGGTGAGCTCCCAATTGGAAGGCTCTGTTTGATCAAGTGATAGAGAGTGGTGAAGTTTAGGGTTTCTGTGTTGAGACCTGCCCATCTGGAAAGAAAAGGGTATGTCAGTACTGGGAAAAAAAAATAAAAAAAAGGGAAAAAAAGGAAAAAAACCTACCAAGTGCAAATTTGATCAGTCACAATAGTAAACAGTGGGATGCGGGTTTAAGTATTATTCAACTTTATTGAAAAAAATTTCTCCCAACTGAGCTGCTTCATAATCAGGTTTCTCACTGATGTGGAGCCAGGATATTTCCAATTGTTCTTCTTCCTGTGGCAGCCAATTTGGTAATTTTTTTTCACCATCATTTTTTTCTAAAACATTTCCAGAGGTGAAGTCTAATCCATTGAATGGGGGATCAGACGGGGTAAATAGAGAGTTTTAGCCATTCAAATAGGATGAAAGATGGGGGGTCCAAGCAATCTGGAGATATCAATGAGAATGGATTGGGAACCAATGAAAGGAAGGGGGAGGGCTTGAAAATTTGATGGATGTGAAGAGTGGATAAAAATTATGAGATTTTGAAGGGGTAGGCAGCTGTTGGAAGGGTTGGGAAGTGATTAAAGGAGGGGGCAGTGAGATATCAACAAAGGAGTGGAAAGGAGGGGGCAGTGATATATTGAAAAAGGAGTGGAGACAGTTTGATGTTTGAATGGGGGGGGTATGGAAAGTGGAGTTATGAAGGGTGAGGGCCAGGGGAGGGGAAATTTGAGTGGCGCTTTATAGGATTTTCCTTGTTGAGCCTTGAAAAGGAACTTGAAATTTATGGATACTTTTCAAGGATTTTTTACAGTGGACAACTATAAAGCCCTATTGATACCTAAATGGTGGCCCAAGTGGGTGAATCATTGATAATTCTGCTAATTAAGCTGACTAATTGAGATGGTGGTAGATGCTCTGAAGGATGAGAAAATCACAGCCTTGTCAGTGAAGTGGACTTTAATTGTGATTTTTTTAAAATAGAAAACCCTTGTGCACTTGAGGTGGCCTTGTCAGGCTCAATGGGGAAAATTATGTCAAGCCTCAACAACACCCAAACTTCCCCCACCACTTATTTATTCAATGACAACCTTTCATCTCTTCAGCAACCATCCCCCCCATTCTTTTCCAGGAAGGTGAAGTTGCACCATGCAAAGGTCTTCTGTGAGACGTATCAAACGGGGCCTTGTAGATGCGCCAAGTTCAACACCCAGTCCCTAATTTCTCAAAAACTGATTTGTGGATAGGGTTTATCAGAAAAAAGCGGGAAAAGCTTTTTGTAACAGTAATCAACTGCTGCATGCCTAAATAATTTGTCAAGAATTTTATTTCAACTGTGGTGGATTCTCTCAGGAACTATGGGAATATGACCATATAATCATGGTATGGAATCACATTCCATTTCCCATATAAATGGCTTAGGTCTTGTAATTAGTTTATCTATTAGAGCATCCACTGGTCATTCCAAACCAAATGAACCTTCCTCAGAAAAATTTGATTCTGGAATGCACCATGAAAAACAAATCATCACTTGATTAAATGTGGCATACCTGAGGACATAGGGTCCCTTTGTGACCTGGTATGTCACTTTTAATCAGTTGATCATTGTTTTTTCATGGTGCTGGTTGATAGAAAACAGCAGAGTTTCAGATGATCAGGTATTTTATTTTAATCAGTAACTGAAAGAAATGGATCAATCAGTGGACCAGGACCACTATTTGATTTCAAAGAATATGAGATGTGTAAATGAACAAAAGGTCCAAAAATGACTCAACAGAGAAGGAAGATAATACCAACAGGAATGCTAAGAAATTATTCTCACTGGAACTGTACAAGATTCTCAATTAACTTGATAGGGGCTCATTTTCAAGCACTATAGAAAAAGTAGTTGTATTTTAAGATGAAATGATTGAAAGAAATGAAAAGGTGAAAGCAGAAAACTGGTTAGTGTGTTCTGAAAAGCTAACAAAGCAATCTTGAGACTTTCTCTATTCTTTCCACCTCTCTGTATGCTTATCAAATCATTTCCTTCCATCCAAATACTTGAATTGGGGTGAGGATCAAGAAAGGATTCAAGTCATTGTGTAACATTTTGAGTTTAGTGGGATATTAATTTGAAGTCAACAAGACAGGGGTTGTAGAGGGAGAAAGGGGTGGAACAGTGTGTTTCATTTTGTGGAATCAAAAAAAAACATTCATGATTTGGTTATAATAAAGTTAGATGATCAACAAACATAGAAATAAAAATTAAAAAATAAAATTCAATCTCCCCCCCCCAAAAAAAAATGGTCACCCCAATATTTTAATCATCGAGGAGGAGGAAGAGGAAGAGGGGGAGGGGGGCTGAACTGGGGTTTAGCTGAGTGGGATTGGTCAATCAACAATTAGATTGATGGGGGGGGATAGCTTAATGGAAGGAAATTAGATTGATGGGGGGGGGGTAAATCAATTGATGGGGAGGATACATTAATGGGGGGGGGGTAGAGCAATGAGGGGGGATAGATCAATGGGGGGGGGGAGGTAAATTGATGGGGGGAAATTCAATCAATGGGGGTGATCTAATTTGCTATATTGATTGGGGGTGTCTAAAAAAAAGATTGATTGATTAGTTTCATCAATCAAACAGGAGGAGGAGGAGGATTGATAGACAATTGATTGATTGGTTGTTTGGCTAAACAATTGATTGATTGGTCATTTAGCTAAAAAATTGATTGATCAATAGCTCATTGATTGATTGTTTGATTTCTAAACAACAAATTGATTGATTGATCAATTTTCTACAAATTAATTGATCAATTGGTCAATAGCCAATAAATTGATTTATTGATCAGGTGGAGGAGGAGGGGTTCCTTACCTGATCAATGGGGGGGAATTGATGGATGGGAGTGCCACCAACAATAGATAAATTGATTGGAAATCAATAAATTTATAAGGAGGAGGAGGGGGGAATCACCTGTTTGATATTGCTTGGTTGGAAGTGGTGGTGTTGTACCTTGGAGAATTATTGATTGATCAGTGAATAAATTGATCAAAGGAGGAGGGGGGGGGGAGGAGACTTACATTGATTGATTGATTGGGAGCAGAATCACAAGGAGGAGGACCCGGTGGGAAGGTGGATGGTGAGGAGGAGGAAGGAGTGGACCAGTGATTTGGTGAGGAGGAAGGTGGAACAGTGATTGAGAGGGGTAAGGTGGGTGGTTTGGTGAGTGGTGAGGTATGAGTTTTAGTTTTATTTTTTTTTGTGTAAGTCCAACCCCCCCAAAAAAAAACATTTAGCTTGGTTTTTTGACTCAAGGGGATAGCAGTTCCATCAAAAAAAACCAATGCAACCAGGAAAGCCTTCAGTCTCCATTACTTGAGATATCTCCTTGCTTCTTTCTTTGTTTGGCCAACAAAAGACTGAGCAACAGAAAGATAGGATAGCAATCATGACTCTTTTGGTGTATAAGTCAATGGTTCCATAAACAACGGAGAATAGATTTTGTAATTTATGAATTTCTGCTCCATTTCCATTTGATCCAAATCTACAAAGAGAAACAGCCATTTGGATGGCTGGATAATCTTGAGGATTCCAAGGATTTTTCTGGAAGATGTGGTGGTCTTCAATGATCTTCAAAAGTTTCAAGAATGAAGGCAATACATTTTGGAAAAGTTGCTGGAAGCTTAAGTTGGGGAGTAGATGAAACTTTTACCCTTCTTAAATAGGGCTGTGGAGATTCTGTCTTCTTGGAAACTGTCAGGTTCCTGATAACAGGAAATTTGCCGGCCTTTAGCTACAGTGTCAGCCTCCTGGATTCCAAGACCCTTGCTATCCTTTAGCTACCAGAGGTGATAGATTAAATAATAAATATATTATTTAATAAATGCAGCAAAAATCCGTAAAATATTTGGATTAAGCTTGTTGCAAGGTTAAGTGGTTGGGTTATGGTTTATTGTTTTAATTCAATATGAATTAATTGATTATTAAATGTTTTTATAGAGGGGCCACAATTATATTGGGGATCTTTAACACCTATCTTCAGGGATTTCAGTATGAAAACACGTAGTCCTGGTTACTTTGGGCTCTTTAGTTTAAAGGATATTTTAACCAAAGATAATATGTATATAAAATACACAGTGGAGTGGCAGGGCCTTGTAGCCAAGCTTCCACAATAGAGAAAAGGATAATAAAACTCACTTGTATATTATTAAATCCTTTGGGTATCTGTTTGAGACATGCACTGATGGGTTAAACCTGTATACTGGGTTTATAAGGTTGATCAGCAGTTTTAATTGATAAAAAAGAGGTTGAGGATGTATATTATTGATCAGACTTAGCCATGAATCACTTACTTATCTCTTATAATTACTTGATTACCTTGGCACAGTGTCTGGATATGAACATAACTGGGTCTCTGCCCATCAATATCCTCAAAAGAGCTCTTTATTTATAGGTTTTGGAGTCCCAACATTGTCCTTCTGAGGGGTGCAGGGGCTCAAAGGGACGGACACTAAGGCTAGCAGGGTAACCAAGGGTACCCTGTTAGGTTTCCTTGGTGCTATAGCACGGGTAGCATCTAATTCCTCAGGGTATGGGAATTATTCCACTTCATAATAGATATTAGGACGTGTGAATAACACTAATCAGTTCCATTTATGTATTATTTAATTAATTATCCTTAGTAAATGTTCCCAGTAATTTAATAATTATTTAAATAGACATTTCTAAGGACATACTGATTTCAGGTGAGTTCTCATTATGTATTATATAACTGGAGTAAAAGTCATGATATTGATTTTACTCCTTATTTTCAAGTTCCAGTTAATTTAATAAGATAATTACTTTAAAATATAATTCATGGGAATTCATGTGATATTTTTACATCATTAGTTTCCTTAGTATATCACGAAGATACTGATTTCTAGAAATCCTCATAAAAGTATATTAAAGTATTTTAATATATTTTTAGAAGTTTTCATTGTCTTATTTTCGACATTATTGGTACTTTGAATTATATTAAAGAAAAAATACGTATAAGGATTATTTAAGTATTTGTATATAATATTGTGTATTTTTAGACTATCTACTATCCACAGGAACATTTATTACGTATGTAGAATGTTCCTGTGTGGGTTGTAGCATGTTTATGCGGTACCTGAGCCTCTCAGGACGCCTGTCACTCTGTCAACCCGTAGTCCCCTGGCTGCGTACTTGTCAGAGGCCTGGGGCTGCGTACACAACCTTGACAGAGTGACATGACTGTATCTCATACGCGCGTAGGTGCATTGGCTGCCGCTGCTGCATGCGGGAATTGTGACAAAACACATTCCCGTCCATAACTCCTAAAATATACACAATTCCTCAATTCTGACTGAATTTTAGGTGTGAAACCTCTACATGACCATGTGTTAGAAATATTTAATCAACCAAAAGCTCAATAGTGGAGACGTAGTATTTTGGTCTTTCTTTCCTTAATTATTTAAAAACATAAGGAGTTGGATTTCAAGGGTAGGGTCAGTGAGTGACCATACCTAATTTTGGGTGGAGAATCCGTTTCTGTAATAATCTTTATGGTTTCCCTGCTCCTTCTTAGGTTAATTGTATTATTATTATTTTTTTATGTTATTTTTGTTACTTTTCGCAGCTTGCTCTGCAATAGTAGCAAGGTGACATACAGCAAGTGATATTGGTGTTGGAGTAATAATTCCAAGAAAATTACAGTAAAATTCTTAAATAATTGATTTAAAAGCAGGTGCAAAGTTTGGTTGGTTTGGTTGGTTTGGTTGGATTAAATTTTTTTGAATATACTTTTTAAGAGGGGCCACAGTTTGTGCAAACTGGGGATCTTTATTGAATAACAACCTCTCTTCAAGGGGTTCTTTTGAACCGTGTAAAGACCTTGGTATAATGAGGTCTTAAATGATTGCTCACAAAGACTAACTCAAGGGGATGGGTGGACTGGCTGTCTTACAGAACTTATGCCTTGGTTGCAAGGAGGAGACAACTTAGTATTTTAAGTACTTACTCCAGGAGGCTTGCAGAGATTCATGGTATGAAAGGGTCTCAGGACAATTATTGGGGTTATTTGCTGATATTCTTCACGGAATCAATGTTTGGGTTGGAATTATTAATAATACTATCAGACTATAGCCATATATCACATCTTTATCTTGAATAAACACTTGATCACAGATGGCAAGGGGCCTGGATTGATACTTAATAATTAATGTGTATTAAATCATTTTAACAAAGGGTTGTTTATATACCCTTTTGGGTAATAAGACCTTCTCAGGGCACATAGAGAGGGTTGTTCTTGGATGCTGAGGCTAGCAGGCTGGTCAGGGCTAGTTTGGCACTTAGTTCTGGTGCTGTCAATCTGCTAGCCTTGTCTATGTCTTATTTCTTTGTGAAATAATTGTCAGAAGGTTTTTAAGTGTTGATTTGTTATTTTTATGATTCAGACATATTTCCTCATTTTGTATTAACTTCTTTTTAGTCATGGGTGGAAGTGGGTATTAGTAGATTCTACGGCATCTTCTGCACACGTTGGGAATTTTTAATAATTTTTAGGTTAACTCCTTGTTGTGTTTTGTGGTTCATAAAAATTTGGCAATCTCATTTACGTGAAAACCTTCATTATTGTTCCCCACAATTTATTTTTATTATATTTCGATTTTCATCTTTTTTATTCAATATTCTTAGGTTTCAGACATCCCTCTGTCCAGCAGTCAAGTTGTTACATATACATGATGTGTGCATGCAGGTTGTTGCCTGTTCCTGCGGTACCTGGCTGTCAGGCTTAGTGCAATTTCTGTTGACGCGCGCAGGCTTGACAGCTGCGTGCAGGAATCTGTTGCCTGCGGCCAGTCAGTCATTTTGCATGCGGGCCTTTTCACATGCGCCTTCATATTGAGTTTCAGGCGCGTGTACCCTTACTGTATGAATGCGGGGCTGCGCGCGGGAATTGTGACACAACACAAATCCGTCTGTAACTCCTAAAATATACACAACACCTCAATTCTGACTGAATTTTAGGTGTGAAACCTATACATGGCACAATGTGTGAAATGTTAAAATGGCCAAAAGGTGCCATGGTGGTGTTGTGGTCTATTTTGTTTAATAATTATTTAAAAATGTAAGGAGTTAGAATTCAAGGGTGGGGTCAGTGAGTGAACCTACTTAATTTTGGGTGGGAAATCCATTTCTGTAATGATATTCATGGATTTCTCACTCCTTCTAATTTTATTTTTTTTCATTTCTGTTTTATATCTGCTTTGACAGGTTGCTCTGTCCAAGTAGCAAGCTGACAGAAACATGTATTTCTTTTTCAATAGAGAATACAAAGCTGGCCAAGTTGATTCCAAATTGGAGTCTTAATCAGATTCAAATAGTAAAAACATTTCAGTCAGCTATTTTGCTTTTTCAACTTGCTGTTGGAAAGTTTGATTGGAAATGTTTGGAAATATGCTGATGTGATGTGAGGTGATGAGATTATGATGGGATTTATGCAAATCAATGGAGATGTGAAGCAACAGAGATGATATGTGTTTGATGCAATGGAGATGGTATTGTTATGGCTTTTCTGGGTGGAGATGTGAATGGTTTTTTTTTTCATGTGATGGATGGTGGATGGATTATGGTGCATAAATGGCAGATATGATTTTGGAAATCATCCATTTCCATGAAAGGTACAATTTTGAAATAAACCAGTTATGGGTTATGTGTATTTCAGAAACCTGCCATTAAAAATGGTGGGTTTGGTCAAAATAAATGATGGTTTTGCTATCCCTGATATGCCCTAATATCCTTCAAAAGATAAAATCCTTCTTTCTAATTCATCTTCTTCCAGTGAAAAACTCTGATTACCCTAAAATTTGAAAGTTTCCTTTTGATAATCAAGACACAACTCATTTCAAGTATCATCCAAACCAATCATTTTCAAAAATTTGAAGATACATTTTTCTCCTCAAATAAAAAATTTTAAGATTACAATCAATGAAAAAATAATTCAAAATTTTCAAGAAATGAATATTCTCCTCATTTGGATTTCCAACTCTTCTATTATTAATAATTTATGGGGTGATATCAAAAAATAGTTTCAGATTGAATTCCAAATAAATTCCAGAATCTCCTCAGTAGTTGTTTTTTGAAATGAAGAGATTATTCTGAAGCTCATTTCAGCCCATTTCCAATCATTGTTTTTCATAAAAACAAAAATCAAAACAAATTTTTGTACAATTATATATATTTAGATATTTCTTATAATCTTGATGGTTCCCCTGTACATCATGATTTCCATATCAAAATCACCAGAAATGCCACTCTGGTACATCCTCCTTGAAAAACTGAAAAATCTACCAAACTTCATCCAACTACAACCTCAATTTATCTGAACTTTCAATTTTCAAAAACTCAAATTCCTCATTCAATCAAATTGGCACCACTTATTGTTTATCAATTCTTTCCCAAAGTCTCTATTTCTTTGCTACAAATATTTCACCCCCCCCTGTCATGACCACAACTCAACACAGTTTTCAGCTTGCTACTATGTACAGAGCAACCTGTCAAAGTAACAGAAGAAATATGATAGAAGAAATGAAATAAGAAGAAGTAAAATTAACAAAGAAGGAGTGAGAAATCCACAAAAATTCTTGCAGAAATGGATTTTCTACCCAAAATTAGGTAGGTTCACCCACTGACCCCATCCTGGAAATCCAAATCCTCCTATTTTTAAATAATTAAATAAAAAAGGGACCAAAAGCCACGACACCAATATGGCACTTTTGGCCATTTCAATGTTTCACACGTATTGTAATGTATAGGTGTTACAACTAAAATTCACTCAGAATTGGAGTGTTGTGTATATTTTAGGAGTTACACACAGAAATGTGTTATGTCACAATTCCCGCGCGCAGCCCTGCATCCTTACACAACCCTACATACCCGTAGCTACACATTCCCGCGTACAGAGTTCACGCGTGCAGCTAATTTTTCCACGCACGCAGCGGATCCTACCCTGCGCGCATCTGAATTGACTGATCACAGCGCCTGGATCAGTTGTGAAAAATCTGACAACCAGGTACCGCTCAAGATAGCTACAACCTAGTTAGGGTGAGCTGGCATATGTAATAACATGAAATATGCATTAGTAATCGTTTAAAAAATATAAAACTTAAATAAAATTAATAAGAAACCAAGTTTAATTATTTTTTGATAATAAAACAAATATTGAGGATAACCACGTAAATCACTTATCCTGATCTTCAAAGACCACAAAACAATACTAGAAATCATCATAAAAATTATTAAAAACTACCTACGTGCTCAGCAAATGATGAAAAATCAGTAAACATCTACATCTGTCCACTTTAAAAAAATATTAATAGTAAAAATAAGGGATGAGTGCAGAATAATCACATTTATACCATAACATATTAACGGATCCTGTGGCTTAAATAGCACAGAAAGCCAGCAGATCTGATGTCAGCTGGTTAACAGCACCAAGTGGACGTGCTAATCTTTCCCTGACTGGAATGCCAGCCTCAGCCCAAGAGCAGAACACTCTCTACGTACCCTGAGAAGCTCATAATTACCCCAAAAAGATGTTTATAAAGACCTCTTTGGACTTATTATTCATCATCAGTTTACCAGGAATTATTATTATCAATCAGACAACTTTTAATTTTTAGTCAATTTCTTATAAAGAGATAAGCAAGTGATTTATGACTTAGTCTGTAGTATTATTATTTATTTCTCAAAAACCAATCAACCCATTGAAGTTAGTCAAGAAAATCTACCCCATCTGCTCTGAAAACCTTCCTAATATTGTGGGATTTTGGTGGTAAAGTGCTCAGAGTGAGTGTTTCCCTTCCTTTCTTGGCAATTGTGCTGTTTTGCCCGGCCATATCAGTGGAATAAGCCCTTTCTAAGGCACCCATCTTCATTCCAAGGTTCTTAAACTGCCTAAGGAGGCCCCTTGAAGAGAGGATGTTTGTCTTTAAAGACCCCCAGTAGTATAATACTGTGGCCCCTCTTTTATAACAAATTAAAAACCCTTTTTAACCAAACCAATTAAACCTTGCACCACCTCTTAAAATATTCATTGTTTGAGCTTTTTACGTGTTTATCATTGGAATACTGTTATTATTATTATTCCAGTATCTTCTATCACTCTCTGTAGCTAAAGGACTGAAAGGTTCCTGGTATCAGAGAGCTGAAAACAGTCTACTCAGCCTTACTCAAATCTCAGCCATCCACATCCAGTACAATCTACCTTCCACCCCTGGATCCACATGCTCTACATCCTGAAGTATCCTCCTGCATACCCTGCAGCCCTTGGGTAATCTCCCAGGCATACCCTCCACCTCTCTATGGCTTGGTTCTTCTTCATCTCTCCCTCAAATCAATCTGGTATGAGAAGTAAATACATTAAACCTATAGTACATACTCCTGGCTGGACAACCCATACTCCAGTTCAGTACATGACCTTCTTGGACAGGCGCATTAATCAATCTTTCAAGCTACAGCCTCCAGCCCAATTGGTCAACATTTAATGCCATGGGGCATCCCAGCCCAGCACCAGTCATCCCTCCTCAAGGCCTCCTCTCAGCTCTCACATATACTGGCCTCTCCTCTCCTCCTGGACTAATTCCCCCAAGTAATTAGTATACCACTTCTTATTGTTTACTCCCTCATCCAATAGGTGTCATATCAGCACAAGAAAGCCAACCAACCTACCTTACTCGTCTCACCTATCCCTCTGGTGTTAATCTTACAGGATTCCCTTATCAACATCCTTAAGATCTTTACTCCTGTATTCTTATTCTTATCATTTTCCTTACTCTACACCTCATCTTTATATGCAATCAATTTCCTTATCTCTATCCTAAGTTCTGTGAGCAGTAGTGCCTGTGCCTTCAGCCCCTTGCACGTCAGGGGCAGTTGTGACACCCCCATCCTGGCTGTTTTTGCCAATATCACCAGAACTAATTCAGCCCTCCTTCTTTTCAGGTCTTGTTCCCCACTCTTTGCCTCTCACTCATTTTAAGCCCAACTACCCCCCCTCCCCTTGGCTAAGCACAAAATGGCAGGCAAAAAAAACTTTCAGATTACTACTACTTCATTCTAGCCAACTTCTTAACATAAAGTAAGTGTAAAATCTCGAAATGAATATATTTAATTAGTTTTTTTGAAAAAAATAATGCAATAAAATAAGAAATTTTGATTCAAAAATAAAACATTTTCAGAAGAAAATTGGTAATTTTGGGTAATAATTGATAAAAAAAATTCATAATCATTTCATTCAATGAGGAATTGGATGGGAGTTTGATAAATTTAGGTAAATTGTTCAGTTTTTTAAGGAGGATGGACAAGAGTGGTCTTTCTGGTGATAATACTTGGCTCTTCTAGGATTTTCATTTTCACCTATAAATCATGAAAACTTGCCAAAGGAAAATCAAAACTTTTCTGCTTCCTGATTGAATAGGTAACTTTATCCAATAATCAACACCATATATAACAAAATCTATCAGATTCATTTTGTTTTTCCATTAAATTTTGCAATTAATTTGAATATTTATAAAATTTTTGTCAGCCTCCTGGATGCCAAAACCCTTGCTATCCTTTAGCTACCAGAGTTGATAGAGTAAATAATAAATATATTATTTAATAAATTCAGCAAAAATCCATAAAATATTTGAATTAAGCTTATTGCAAGGTTAAGTGGTTTGGTATGGTTTATTGTTTTAAATAAATATGAATAAATTGATTAAATATGTTTATAGAGGGGCCACAATTATATTGGAGATCTTTAACACCTCTCTTCAGGGATTTCAGTATGAAAACACGTAGTCCTGGTTACTTTGGGCTCTTTAGTTTAAAGGATATTTTACCCAAAGATAATATGTATATAAAATACACGGTGGAGTGGCAGGGCCTTGTAGCCAAGCTGCCACAACAGAGAAAGGATAATAAAACTCACTGGTATATTATTAAATCCTTTGGGTATCTTTTTGAGACGTGCACTGATGGGTTAAACCTTGATTACTGGGGTTATAAGGTTGTACAGGCAGTTTGAATTGATAAAAAAGAGGTTGAGGACGGATATTATTGATCAGACTTAGCCATAAATCACTTAATTATATCTTATAAGTACTTGATTACCTTGGAAAGGTGTGTGGATATAAATATAACTGGGTCTCTGCCCATCAATATCCTCAAAAAAGCTCTACCTATATAGCTTTTGGAGTCCCAACATTGTCCTTCTGAGGGTGCAGGGGCTCAGAGGACGGAAACTAAGGCTAGCAGGGTTAACCAGGGGTAGCCTTTCACGTGTTCTTGGTTCTATAGCATGGGTAGCATCTAATTCCTCAGGGTATGGGAGTTATTATACTTTATAATAGATATTAGGACGTGTGAATAACACTCATCTGTCCCATTTATGTATTATTTAATTAATTATCCTTAGTAAATTTTCCCAGTAATTTAATAATTTATATGAATAAAAATTTCTACGGACATCCTCATGTTAGTTGAGTTCTCATTATGTATTAAATAACTGAAGTAAAGTCATTATATTGATTTTACTCCTTATTTTCGAGTTCCAGTTGATTTACTAAAATAATTACTGAAAAATATAAGTCATGAGAATTCATGTAATATTGTTACATCATTAGTTTTTTTAGTATTTCACAAAGATATTGATGTCCTAGGAATTCTCACAAAAGTATATCAAATTATTTTAATATATTTTTAGAAGTTGTCATTGTCTTATTTTTGACATTCTTGGTACTTTGAATTATATTTAATAAAAAATACGTATAAGGGTTATTTAAGTATTTGTATATAATATTATGTACTTTTAGACTATCTACTATCCACGGGAACATTTATTACATATGTAGAATGTTCCTTGTGGGTTGTAGCATGTTTATGGCGGTACCTAAGCCTCTCCTGCCGCCTGTCACTCTGGCAACCCTTAGTCATGCAGCTGCGTAGTTGTCAGAGGCCCGGGGCTGCATACACAACCTTGACGGAGTGACAGGGCTGTATCTCAGCCGCGCGCAGGTGCATTGGCTGCCGCGGCTGCATGCGGGAATTGTGACAAAACACATTTCCGTCTGTAACTCCTAAAATATACACAACACCTCAATTCTGACTGAATTTTAGGTGTGAAACCTATACATGACAATGTGTCTGAAATATTTAACTGACCAAAAGCTCAATATTGGAGCCATAGTATTTTGGTCTTTCTTTCCCTCAACCATTTAAAAATATAAGGAGTTGGATTTCAAGGTAGGGTCAGTGAGTGACCATATTGATAATCCATTTTACAATAATATTTATGGGTTTCCTGCTCCTTCTTAGGTTAATTGTATTATTATTATTTTTATATTATTTTTTTTACTTTTGCAGCTTGCTTTGCAATAGTAGCAAGCTGACAATTTTTCCACTTGTTACGCATCAAAAATCCTTTTTTTACTGATCTAGGTTCATTCAAAAATATAATTAAAATCAAACAATCACTTTAAAAAATTGGTTCAATTGTGATATTCCTTGTTCTTTTCAAAGCTCCGCTTTCAGCCAAAAGCTTGAGCCATCCTTCTTCAACTCATTAATCCATATAAACACTTTAGATCTAAATTTTAAACTTGAAATCCCTATTTGAATTGATTATTCTCAAAATCAAGCACAATTTTCCTTAATAAAATATTGATTAATTTGATATTTTTCAGAAATGATTTGTTTAATTTGAACCTTGCTTCTCAATTTTATATTCTTCATGTGAATTTTTATTTTCTTTAGAAAAACATTCACTCATTATAAAACTCATTTGTTTTTTTGTTGTAGAATATTCCTAAATTTTGTTAATTTCATACAGTTTTTGAAATCCTTTGTGTAAGAAGTGTAAAATCTTCTTGTTCCTACTTGATTGATAGTGAAAATTTCATATCAAATCTTATTAATTTTAACTTATCTTCATGCTTACTTTGAATTATTAAACATATTCAAAAATCTAAAATTACTCCATGGTTAATTCAAGCTGTTATATGTTAATTTTCTCTCTTCAGCAACATCACTGAGTAACAATTTTGTAGTTCATTGGGGTGGTTTTTTTACACTGTTATTTAATTTGAATTTGATTTTAAAGCACAGTAAAAAAAACCATACCATACCATACCAAACCAAACCCACCAAACCAAAACAAAACAAAACAAACCAACACAAAACCAATTTTAAATTTCAAATTTTATTTTAAAAGGAAAGAAGAGCACTCTGATAGTCAGGTTCAAAATTCCATTTTTAGATTAATTTGATTGATGACATCCTTGATTTTCCACCTATTTAGCTGCTTT
>CM062625.1:28128669-28151169 GCA_025617555.3 Puccinia polysora
AGTGTCTGGATATGAACATAACTGGGTCTCTGCCCATCAATATCCTCAAAAGAGCTCTTTATTTATAGGTTTTGGAGTCCCAACATTGTCCTTCTGAGGGGTGCAGGGGCTCAAAGGGACGGACACTAAGGCTAGCAGGGGTAACCAAGGGTACCCTGTTAGGTTTCCTGGTGCTATAGCACGGGTAGCATCTAATTCCTCAGGGTATGGGAATTATTCCACTTCATAATAGATATTAGGACGTGTGAATAACACTAATCAGTTCATTTATGTATTATTTAATTAATTATCCTTAGTAAATGTTCCCAGTAATTTAATTAATTATTTAAATAGACATTTCTAAGGACATACTGATTTCAGGTGAGTTCTCATTATGTATTTATATAACTGGAGTAAAAGTCATGATATTGATTTTACTCCTTATTTTCAAGTTCCAGTTAATTTAATAAGATAATTACTTTAAATATAATTCATGGGAATTCATGTGATATTTTTTACATCATTAGTTTCCTTAGTATATCACGAAGATACTGATTTCTAGAAATCCTCATAAAAGTATATTAAAGTATTTTAATATATTTTTAGAAGTTTTCATTGTCTTATTTTCGACATTATTGGTACTTTGAATTATATTAAAGAAAAAATACGTATAAGGATTATTTAAGTATTTGTATATAATATATGTGTATTTTTAGACTATCTACTATCCACAGGAACATTTATTACGTATGTAGAATGTTCCTGTGTGGGTTGTAGCATGTTTATGCGGTACCTGAGCCTCTCAGGACGCCTGTCACTCTGTCAACCCGTAGTCCCCTGGCTGCGTACTTGTCAGAGGCCTGGGGCTGCGTACACAAACCTTGACAGAGTGACATGACTGTATCTCATACGCGCGTAGGTGCATTGGCTGCCGCTGCTGCATGCGGGAATTGTGACAAAACACATTCCGTCCATAACTCCTAAAATATACACAATTCCTCAATTCTGACTGAATTTTAGGTGTGAAACCTCTACATGACCATGTGTTAGAAATATTTAATCAACCAAAAGCTCAATAGTGGAGACGTAGTATTTTGGTCTTTCTTTCCTTAATTATTTAAAAACATAAGGAGTTGGATTTCAAGGGTAGGGTCAGTGAGTGACCATACCTAATTTTGGGTGGAGAATCCGTTTCTGTAATAATCTTTATGGTTTCCCTGCTCCTTCTTAGGTTAATTGTATTATTATTATTTTTTTATGTTATTTTTGTTACTTTTCGCAGCTTGCTCTGCAATAGTAGCAAGGTGACATACAGCAAGTGATATTGGTGTTGGAGTAATAATTCCAAGAAAATTACAGTAAAATTCTTAAATAATTGATTTAAAAGCAGGTGCAAAGTTTGGTTGGTTTGGTTGGTTTGGTTGGATTAAATTTTTTTGAATATACTTTTTAAGAGGGGCCACAGTTTGTGCAAACTGGGGATCTTTATTGAATAACAACCTCTCTTCAAGGGGTTCTTTTGAACCGTGTAAAGACCTTGGTATAATGAGGTCTTAAATGATTGCTCACAAAGACTAACTCAAGGGGATGGGTGGACTGGCTGTCTTACAGAACTTATGCCTTGGTTGCAAGGAGGAGACAACTTAGTATTTTAAGTACTTACTCCAGGAGGCTTGCAGAGATTCATGGTATGAAAGGGTCTCAGGACAATTATTGGGGTTATTTGCTGATATTCTTCACGGAATCAATGTTTGGGTTGGAATTATTAATAATACTATCAGACTATAGCCATATATCACATCTTTATCTTGAATAAACACTTGATCACAGATGGCAAGGGGCCTGGATTGATACTTAATAATTAATGTGTATTAAATCATTTTAACAAAGGGTTGTTTATATACCTTTTGGGTAATAAGACCTTCTCAGGGCACATAGAGAGGGTTGTTCTTGGATGCTGAGGGCTAGCAGGCTGGTCAGGGCTAGTTTGGGCACTTAGTTCTGGTGCTGTCAATCTGCTAGCCTTGTCTATGTCTTATTTCTTTGTGAAATAATTGTCAGAAGGTTTTTAAGTGTTGATTTGTTATTTTTATGATTCAGACATATTTCCTCATTTTGTATTAACTTCTTTTTAGTCATCGGGTGGAAGTGGGTATTAGTAGATTCTACGGCATCTTCTGCACACGTTGGGAATTTTTAATAATTTTTAGGTTAACTCCTTGTTGTGTTTTGTGGTTCATAAAAATTTGGCAATCTCATTTACGTGCAAACCTTCATTATTGTTCCCCACAATTTATTTTTATTATATTTCGATTTTCATCTTTTTTATTCAATATTCTTAGGTTTCAGACATCCCTCTGTCCAGCAGTCAAGTTGTTACATATACATGATGTGTGCATGCAGGTTGTTGCCTGTTCCTGCGGTACCTGGCTGTCAGGCTTAGTGCAATTTCTGTTGACGCGCGCAGGCTTGACAGCTGCGTGCAGGAATCTGTTGCCTGCGGCCAGTCAGTCATTTTGCATGCGGGCCTTTTCACATGCGCCTTCATATTGAGTTTCAGGCGCGTGTACCCTTACTGTATGAATGCGGGGCTGCGCGCGGGAATTGTGACACAACACAAATCCGTCTGTAACTCCTAAAATATACACAACACCTCAATTCTGACTGAATTTTAGGTGTGAAACCTATACATGGCACAATGTGTGAAATGTTAAAATGGCCAAAAGGTGCCATGGTGGTGTTGTGGTCTATTTTGTTTAATAATTATTTAAAAATGTAAGGAGTTAGAATTCAAGGGTGGGGTCAGTGAGTGAACCTACTTAATTTTGGGTGGGAAATCCATTTCTGTAATGATATTCATGGATTTCTCACTCCTTCTAATTTTATTTTTTTTCATTTCTGTTTTATATCTGCTTTGACAGGTTGCTCTGTCCAAGTAGCAAGCTGACAGAAACATGTATTTCTTTTTCAATAGAGAATACAAAGCTGGCCAAGTTGATTCCAAATTGGAGTCTTAATCAGATTCAAATAGTAAAAACATTTCAGTCAGCTATTTTGCTTTTTCAACTTGCTGTTGGAAAGTTTGATTGGAAATGTTTGGAAATATGCTGATGTGATGTGAGGTGATGAGATTATGATGGGATTTATGCAAATCAATGGAGATGTGAAGCAACAGAGATGATATGTGTTTGATGCAATGGAGATGGTATTGTTATGGCTTTTCTGGGTGGAGATGTGAATGGTTTTTTTTTCATGTGATGGATGGTGGATGGATTATGGTGCATAAATGGCAGATATGATTTTGGAAATCATCCATTTCCATGAAAGGTACAATTTTGAAATAAACCAGTTATGGGTTATGTGTATTTCAGAAACCTGCCATTAAAAATGGTGGGTTTGGTCAAAATAAATGATGGTTTTGCTATCCCTGATATGCCCTAATATCCTTCAAAAGATAAAATCCTTCTTTCTAATTCATCTTCTTCCAGTGAAAAACTCTGATTACCCTAAAATTTGAAAGTTTCCTTTTGATAATCAAGACACAACTCATTTCAAGTATCATCCAAACCAATCATTTTCAAAAATTTGAAGATACATTTTTCTCCTCAAATAAAAAATTTTAAGATTACAATCAATGAAAAAATAATTCAAAATTTTCAAGAAATGAATATTCTCCTCATTTGGATTTCCAACTCTTCTATTATTAATAATTTATGGGGTGATATCAAAAAATAGTTTCAGATTGAATTCCAAATAAATTCCAGAATCTCCTCAGTAGTTGTTTTTTGAAATGAAGAGATTATTCTGAAGCTCATTTCAGCCCATTTCCAATCATTGTTTTTCATAAAAACAAAAATCAAAACAAATTTTTGTACAATTATATATATTTAGATATTTCTTATAATCTTGATGGTTCCCCTGTACATCATGATTTCCATATCAAAATCACCAGAAATGCCACTCTGGTACATCCTCCTTGAAAAACTGAAAAATCTACCAAACTTCATCCAACTACAACCTCAATTTATCTGAACTTTCAATTTTCAAAAACTCAAATTCCTCATTCAATCAAATTGGCACCACTTATTGTTTATCAATTCTTTCCCAAAGTCTCTATTTCTTTGCTACAAATATTTCACCCCCCCCTGTCATGACCACAACTCAACACAGTTTTCAGCTTGCTACTATGTACAGAGCAACCTGTCAAAGTAACAGAAGAAATATGATAGAAGAAATGAAATAAGAAGAAGTAAAATTAACAAAGAAGGAGTGAGAAATCCACAAAAATTCTTGCAGAAATGGATTTTCTACCCAAAATTAGGTAGGTTCACCCACTGACCCCATCCTGGAAATCCAAATCCTCCTATTTTTAAATAATTAAATAAAAAAGGGACCAAAAGCCACGACACCAATATGGCACTTTTGGCCATTTCAATGTTTCACACGTATTGTAATGTATAGGTGTTACAACTAAAATTCACTCAGAATTGGAGTGTTGTGTATATTTTAGGAGTTACACACAGAAATGTGTTATGTCACAATTCCCGCGCGCAGCCCTGCATCCTTACACAACCCTACATACCCGTAGCTACACATTCCCGCGTACAGAGTTCACGCGTGCAGCTAATTTTTCCACGCACGCAGCGGATCCTACCCTGCGCGCATCTGAATTGACTGATCACAGCGCCTGGATCAGTTGTGAAAAATCTGACAACCAGGTACCGCTCAAGATAGCTACAACCTAGTTAGGGTGAGCTGGCATATGTAATAACATGAAATATGCATTAGTAATCGTTTAAAAAATATAAAACTTAAATAAAATTAATAAGAAACCAAGTTTAATTATTTTTTGATAATAAAACAAATATTGAGGATAACCACGTAAATCACTTATCCTGATCTTCAAAGACCACAAAACAATACTAGAAATCATCATAAAAATTATTAAAAACTACCTACGTGCTCAGCAAATGATGAAAAATCAGTAAACATCTACATCTGTCCACTTTAAAAAAATATTAATAGTAAAAATAAGGGATGAGTGCAGAATAATCACATTTATACCATAACATATTAACGGATCCTGTGGCTTAAATAGCACAGAAAGCCAGCAGATCTGATGTCAGCTGGTTAACAGCACCAAGTGGACGTGCTAATCTTTCCCTGACTGGAATGCCAGCCTCAGCCCAAGAGCAGAACACTCTCTACGTACCCTGAGAAGCTCATAATTACCCCAAAAAGATGTTTATAAAGACCTCTTTGGACTTATTATTCATCATCAGTTTACCAGGAATTATTATTATCAATCAGACAACTTTTAATTTTTAGTCAATTTCTTATAAAGAGATAAGCAAGTGATTTATGACTTAGTCTGTAGTATTATTATTTATTTCTCAAAAACCAATCAACCCATTGAAGTTAGTCAAGAAAATCTACCCCATCTGCTCTGAAAACCTTCCTAATATTGTGGGATTTTGGTGGTAAAGTGCTCAGAGTGAGTGTTTCCCTTCCTTTCTTGGCAATTGTGCTGTTTTGCCCGGCCATATCAGTGGAATAAGCCCTTTCTAAGGCACCCATCTTCATTCCAAGGTTCTTAAACTGCCTAAGGAGGCCCCTTGAAGAGAGGATGTTTGTCTTTAAAGACCCCCAGTAGTATAATACTGTGGCCCCTCTTTTATAACAAATTAAAAACCCTTTTTAACCAAACCAATTAAACCTTGCACCACCTCTTAAAATATTCATTGTTTGAGCTTTTTACGTGTTTATCATTGGAATACTGTTATTATTATTATTCCAGTATCTTCTATCACTCTCTGTAGCTAAAGGACTGAAAGGTTCCTGGTATCAGAGAGCTGAAAACAGTCTACTCAGCCTTACTCAAATCTCAGCCATCCACATCCAGTACAATCTACCTTCCACCCCTGGATCCACATGCTCTACATCCTGAAGTATCCTCCTGCATACCCTGCAGCCCTTGGGTAATCTCCCAGGCATACCCTCCACCTCTCTATGGCTTGGTTCTTCTTCATCTCTCCCTCAAATCAATCTGGTATGAGAAGTAAATACATTAAACCTATAGTACATACTCCTGGCTGGACAACCCATACTCCAGTTCAGTACATGACCTTCTTGGACAGGCGCATTAATCAATCTTTCAAGCTACAGCCTCCAGCCCAATTGGTCAACATTTAATGCCATGGGGCATCCCAGCCCAGCACCAGTCATCCCTCCTCAAGGCCTCCTCTCAGCTCTCACATATACTGGCCTCTCCTCTCCTCCTGGACTAATTCCCCCAAGTAATTAGTATACCACTTCTTATTGTTTACTCCCTCATCCAATAGGTGTCATATCAGCACAAGAAAGCCAACCAACCTACCTTACTCGTCTCACCTATCCCTCTGGTGTTAATCTTACAGGATTCCCTTATCAACATCCTTAAGATCTTTACTCCTGTATTCTTATTCTTATCATTTTCCTTACTCTACACCTCATCTTTATATGCAATCAATTTCCTTATCTCTATCCTAAGTTCTGTGAGCAGTAGTGCCTGTGCCTTCAGCCCCTTGCACGTCAGGGGCAGTTGTGACACCCCCATCCTGGCTGTTTTTGCCAATATCACCAGAACTAATTCAGCCCTCCTTCTTTTCAGGTCTTGTTCCCCACTCTTTGCCTCTCACTCATTTTAAGCCCAACTACCCCCCCTCCCCTTGGCTAAGCACAAAATGGCAGGCAAAAAAAACTTTCAGATTACTACTACTTCATTCTAGCCAACTTCTTAACATAAAGTAAGTGTAAAATCTCGAAATGAATATATTTAATTAGTTTTTTTGAAAAAAATAATGCAATAAAATAAGAAATTTTGATTCAAAAATAAAACATTTTCAGAAGAAAATTGGTAATTTTGGGTAATAATTGATAAAAAAAATTCATAATCATTTCATTCAATGAGGAATTGGATGGGAGTTTGATAAATTTAGGTAAATTGTTCAGTTTTTTAAGGAGGATGGACAAGAGTGGTCTTTCTGGTGATAATACTTGGCTCTTCTAGGATTTTCATTTTCACCTATAAATCATGAAAACTTGCCAAAGGAAAATCAAAACTTTTCTGCTTCCTGATTGAATAGGTAACTTTATCCAATAATCAACACCATATATAACAAAATCTATCAGATTCATTTTGTTTTTCCATTAAATTTTGCAATTAATTTGAATATTTATAAAATTTTTGTCAGCCTCCTGGATGCCAAAACCCTTGCTATCCTTTAGCTACCAGAGTTGATAGAGTAAATAATAAATATATTATTTAATAAATTCAGCAAAAATCCATAAAATATTTGAATTAAGCTTATTGCAAGGTTAAGTGGTTTGGTATGGTTTATTGTTTTAAATAAATATGAATAAATTGATTAAATATGTTTATAGAGGGGCCACAATTATATTGGAGATCTTTAACACCTCTCTTCAGGGATTTCAGTATGAAAACACGTAGTCCTGGTTACTTTGGGCTCTTTAGTTTAAAGGATATTTTACCCAAAGATAATATGTATATAAAATACACGGTGGAGTGGCAGGGCCTTGTAGCCAAGCTGCCACAACAGAGAAAGGATAATAAAACTCACTGGTATATTATTAAATCCTTTGGGTATCTTTTTGAGACGTGCACTGATGGGTTAAACCTTGATACTGGGGTTATAAGGTTGTACAGCAGTTTGAATTGATAAAAAAGAGGTTGAGGACGGATATTATTGATCAGACTTAGCCATAAATCACTTAATTATATCTTATAAGTACTTGATTACCTTGGAAAGGTGTGTGGATATAAATATAACTGGGTCTCTGCCCATCAATATCCTCAAAAAAGCTCTACCTATATAGCTTTTGGAGTCCCAACATTGTCCTTCTGAGGGGTGCAGGGGCTCAGAGGGACGGAAACTAAGGCTAGCAGGTTAACCAGGGGTAGCCTTTCACGTGTTCTTGGTTCTATAGCATGGGTAGCATCTAATTCCTCAGGGTATGGGAGTTATTATACTTTATAATAGATATTAGGACGTGTGAATAACACTCATCTGTCCCATTTATGTATTATTTAATTAATTATCCTTAGTAAATTTTCCCAGTAATTTAATAATTATATGAATAAAAATTTCTACGGACATCCTCATGTTAGTTGAGTTCTCATTATGTATTAAATAACTGAAGTAAAGTCATTATATTGATTTTACTCCTTATTTTCGAGTTCCAGTTGATTTACTAAAATAATTACTGAAAAATATAAGTCATGAGAATTCATGTAATATTGTTACATCATTAGTTTTTTTAGTATTTCACAAAGATATTGATGTCTAGGAATTCTCACAAAAGTATATCAAATTATTTTAATATATTTTTAGAAGTTGTCATTGTCTTATTTTTGACATTCTTGGTACTTTGAATTATATTTAATAAAAAATACGTATAAGGGTTATTTAAGTATTTGTATATAATATTATGTACTTTTAGACTATCTACTATCCACGGGAACATTTATTACATATGTAGAATGTTCCTTGTGGGTTGTAGCATGTTTATGCGGTACCTAAGCCTCTCCTGCCGCCTGTCACTCTGGCAACCCTTAGTCATGCAGCTGCGTAGTTGTCAGAGGCCCGGGGCTGCATACACAACCTTGACGGAGTGACAGGGCTGTATCTCAGCCGCGCGCAGGTGCATTGGCTGCCGCGGCTGCATGCGGGAATTGTGACAAAACACATTTCCGTCTGTAACTCCTAAAATATACACAACACCTCAATTCTGACTGAATTTTAGGTGTGAAACCTATACATGACAATGTGTCTGAAATATTTAACTGACCAAAAGCTCAATATTGGAGCCATAGTATTTTGGTCTTTCTTTCCTCAACCATTTAAAAATATAAGGAGTTGGATTTCAAGGGTAGGGTCAGTGAGTGACCATATTGATAATCCATTTTACAATAATATTTATGGGTTTCCTGCTCCTTCTTAGGTTAATTGTATTATTATTATTTTTATATTATTTTTTTTACTTTTGCAGCTTGCTTTGCAATAGTAGCAAGCTGACAATTTTTCACTTGTTACGCATCAAAAATCCTTTTTTACTGATCTAGGTTCATTCAAAAATATAATTAAAATCAAACAATCACTTTAAAAAATTGGTTCAATTGTGATATTCCTTGTTCTTTTTCAAAGCTCCGCTTTCAGCCAAAAGCTTGAGCCATCCTTCTTCAACTCATTAATCCATATAAACACTTTAGATCTAAATTTTAAACTTGAAATCCCTATTTGAATTGATTATTCTCAAAATCAAGCACAATTTTCCTTAATAAAATATTGATTAATTTGATATTTTTCAGAAATGATTTGTTTAATTTGAACCTTGCTTCTCAATTTTATATTCTTCATGTGAATTTTTTATTTTCTTTAGAAAAACATTCACTCATTATAAAACTCATTTGTTTTTTTGTTGTAGAATATTCCTAAATTTTGTTAATTTCATACAGTTTTTGAAATCCTTTGTGTAAGAAGTGTAAAATCTTCTTGTTCCTACTTGATTGATAGTGAAAATTTCATATCAAATCTTATTAATTTTAACTTATCTTCATGCTTACTTTGAATTATTAAACATATTCAAAAATCTAAAATTACTCCATGGTTAATTCAAGCTGTTATATGTTAATTTTCTCTCTTCAGCAACATCACTGAGTAACAATTTTGTAGTTCATTGGGGTGGTTTTTTTACACTGTTATTTAATTTGAATTTGATTTTAAAGCACAGTAAAAAAAACCATACCATACCATACCAAACCAAACCCACCAAACCAAAACAAAACAAAACAAACCAACACAAACCAATTTTAAATTTCAAATTTTATTTTAAAAGGAAAGAAGAGCACTCTGATAGTCAGGTTCAAAATTCCATTTTTAGATTAATTTGATTGATGACATCCTTGATTTTCCACCTATTTAGCTGCTTTTCTTGCTTTATGGATATTGGGTAGTCCCTGTTGAAAATATATTACTCATTGAATTAGTTTATAAAATCTCTTGAAATCCTGCATATTATCTGTGAGACTAATGATCAAGTTGATGTTTTGAAACACAGGCCAATTGACTGAGTGTTATGAAACTATTCAAACAATTTGGGTTTCCTTCCTTCCCACAGCTTTGAATATAATTTTTTGCCTGGAGGACCATGAGCAGGAACAAAGATGACTTGGGATTTTATGTATTAAGAGTTATTATGATTAGTGTTCAAACAAACAAAAACAAAACTGTTAGATTATCAGAACTGAAAGGATTTGATTTCATGGATCAGAATCACAGCCCAAGTAACAAAAAAAAGAAGTTGAATAATACCTGAAAGGTGAACAATGAGGTTAGGAAGGACAATTTGCAGGACGGAAGCAATGTCAGATAATTTTAACGTTGGATGAAAAGTTGGTCAAGAAGTGATTGCAAGAAGAAAAGAAACAACAACCATCAAGCAATTGCTCCAGTATTTAAGTTTCAAAGACAGAGTACGCTGAGCATGAAGTAAGACCAATTTTAGGAAATATTTGAAATAAACAGTAGAACAATTTGAAATAAAAGAGATAATTTTGATAAAAAAATAATGTGAAGTCTGAAACTGAAGTCTGAGAGTACATTAAAATAACATCTTAACACCCCCTTGACACTCAGACTGAGAAATAATAAGAGCTTAAGAGCCCTTTCCAAAGCAGGCTGAGCCACAGGTTTAGTTAGGAAGTCAGCCAAAATATCTGCAGAGGGGACATAGGACAACTTTATCTTTGACAAGTGCACAACTTCCCTCACAAAGTGCAGTTGTATCTCAAAGTGTTTCATTTGCCTGGAGTTGGAGTTGCAGTTGTTGTTGGCAATGTTGATGCAGCCTTGGTTTTCATCAAAGACAACTGTAGGACTGTCTGATTGAGTGAGGTTCAC
This sequence comes from Puccinia polysora, assembly GCA_025617555.3. NCBI lineage: Eukaryota > Fungi > Basidiomycota > Pucciniomycetes > Pucciniales > Pucciniaceae > Puccinia > Puccinia polysora. The sequence continues at coordinate 28,139,607 of CM062625.1, forward strand.
TTCCTTCAGGAATTGCCAAAGCCATAGAAGCTCACAGGCCAAATCAATTAGAGCTTGGTACTCTGCCTCAGCAGTGGAAAGAGAAACCATTGGTTGTTTTTGCAATCTCCACAGAATCAGACAACCATTGAGTATGGAAAGGTACCCAGTGACAGACCGCCTTGTGCTTTGACATTTTCCCCAATCAGCTTCAGAGTATGCCACCAGATCACCAGGGGGCTCTTTTGGATATTAAAGACACACAGTCATTGTGCCTCTAAGATACTTGAGTACATGGATAAAGGCCTTCCAGTGCTGGATACCAGCATTTTCAATATATTGAGATAGCATACTGATGAAAAATGATAGATCAGGCTGTGGGGCTGTTGCAAGATAGCTTAGGGATCCAACTGCTCTTTGATAATTCTGACTGGTTTCCTTGAAGAGTCTGACTTCATCAACCAAAGGCAATTCAAGATGAGAACCAGGAATAACAGAAGTGAGGACCTTCTTAAAATCAGTCACGTTATACTCATGTAGGATAGATTCAACATAATGAGCTTGAGATAGCTCAATGGATTCATGAAGCCAATTCACGCAAACACCTAGAAGTAGTTCTGCATCACCCAATTCTTTCATTCCAAATTCCAAGCTGATTTCCTTCTTGAGTATGGAGAGATCAGAGAAAAAAATGGCAATGTCATCCACATGGACAAAGAGCCATATTGGATGATCTACCCCTCAATAGAAGACCCAAGGATCAGAAACATAACATAGGAACCCCTTGTTGACAAGCCAGTTGGAGGTTCAATTATACCATGCTAAAGTAGCCTGCTTCAGGACTTAGATGGCCTTGTTCAGCTGGAGACAAGCACCTTGGAAAAAAAGAGACGTGCCCCTAGGAAAAGAAAGGTGAACAACCTTTTTCACTGGAGCATTAAGAAAAGCACTTTTAACATCCATGTTGAAAGCGCAGGTTTTTGGATGCAGCAGAGGAAATCAGCGCTGTGGTGACCAATCCGGGACACCACGGAAAAAAATAAGAAAAAAAAAAATATTTTTTTTGGTTGTACCCCTATGGGTACCTTCATTTCCCCCCATCTCTCAACTTCTCCCTGTCCTAGCGGTCTATGACAGGCCTCTTGCCTGTTTCTCCGCTTCAATCCCCCCCTCCTATTTTCAACTCCTACTTGTTGCGCTCGCGGCCCTGACTTTTGGCGACGCAAGCAATTGTTGAACCACCTTCAACGATCCCTTCGATCCTTCCCGATCCTCTCATCCAACCGACGCCGTCGCTTGTCGCGACGGTTGTCAACCATCAAACAACCTCAAACCCAACTCACTCACGCCCTCCTCGCCCATCATCTGATCCGACCGACGTCCGCGAGCGACCGCTCGCGGCCGTCGGAACCTTCACCCCGCTGTCGCCGCTGATCGGGCGACAACAGCCGTTGTCGACACCCACGACTGCTGTCGCGGGTGTCCATCTGGTTGCCCGCGGTCATTCTTGACGCAGGCAACATTTCTTTTTTTTTCCTCTCATGTCATCTTTTTTTATGTTTTCATTTTCCCGCACCTATTTGTAGTATCTCTTGTACATAGTATACAGGGCCTCATGTCTATAAAAGGAGGGGCTCTCCCCTGCCTTTTGGCCCGGCATCCCATCAGACCATCATCATCTCATCTCATCTGTTTCTCCCATCATCATAATCAACTTATCCGTGGGCATCCTTCCCCACTTATCTGAGCAACTTATCCGGGTTTTTCATGATTGCCCCTTGATCCTTTGAGCCTCCGTACTCAAACTCTGTCCCTTGTGACCTTGATCCTTATCAACAACCAATAGCCTTGCTGGTTGAAGAAGAATTCCTGTCTGTCTGAATTCTTGGGTGTGTTATACCACTCTGATCCCTTTTTCCGACAATACTGGTCTTGATCTCTTCTTGATCATCTTTCTGGAGCCAATCACGTTTGATTGAAGAGGTTTTATACCTCCCTTCTTCTTTAAGGTTGAATTTTGCCACGCTATTCTTGAGTCCCTTGAGAAGTGTTGGGATATTCTTGCTTGAATTCGTTATTGATTTGCTTCTAGAGCTTCATAAACAAATTGCTTTTGTTTTGTTCAGCCTCCCACAGTTATCTGGTACGCTTCAAGCGCTTGATTGCGGAAAGTTGGGCAGGTTCATTGAGAACATGGAGGTTGGTTGGGATTGAGTTGATCTTTCCTAATCAGCTCCTGACGACCAGAGTTATTAGCTTTTGGGCATTGTTACTTTCAACTGCCTTGTTCTATTGAACTCTGAACAAACCTTGACTTATTTGTTCAAGTCTTTACCTGCACCATCTTGCCTCAGATAGTGTTGTTTCCATCGCTACCAACAACTCTTATCCTCTTCCCTTACTTTGATTTCTCATCCATAAGGTTCTGGACCTTGATTCCGGTTACATTTAAATATTATTGTAACTCCTAGGAGGGAAGCCTAAACAGCACCTTTCCCCTCCACAGAACTGCCATGGCTTAGCACCATTTGGAGTCTTACAGCGCCCTGATTGATTTTAATCATCCCATTGGGGCAAATTTCTGCTCGTAATCAATCCCTGGAATTTGTGAGAATACCTGTGAACAAAAGCTGTCAGCTTGCTACTATTGCAGAGCAAGCTGCAAAAGTAACAGAAATAACATAAAAATAATAATAAAAAATTAAACTAAGAAGTAGAAGGGAAACAATAAACATTATTGCAAAAATGGATTCTCCACCCAGAATTAGGTAGGGTCAATCACTGACCCCACCCTTGAAATCCAAATCCTTATATTTTTAAATAATTAAGGAAAAGAAAGACCAAAATACCATGGCACCACTATTGAACTTTTTGGCCAATTAAATATATCACATGTATTGTCACGTATAGGATTCCACCTAAAATTCAGTCAGAATTTAGGTGTTGTGTATATTTTAGGAGTTACAGACGGAAATGTGTTCTGTCACAATTCCTGCATGCAGCCGCGGGAGCCAATGCACCCGCGCGCGGCTGAGCTACAGCTCTGTCACTCTGTTAAAGTTGTTTACGCAGCCCCAGGCCTCTGACAAGTATGCACCCACGGGACTCCGGGTCTCACAAAGTGACAAGTGGCCTGAGAAACCTAGGTACCGCGTAAACATGCTACAACCTACACAGGAACATTCTAACTATGTAATAAATCTTCCTGTGGATAGTAGATAGTCTAAAAATACATAAAGCTATATAAAAATACTTAAATAACCTTTATACGTATTTTTTATTAAATATAATTCAAATTACCAAAAATTTCAAAAATAAGATAATGACTACTTCTGAAAATATATCAAAATACTTTAATAAAATATTATGTAAATTTCTAGACATTAAAATTTTTGTGACATACTAAGAAAACTTATGATGTAAAAATATCACATTAATAACCATGACTTACATTTTTAAGTAATTATTTTAGTAAATCAACTTAATTTTTAAAATAAGGAGTAAGATCAATATCATGACATTACTCCAAATATTCAATACATAATGAGAACTCACCTGAAATCAAAATATCCATAGGAATTTCTATTAAAATAATTATTAACTTACTGGGAACATTTACTAAGGATAATTAATTAAAAGATAAATAAAAAGGACAGATTGGTGTTATTCACACTTCCAAATATCAATTATAAAGTAGAATAATTCCCATACCCTGTGGAAATATATGCTACAAGTGTTACAGCACCAAACACACGTGACAGGCTACCACTGGTTACCCTGCTAGCCTCAGTTTCCATCCCTTTGAGCCCCTGTACCCCTCAGAAGGACCATATTGGGAATCCAAAAGCTATAAATAAAGAGCTCTTTAGAGGATATTGATACCCAGAGACCCAGTTATATTTATATGCAGACACCATTCCAAGGTAATCAAATACTTATAAGAGATAAGAAAGTGATTTATGGCCTAGTCTGATTAATAATATCCATCCTCAACCCTCTTTTTATCAATTTCAACTGTTGAACAACCTTATAACCCCAGTATATAGGTTTAACCCATCAGTGCACGTCCCAAAAAGATACCCAAAAGATTCAATAATATAACTGTGAGTCTTATTATACTTTCTCTGTCGTGAAAGCTTGGTTACAAAGCCCTGCCACTCCACCATTTATTTTATATAAATATTATCTTTGGGCAAAATATCCTTTAAACTTAAGGTCCCAAAGTAGCCAGGCCTACATTTTTTCATACTGAATTCACTGCAGAGAGGTGTTAAAGATCCCCAATATTATTGTGGCCCCTTGATAAAAATATTCAATAATCAATTTATCTATATTGATTTATGACAATAAACAATAACCAAACCAATTAACCTTGCAATCAGCTTTATCCAAATATTTTACAGATTTTTGCTGAATTTATTAAATAATATATTAATTATTTATCCTATCACCTCTGGTAGCTAAAGAATAGCAAGGGTCTTGGAATCCAGGAGGCTGACACAACCTGGCTTTGTATTTGATGACCTTACAGGTATAGTCCTTCTTATTTCTGAACACCCATACTGTTCCAACCTTATTAAGACTATATAGAGGAACAACCTCCCAAACCCCTAACTTTTCCATTGATTCCAAATCTCTATTTATTTCTGAAATCCAGTCTTTTTTCTCCAAAAATTCTATTTCCTCCTTGTAGCTGCAAGGCACAAAGTCATCTTCTAAGCAGGCAAGGTTAGCCGCCAGTCTTGTTGGATATGGTAGAATTTGGAAGGGATCAATATTCCCCTCCCACATTGTAGGATGTCTTGGTCTGATGACCTTGAGACAAGGGCATAGAGGTGTTGGCAACTGGGAGCTTCTTGGTGACAACATTGTGGCAAAAGATGACAGAAAAGACACCAGATTAACGCACAACAAATCTGAGGCTGGTGGAGGGTCAATTGACAGTTCATCAGATGCATTCAGGGGTAGGTGATCCACAAAATCAAAGAATTCATCTTCCTCCTCAACAAAGAAGTCTCCAGGCCTGTCCAAGGATAGGTCCTCAGTAGCGTTGGGGGGTCAGAAAGAAGGAAACTTTTTTTCAAAGAATTGGATGTGCCTAGTAACAACTATCCAGTTGTCCCTTAATTGGAGTACACAATAGGTTTCAGCATTATTTTTTTATCCTAGGAATATCCCTTCATCACCGGCGGGTCCCAGTTTCCATGACCGTTGATGCTTTGGAACCAAGATGAATGCTTTGCAACCAAACACCTGAAGAAGCTCCATGATCAGTATATTCCAGCTATGGGCTATATGCTCAAATCATTTCCATATTATTTCATTTTCTTACCCTCTTGTCTTTTATCTTATTTTATTCCTGCCTTTATTCTTGCCGCTGTCTCCACTATTCATGTTTGTGACTCCTCATCTCATTTGCAACTCCTCAGTCTAGACCCGCTGCAAGTACTCCAAATCCAAAACCTGTTTGACTATAAAGCAGTCCTCCTGGCTCAGATCCTGGGGCAGGTTTTCTTCATGCAACCACAAGATTGCACCTCTGAACCCAGGCCTCTGAGTCAGGTAAGTACCATAGCCAACTTAAACAACAACAAGATCATCTTCAAATTAATCTGGATTGTTCACTCATCAGAATCACTAATATGCTCAATCCCCCTGCTCTATCAACCTACCTCATTTCCTACCGTTCCTACATCAACCACATTCATCCGTCACTGCTGCTATTTCCGTTCCCTCTTCTTTTCTCTTCCTTTTCCTCAAGCTCTATGTACCAGAGTCTGTCTGGTTCTTTTTAGTCTCTCAATCCTTCAGATTTATAGTCCCAAGTTCTCCTTTAGAGCCAGACAAAAAACCATTTCAGAGACCAAGGACAATGCTCAATCTAAACTGAACATCCCGCTCCTCAAAAATTCAAATTTTTCTTCCTTGTTCCTCCAAATAAAAAGCTATCTCAGAAGGAACGGTCTTCTTGAATTGGTGGTGGATGTTCCTCCAATTCCCCTCTCACCCACTCAACAAAAGGAGCTGTTTGAAGCGGCCAATATCATCATACAACATCTAGGCAATTCTGCCTTTGATGCAGCGGTGAACTCAAATAACAATGGGGACCCACACAAAATTTGGAATGCCATCCTCTCAAGATATGCATCTCAGTCCTCCAATAATTGCGGCAGGATATGGCTCAATTTCATTTGATCCCAATACAAAGGCAATCTCAACTTGTACATCAAAGAGTTCCAGAAGCTGATGAATGAATTGTTGATTGTCTGCCTAGAAGTACCTGCCAACATCTTGAGCTATACCATCTTAGCCAAACTTCCCAGTTCCTTCTATCACATGGTCAACACTATTATCCTTAACAATGATCTCCTTCAAAATCCCACTGGAGTTCTCAGCAAACTTCATCAAATCACTCATCTGAAATCATCCCGGACTACAACCAATGAAGTTACACCGGATCTGAATCCATCCGCATCCCTTCTCAAGTCCACGCAGAAGAAGAAGACCAAGCATACCTGCACTAAGAACCATCACAATACCCTCTCTAATCACTTGGAGGACAAGTGTTGGTTCCTCCAACCCCATCTTAGACCCAACTGGAACAAACGGGGGAAGGCCAACCTTCATACCTCTGTTGAAACGGCCAACACCCCTGCTGAACTGCACTTCAAATTGCAAATATATCTCACTCCTAGACCTAATCTTTTGCAGCTACCTGTTCTGGACTCTGGTTCCAGTCATCACATCATCAACAACCCAAACTATCTGTTCAGCGCCACTCCCACTAGGATAGAGGTTGGAACAGGATCTCCTAACAACTCTCTCACTGCTACTCACGTTGGCTTTTATAAATTGATAAATCATCTTGACGCTGTCATCCTATTACAAAACGTTCTGCTGATTCCTAAAATTAATCAATGTCTCATCTCTCTAACACAATTGAAAGAAAAGAAGACAGTTATCACCAAAGTTGTATTTTCAGGGATCAAGGTTTTGTGCAATGATTTCTCTTTCATTGGTTCCACCTTTAATCACCTTACAGAGCTCTGTGGGACCAGATTCTCAGAAAATCATCAACCCAAGCTTCTACTCAACAAGCCAGACACCAAGTGGCAAGCTCGACTGGGGCATCCAGTTCCATCTGTCCTAAAATGCTTGATTTACCCTGCTCCTTGACTCCAACAGCTTGCGAGGTATGCCAAACATGCAAAGGCACTGCCACCCCATTCTGTCACCACTTCAAGCCCGTCACCAATACCTTGGAAGCCGTTCACCTTGGCTTAGTAGGTCTGATTCAAGTCACTTTAAAATCTGGTTTCAACTATTTTCTTTTTCTCACTGACCAGTTCTCTGGCCATTGATCCACTGCCCTGCTCAAGCTCAAGAGCAATACTTACCTGGAAATCAAAGACTATGTCACTCGCGCTGAAAGTCAAACAGGAAAGGTTGTCAAGAGATTAATCTCAGGCAACAGTGGTGAATTCATCTCCACTGAGCTCAAAAATTACTGGGCAGAGAAGGGCATCACCCAAAATTTTGCTCCATTGTATACCCCTCAACATAACGGCCTAGCCAAAAGATCCAATTGAATAATCCTGGAGAAGGCCAGATGCCTCCTGAACCAGAGAAACCTTCCTCCAAAGTACTGGGACAAAGCTGTCAACACTGTAACTCATCTCTTGAACATTGTACCCTCAAATTCTCATGAAAACAAAATCCCTTACCAGATATGGCACAATCAAAAGTTCAACTATGACTGCCTCAAGGTCTTTGGATGTGCTGCTTATTCTCTGATCCCAAAGGGCAACAGAAACTTCAAATTCCAACCTACCTCCAAAAAGGCTATTGTGCTTGGGTACGCCAATGACTTCTTGTCATTTTGTCTATTGGATATGGACTGTTCTCAAATTATCCTCTCTGCTAATTTCACATTTGATGAGTCTCTCTCTCCTTTTGTTAAATCTCCCACCAAGAAAATTGACTTTCTCAATCCTTCTGACTTAGTTCCTGCTATCTCTCCTCCCATGATCATTCCTAATCATACCTCTCTGCTTTCATCTACCTCCATCACTATTCCTGATCCTGCTTCCACTGATCACGCTCCTACCTCTAAATCTCCCTCACTCGACTCCATCACCCCCTCCAACACCATCAATGTAACTCGCAGACCTCACTCCAAAGTAGGTCTGCCTGCTGTGTATCTTATTGTGGATCCTCAGAAACTTCAAGAGGCGCTCAAATCTAAGTACCAAGAAGAATGCATTGAAGCCATGAAAATGGAAGAGCTCAACTTGATCAGCAATGATGTCTGGGAAGAAGCGGCTTTGCCTTCCGTAAAATTCCCCCTCAAGTGCGTGTGGGTCTTCAGGACAAAACGTAACAATCAAAACAGAATCATTGAGTTCAAAGGGCAACTATGTGTTCAGGGTTTCAATCAAAAATATGGCTCGGACTTCTCCAACACCTTTTCTCCCACCGGCAACAAAACCTTGCTGCATCTACTGATAGCACTAGCTGCCTCAAGAAAACTGCAATTCTTCCAAATCAATGTGAAAGCAGCCTTTCTGAATGCTCAGCTCCAAGAAGACTTATACATACACCCTCCTGAAAACATTGCTGTCCCCAATGGTAAGGTGCTTCATCTAAAGAATGCACTATATGGTTTAAAACAAGCTTCTCTTGCCTGGTACAAAACCCTCTGCAAATGGCTGGGAGAAATTGTCTTCAACAAATGCAAAGCTGATCACTGCGTATTCTAGCGTGATGGGACATTCTTGTATGTACATGTTGACAATATTTCTATCTTCAGCGTCAATCCCAACCACTTTGTCAAGCTGATTGCCACCCGCTTCAAGATCAAGGGTCTGGGATTGGCATCTTTATTTCTTGGAATGAACGTGGTTCACCAAGATAATGGGTTCAAAATCTGCCAGAAATCCTACATTGAGCACATATGCGCTCAGTACCCACTTCCCACTCATCAAACCTTCTCCACTGTGTTTAAACCAAACGCAAAGCTTTACTCTTCCAGCAACAAGGATCATCAAGAATATCTCTCATCCGGTGCCAACTACAGGAAGATTATTAGCAAGCTCAACCACATTAGCGTATGCACGTGTACCAATATCACTTTTACTGTAAACTACCTGGCCCAGTTTCTGGTCAAGCCAAATCTTTACAACTATCAAGCAGTGCTCCATGTTCTCAACTATCTGCAACACACAAGCTTGACAGGGTTAATCTTCTCCTCAGCCGCCAACCATCCAGTGGACATTTTTGCCTATGTGGATGCTGACTGGGCCATGTGCTCAAGCTTGCGGCGCTCTATCTCAGGCCTATTGATCCAATGGTTGGGCTGCGTAGTGGTTTGGAAGTGCAAAAAGCAGCCAAAATTATCCTTTTCAACAACCAAAGCTGAATACAAGGCTCTGGCGGATGCTCTGAAAGAGATTTGGTGGGTCAAATCCTTCCTTCAAGACATCTGTCACAAAGAAGCCACTAAACCGGCCACCGTCTTTGAAGAAAACAAAGGCGCCATTAAATTGGCTCTAAACAAGCTAATCACTCCAGCTTCCACACGAAGCACATGGAGCTACGTTTTCACTTTTTTAGGAGTTAGATTGCTGAAAATGAGATCAATCTCCAGAAAGTGGTGTCAAAGAAGAACTTAGCCAACTTCCTTACTAAACCAGTAGTGCGGATTGCGCTGCAAAATGCGCTCACAAGTCTCAATATTAGATCATGATCTGAACAAGGGAGGATGAAGAAGCTCCATGATCAGTATCTTCCAGCTATGGGCTATATGCTCAAATCATTTCCATATTATTTCATTTCCTTACCCTCTTGTCTTTTATCTTATTTTATTCCTGCCTTTATTCTTGCCGCTGTCTCCACTATTCGTGTTTGTGACTCCTCACCTCATTTGAGACTCCTCACTCTAGACCTTCTGCAAGTACTCCAAATCCAAAACCTGTTTGACTATAAAGCAGTCCTCCTGGCTCAGATCCTGGGGAAGGTTTTCTTTGTGCAACCACAAGATTGCACCTCTGACCCCAGGCCTCTGAGTCAGGTAAGTACCATAGCCAACTTAACCAAAAACCAGATCATCTTCAAACTAATCTGGATTTTTCACTCATCAGAATCACCGCTACTCTCAATCCCCCTGCTCTATCAACCTACCTCATTTCCTACTGGGCCTACGTCGACCACATTCATCCATCACTGCTGCTATTTCTGTTCCCTCTTTGTTTCTCTTCCTTTTTCTCAAGCTTTCTGTACCAGAGTCTGTCTGGTTCTTTTTAGTCTCTCAATCCTTCAACACCCTCAACTTCTTGATCCTTGGGGAACACTTGCTCCATAGGTAGAAGGGATTTTGGTTGTTTCTGGATGGTGTTGGCAAGAGATTGGACAAGAAGCATGCAGTGCTAACTGCTTCTTCCCAAAACTTTCTTGGAAGAAAAGACTGAAAAAGAAGACACCTTGCCTTTTCGAGTATTGGGAAATTTGATTGTTTGGCCATCCCGTTATTCTGTGGAGTCTCTGGCGGAGAGAATTGATGAACAAACCCATGAAGATTGGCAAGATTTTGAAAGCTTTTTTTGACAAACTTGCCCCCTCAATCAAAAACCACTTTCTTTATCAATCTTTCATGAAAGTTTTCCATCAGTTTTTTCACTTTGATGAACTCCTTGACTGAATCCAACTTCTTCTTCAGCAATCTAATGAATTTAAAAGAGGTATTTTGGTCAACAATGGTGAGAAAGTATTGAAATCTGGAGACAGATGGAGGGTTGATAGGTCCCAAAAGATCAAGGTGAATGCAGTTGAGTGCCCTGCAAGTGGGATCAAAGTTTCCATGAAATGGAAGAGCAGTGATCTTTGTTCAACACAAGTGGTGAATGGTGCTAATCCAGCAGTTGAGAGAACCAGAGATTTCAAGACTGCCATCCCGGGTGCCCAAGAAAATGATACTATAGATTTGGAGAGGTCTCAGTTATATTTTCATTTGGCATTTGGTAGGCAAAATTCATTAATTGCCCTCAAAGATGACTGGAGAGGAGAGTTATCCTGTTATCCATGATTTTGAACTCATTGTTGTCTTTGAAAATGGTAATGGACATGGTGATTAGAGGAAGAATTGCAATGAGTTCCCTTCTGAGTTTGGGTACATAGATACAGTCCTTCAGCTGAAAAGAAGTACCTCCGACTAGAAGTGTAACATCCCCTTTTCCTAGTGCAAGCAACTGACTGGTGGCTTCCCAGTGATGATGGAGAAAAGCTCACACTGTTGGAAACTGGTGAACATTGAATTCCTAAAAAACATGTGGTGAGTAGCCCCGCAGTCCAAGATTGCCTTTTCATGAGAGTCTTCAGTGACTTCTCCAGTCACATATGCTTGAGCATAAGTGAAGTTGGCATTGGCTTTATCAGTGTTGTCCTGCTTCTTCTTTTGTGGTTGTAGATTAGGGAACTAAATGTAGCATTTTTCTGGTTTATGAAAAGTGACCTTTGGATTATAGCGGCCATTTGAACAGAAATAGGCTATTCTCAAAGGACAATCTGGATCAGCTTTGGTGACAAGGGC
>CM062625.1:28156169-28211169 GCA_025617555.3 Puccinia polysora
CCTCCCCTATGACATCTTGAACATGGGAGATATGTGGAATGGCTGTTTTTGGGGAAATGAAATCTTTGTATTGGAACTAAAACCAAATATCAGAATTTTTTATAACAGAAAATATGGACTAAAGATAAAACTCACTTCTTCAATTGTTACTTGGTCAAATATTCCAGGAAAAAAAAAATGTGCAGGAAACCTAGAGGGAAATCTCAAAAGAAATCAGAAAAAATTAAAAAATGAGAAAATACCAATTGTACTCACTTTCTCACTGATTGTTGGGGCTGCTAATACCTTCCCCCCAGGAGGATGGTAAGGAGCATCACCATCTTCATTTGATACCTTTATTCTCTTGATTCTTATCCCAGGATGGTATTCAGGAAAATCAAACCGCTTATTCACAATGGTTCCAGACCTCTGATCAATCTTTGAATGGAAAAATTAATAAAAAATAATATCCAAAAAATTAGCCAAAAATAAAAAACACAAAAGCTCAGTATCTTAATTAAATCGGCATCTGGCAGCTCTTCATCTGTTAAATCTTCACCTTCATCCAAATCTAGCACCTGTTCATCTTCTGAATATTCCTCTTCAGTCAGAAATTCACTCTATGTTAAAAAAATGAGAAGGACCCATCAAAAAAAACAACCCATTGCAGAAAAAATAAGTGTAGTTATAAACTTACCTCTTCCTCTGACTCCTCCTTCTTTTTTCCCTTCCCCTTCCCTTGGATGGACTTGCACCTTCTTGAAACCTCAACACATTAGAAAAAAAATTAATTATGAAAGTTGATATTTGTTTTGTCCAAAAAATTGGTGACTGACTTTTGAATTTGTTATGAATTTCTTCTTTGGCCTTCCTCTCCTCTTGGGTTCTGCTAAATATTCAAAACCTGATAAATCTCTATTGCTTGAGGACTGAGATATCTTCTTGAAATTATTGGCTGCTCCTTTGGGTCTTCCTCTAACTTTGGATCTTTGAGTGGAATTTGGCTCTTCAATCAGGGTAAGTTGATATCTTCCACTGTACAGCTTCATTTTCACATGGTGGTATGGGATACCTTGCACAACTGCAAACAAAAATGAGAGTCAAGGCCTAACCAAAAGGCTATGAAACTGGTTCTAGCCCTGTTGGGGGTTCAATATGCAATCAGGACAAGTTTTGCAAGGTGGATGCTCCTGTGACAATTGTTGGATTTTTTGCCTGTCAACAGCAAGACTCCCAAGTCTTGGTGTCTACTTATGGCATTCAGGAGTGTGTCTAAATATGGCTCCACGACTGCAAAGTTGGTTAGTGCCGCCAGCCATACAAACTCTGGGACAAAGTGCCCTTAAACCTTGGGGTACTGTCACATGGTGGTATGTGACACCATAACAACTGCAAAGTGAACTGGTATTTTAGCCGTTTTCATGGCATTTTGGTTAGGCCTTGCCTCTCAGTTTGGTTTGCAGTTGTGCAAGTTTTTCACGCTTAAAGCTTAAGGATTATTTTCTCCCACACTTTGACATATCCTTTCCTCAGTACCATCTACCTCAGTCCATACAAGTGACAAAAATAGAAGCACAACATCAATGGTGCCTTCAGCTTATCAACTCTGGCTCACATAGCAACCTTCCATTCTTGGCAACTGACTCAGAACCTACTTGCAAACCTTGCAGTTAACTCTACTCCAGTCAAGCATCCATTTGAGCTTGGCTCTTCACCCTGAGTAACAATAGCCCTTGGGTTCCCATTCCCGGTCATGCACTCTCACTAGCTTGCACCCATGCTAGTTAGCCACACCAACTGTATAGTTTGCAATTTGACTAGTCCCTTACCCTGCATAAGCTACATCCTCATATTTGGATTGTCTCTCATGTCACTCCTTCCTGTCTCATCCGTCATGCCCTTGTACACTTGGATTCTATTTTCCTTGCATATAAGCTATGACCTTGGAAACGTCTATACTATTATTTCATTTCACAATCTGTTCCATTTCATTCATTGCCTCATTGCCTCTTAACTGTAGTTGGTGGTCCATCAGGTTGTATCTAGTCACTATGGATTACCTTATAAAGGCTATTCCGCTTTCCTGAAGATTGTCTCCTTAGTTAGTTAATTTCATACATTATTATTTGGCTAAAAATCCAGTCATCACATTGGGCTTTAATTTGGTTTCCTTTCCATTGGAACAATTCATCCCACTCACTGTGTGCCAAGTTTCTCAACCATAAGTTTGCACTTTTCAATTATCTTTGCTACCTTGCACTTGCCCTTGCACTTTCCCTTGCACTTTCCCTTGCACTTAGTCTCTTTTTTGCTCACAATCATCTAAGATTGCCCTATAGTACGTGGGGTGGTTGTGTGACATTCATGCTTTCACCCAGATAATATAGCTGTTCTCCAGGTGGCAACTTGCTGAATTCTTCAAACAGTCTAGTGAAATATAGGTTTTCATTACTGTCTTTGGTTGGAACTTCAATTTTTGCTGAATCTTCAGTTTATTCAGGGTCCACAGTTAACTGGAGAAAGGAAAATCAAAATCAATCAGGAAATTATTCATTTGAGCTTGAATCCCAAAAAAAAAAGAGAAAAAAGAGAAAAACTTACTGAGATGGGAGCTTTGACATGCCATTAAGGATGAAAATCATCAAGTTTGAAGATTTGACCCTTTTGGATGACCAATTTGACTTTTTGAACACATGGTATACCCATGTAAGAAGAGTAATCACAGTTGTTGCAATTGGTAGAAGAATCAGTAACTTGATTAAATGAATGAATGATTTTGAGGGCATAGTGGCTGATCTTTCCAGAAAGATGATCCACACAGTGAGGCAACCCAATGAGATGCTTGAATTCTTGCTGAGAGGATTCAATGGCTCTCTCACAGGTTTGGATGGTGATGGAACTGTAAATTTTTTGAACTACATTATAGAAAGAGCCAATAGAAGAATTGATGAATGTTTTAATGTAGGGTTGAGAACCTTCTATTCTTGATGTAATTGTGTTTCCAAAGTGAAAGTATTTATTTGCCAAATAGGAGAAAACTTTTATTTTTAGAGGAATCCAGTTTTCAAGAAGGTAGTCAGAAGTGGGGGGATTCCAGACCAGAGAAAGTTTTGTGAAGTTTTCATGATAGCTTGATTCAGATTTTGAATAGACCAACTGATGCCATTGTTTCTGGAATAGCTTCCATTCATCTTCAGATTTAAAGTGCTTTCTGCAATGAGTTTGAATATTCTTGAAAATGTGCCGGAAACAGAGAAGATGATAAGAGGAAGGGAAAACTGATTCAATTGACCTAATAAGTGCTTGTTCCTTGTCTGTCACAATCACACTAGGTTCTTGATCTTCAAATACTTCCTGAAGTTGAGTCAGGGCCCAATCATATTTCTGTGTTTTCTCTTGAGATAAGAAACAAAATGCACCTGAGAAGCTTCTAGCAGAATTGTTTATCCCAAGAATATGAAGAAGGGGCATTCCAAATTTGTTGGTTTTATATGTACAGTCCATCATAATGAGAGTGGGGAAAAGTTTGAGAAGTTTCAAGGAATCAGGGTGTGAAATAAATAATGAAGTAATTTGACCATCCACAGTGTTCATTTTGTAGGAAAAAGGAGAATTCCTGAGTCCCAGTATGAGTGCTTCCACAGGAGTTTTGCCATCAAGCGCATTTTTTTATATTTGGGATCTTTGGTTGTAAATTGTAGGGAGATTTGTATGGATAGGTGATGATGAATTTTGTATAAGAGAGTTGAGAATTTTTAAAGGGGGAACTCCAGCTTTGGATAAATTTTCAACCACCTCCTTTTTCTGCCCTTGGATTCTTCTGTGGATGGGATGAGTGGAAGGATCAATGGAAGGTGGATGGTTGTACTCTGGAAATATAACCTTCACCACCCAAACACCCAATCTTTTTGAAAAATTCCCTGATAACCTAATTTTTTGGCTTTTTGATGGAATTTTTAAAGGTCAAAAATGACATCCAAAAATTCTGAATAAAATTTTAAAAAGCTCTTGAATAGTTCTCTTACATTTCCCAAAGCTTGAAACACCAAAAAAATGAGTCAAAATGGCAAACATAAGGATCCAAAAGTCAAATGAGAAAATTGAATTTTTTGAATTTTTTGCTTTTTTGAAGGAATTTCTTAAGATAAAATAAACATCCAAAAAATCTGAAAAAAAAAATTCAATGCTCTTTAACTGTTGTTTTAACTTTGTGATAACTTGAATAACCCAAAAAAATGAGATAAAAAGGAAAATAAAAGGATTCAAAGTTCTAAAGAGAAATTTGATTTTTTTGATTTTTTGTGTTTTTTGAAGGAATTTCTTAAGATGAATGGATACATCCAAAGAATATGAAAAAATTTTAGAAGACTCTTTGAATGTTGGTGAAAATTTATGGCAGCTGAAATAACCCAAAAAAAATGGACATAGCCAAAATGATGATCCAAAAATCCATGCAAAAATTTGATTTTACAGAATTTTTTGATTTATTGATTGCATTTTTGAAGGGGTTCTAATGGCACCAAAATTCCCAAAGATTTTTGTTAGGGGTTTAAGAAGCCCTGGTACGAGGCTGCGCAGTCAGAATTCAAAAAAAAATGAATTCTTGAAACATGCGTGAAATAAACTTTTTATGCGTGAAATACCAAAGGGGCGCGACCACGCGACGACGTCCGAATGCGTGAAATGAAGGGTTGTATCCGTGAGAAAAATAATGCCCTAAATAAAAATTGGCAACCCTACACAACCCATTCACAACTGAAAAAGGGTTCTGTGGTGCGGTTTACGACCCATCTGGGCTGTGAACGGCCGTTCAGTCCTCAGATGGGTTTGACTTTTAACAAAGATTAATTGGAACATTTTTCATCTTTCTTCCTTTCTTCTTCTCAGATTTGATTAGGTGGTTTACAGATCCTGAACATCCCTTAACTCTGGAAGATCTATCGGTCGTTTCCGCCGAGCAAATTTCAGTCACGTATCCGGGTGATCCGGAAGATAGCCCTCACGTGATGGTTAGATTCACTCCAACGACTCCACATTGCTCCATGGCTACCTTGATCCGTACTTGTCTTTGCTCTCCTCATCACCCGTTCCTTGTGCCCATTTTTTTTAATCAAATCGAGATCTCCTTTTCTTTTTTGCTCTTTCTACGGGGTTGACATTGCGAGTGCGATTATTGAGATCTTTACCCGAACGATTCAAGGTAGACATCAAAATCAAGGAAGGAACTCATCAATCTGAAAACTCGGTCAAGCAAGTAAGTTGGCATCAGCGTAGCTGGATCATCCGTCTCTTCTACTGTCGATGAAAATATTTATTCAGTTTTTCTTGTTTCTGTTCTTCCCTGGGACCTTCCGACCAGCAATTAAACGACAAGGCACGAGTCGCCGCCGCATTAGAAAACAGCCACCTCCTGGGTGTCGTCCAACAGTGTTTGAGCACTGCTCATCTTCGCGGCTCAAAGCAAGCGGCTGCCTACGCTACCCCAAGCCACAGGATTCGTGGATTTACATCATCACAACATCCTCGGTTTTTTGTACTTGTCCTTCTTCCTTTTTTCTATAGGTGTTTTGGGAACAATGAACTTGTTGTACACTGGCCTTATTGCACGCAATTTAAGCATTCATGTATTATGATCTCGTTCGACCTTCTTGCTCCCTGGCCTCACCCTTGAGACCAAGGCCGAGCCCGGACCCCAATCGCGAACGGCATGATCCCCATGATCCAAGGTGCCCTGGGACCAGGCAAAAAGTTTAGGGGTAATCATCCTTCAGCTCAGGGGGGATGGAGTACATTCACGTCAATACACGATGGCTGGAGCCCAAGAAATCAATTTCGAGAAGCCAAATCTATTTCAAATCATCATCGGAGGGGACCGGATCGCACAACATTGACATGGGGTTAGGCACCCTCAGTCGTCAATAAGGGGCGATTTTCTTGGTTGGCAGTCAAACCAGTTGGGAGACGGGTAGGGAAGAGAGGTGACGGCAGCAGAAGAGCAAGAAGACCGAATTGAGAGAGAGAGAGAGAGAGAGAGAGAGAGAGAGAGAGAGAGAGAGGTGATGCATTTGATGTCTAAACACTTGATTAGAGTGAACAGAAGTAGAGGCCGAAAATACGAAGGCTTGGTTCCGATCACTCATGCCCAAATGTGCAGCAAACACATAAGTCAATATAGGCCATTAACAGGGCCCGGGAGGTTTTTGTAATGG
This sequence comes from Puccinia polysora, assembly GCA_025617555.3. Classification (NCBI taxonomy): domain Eukaryota; kingdom Fungi; phylum Basidiomycota; class Pucciniomycetes; order Pucciniales; family Pucciniaceae; genus Puccinia; species Puccinia polysora. The sequence continues at coordinate 28,162,358 of CM062625.1, forward strand.
CTCTGGTGTTTGTTATGGTAAGAGTTCTATATTTCATTATTCAAGGTCTCTCAGGTCCAGCATGTTCTGATGTTATATACAGGCGGTATTATGACTTAGTGATACTAGTGTGACATGTTAGTGTCAGCTCTAACAGTTTTAACCTCTCGAGTTCCATTGGATCCATTCAAGTCGGTGATCAGTTCGCGTTGACTTGGAGGGTAATCCTGGCCGGGGTGCTTAAAAGGTTTAATGTGGTCTGCTACTCGCTACGGCAGGAACCTGCGCATTTGTACATTCTCTTCCTTGTCAATCGACTTGTGGTTCCACTTCTCAAAGGTTGCAAAAACTTGGATTGGATTGGGTTAGGTTAGGTTTGATGAGACCTTGGTGAGTATGAGAACATCCCTGCCTCATCATTCAAGCGGGCTTTAATCGCGGGTTTTGCCGCTTTCGGCTGAGGGTTCTTATCGGGTTGGGCCCACCCCTTTTAGGCAAGCCCAAAGCTGGCCTGTTGTCTTTCGGGCTCAGGCGGGCCGGGTAAAATCACACGTTTGCTGGGACTGAGCCTGGCCCAAGCCCAGATTAGCAGTGTGGTGAACCATTTGGGACACCGTGGAAAAGAATTTTAAAAAAAAAAAAATTCCTGTCCTTGCACATTGCTCCTCATCCTCATCCCCGCGCATTGCTCCTCATCCGCATTGCTCCTCATCCTCATCCCCGCGCATCGCTCCTCATCCTCATCCCCGCGCATCGCTCCTCATCCTCATCCCCGCGCATCGCTCCTCATCCTCATCCCCGCGCATTGCTCCTCATCCACATTGCTCCTCATCCTCATCCTCACGCATTGCTCCTCATCCTCATCCTCATTGTTGTGCGTTGCTCATCCTCATTGTCATTGTTGCGTGTCGCTCATCCTCATTGTCATTGCCACGCGTCGCGCATCCTCATTGTCATCGTCGCACGTTGCTCATCCTCATTGTCATTGCCACGCGTTGCTCATCCTCATTGTCATTGTTTTGCATCGCTCATCCTCATTGTCATTGTTGCGCGTTGCTCATCCTCATTGTCATTGTTGCGCGTTGCTCATCCTCATTGTCATCACCGCGCGTCGCTCATCCTCATTGTCATCGTCAGGCGTTGCTCATCCTCATTGTCATTGTTGCGCGTCGCTCATCCTCATTGTCATTGTTGCGCGTTGCTCATCCTCATTGTCATTGTCGCGCGTCGCTCATCCATGACTTACCAAACCCATCCCAACGGCACCTCCAAGCGCTTGTCCAATCCTTGGATCCATCAATCTCCCACCTCACTCAATCTATCAGTTGCCAATCTCAAGCCCATCAGGATTTACTCAATCGCCTCAAGCCAATCTCCTATCCGCCCATCTGCGCTCTCATGAACTTCATCTGTCACCCTTCCTGGGACTCTCCCATCCCCCTTCCATCTCCGGGTGGGGGTGGAGAGTGCTGACTACCACCCCCGGACATCCGCGGCAGTCTGGTTCATTTTCCTTTCCCACCTCTTTCCGCCTTGGGGTGGGGGTGGAGAGTGTCAACTACCGCCTGCGGACATCCGCGGCGGTCTGATCTGTTTTTTCTTTTCCCACCCCATCCACCTTTGAATGAGGGGTGGGTGATTCCAGTATTGTCGCGCGCGCCCATCCGCGGACGGAAGCGAGAGATGGTGAAGGGATGCCCATCCACGGAGGGACGCAAGAGATGACCTGATTTTCTTTCTTTTTCTGCTCTATTTGTAGAATCCATTGTACATAGTCTAACAGGGCCTCCGGCCCATATAAGGAGGGGTTCTCCCCTGCCTTTTGGGGGATCCAGCATGGAATCAGCACATCATCACATCATCAACAGATCCTATCATCAATCAGATATACATGATTACCCCTTAATCCTTGAGCGTCCATACTCAAACCCCTTGATCCTTGATCCTTATCACCAACCAATAGCTTTGCTGGTTGAAGAAGAATTTGAATAATTGAATTCATGAGTGTGTTACACCACTCCTGATCCTTTTATCCGACCATACTGGTCCCAATCATCCTTTGATTATCTTTCTGGACCCAGTCACGTTTGACTGAAGAGGTTTTATTAAGCTTAAAACCTGGAGTGTTAAACCTCCCTTCACCTCTTTTGAAGTTGAATTCCGCCACGCTACTCTTGAGTCCCTTGAGAAGTGTTGGGTTATTCTTGTTTGAATCAGTTATTGTTTTTCTTCTAGAGCTTCTTCAAACAATCAGCTTTGTCTTGTGCAGCCACTCACAGTTATCTGGTACCCTTCAAGCGCTTGATTGCCAAGAGTTGGGCAGGTTCATTGAGAACCTGGTGGTTGTTTGGGATTGAGTTGATCTTTCCTAAGCTTCTGCTGACGACCAGAGCTATTAGATTGTGGGCGTTGTCACTCAAAATTGCCTTGTCTTGTTGAACTCTGAAAAATTCTTGACTCCTTCTATTCAAGTTTTTCCCCAACATCATCTTGCCTCAGATAGTGTTGTCCCCCGAGCTACCGACTACTATAATCTTTATCCTCTTACATTTGGTTCCCCGTTTACCAGGTTCTGGACTTAGATCTTGGTAACATTTAAATATTTTTGTACCACTCAGGAGGGCAGCCTAAAAAAGCACCTATCCCCTCCACAGAACTGCCAAAGCCCTGCGCCGTTTGGAGTCTTACATTTGGTCCCCCGGGCTGGGATCAAACCAGAAACCTTGGTATTTACAGTCCCAAATTTGTGGAATCAACTTTGAAATCCAATCTTTTTCTGTTTTTCTCTTTTTTATCTGTGTTTCTGTTATCATCTAGATCTGATCCATGGAGGCAACTTGTTCCAGAAGTAAGTCCTCCCAATTGTGCACCATCAAGGGGTTTGATCCTAGTCTTTTTGCATAAACCCTACCCTTGCCACACTCATGAGCCACTTTGGAAATCTGTTCTTTGGATCCCTTAGGAAATCTTTTTTTGAAATGGAATCTATTGGTACCCCTTCTACCTCTGTTTGGGCTAAGATGATCAAAATCAAACCTCAGAACAAGAACTTATGCTTTAATGGTACAAATGTTGAATGGTTCCTGGATTCCTACGAGATGGCTGCTGAAGTGGATGGTGCCAGCAAATATGACATGGCTTATCAACTGAAATTCTTTATCTCCTCTGATGAAGTCATGGAAGTGATTGAATCATTTGATGGATTTGAATCCCATGACTGGGTACTTCTTAAGGAGGCAATGATTGCCTACTGGGGAAAAATTGATATAGCTAGGTTCACTCTCCAAGATCTAGATGCCCTAGTCTCTCAATGGACATCCAATGGTGGTATCTCCTCAGCCTCTGATTATCAAGCTTTCAGAAAATCTTGGGACCCTATCCAATCCTATCTTATCCAAAACAAACACATTGATACGGTGGACAAAATTCAAGTGCAATTTTTTCAGTCTTTCTCTCCAGGAGTGCAGGAAAGAATTAAGGATGAATTGGTGAAATCTGGATCCATGATCACTACAAGAGATAATTGGTTCAAGCTCCCTGCTTTCATGGTTCTTAGGAATACTGTGGATAAAGTGATGAAAGGTCAAACAGCTCTCACCTTTTAAAAACCTAGAATCACTGAACCAGTCCTTGCCCCCTCTTTTCAAGCATCTAACAAAATCATGAATAATATGGAAGCCAATTGCAGACCTAAACCAAATCCTCAGACCCACCGGGAAATACCTACTATTGATGAGATCACTAAACTCCTGCAAGCTTTTGAGAATAAAATGGATCAGAAACTCTCCTCTCTGGTTGTCCCCAAACCCTCCAACTCTGTTCCTAGGTCAACCATAGTTTGCTATTATTGCCACAGAGAAGGTCATGGAACTGGTTGCTGTCCTGAACTCCAGAAGGACAAGGAGGAAATGTTGGTGGAACAGAAAGGGAGTAACTTCTTTCTGCCTAATGGTTCACTTATCCCTTTTGATTCATCTTGCCCAATTCATCATGTGGTGGCCTCTTTCCAGCCTTCTGCTACCAAGAAGGCATCCTTGGCCTCTTTTGATTTTTGATCTGCTTGTGGAACTCTTCAACCTTGGTATCCTCCTGCTGTCTCTTCTTCCAGCTTTTCTGGAACTTATCAATCTGATCCAGCAAGGAAACAACATGAAGAGCCCAGAACTCATAAAGCTCCTCCTTTTCCATCTTCAATTCTTCAAAAACCTGTCAAACGTCAATATTCACCGGAGCCTCCTTCTTCTGAAGTAGAAGACATGGAAGTAGAAAAGGAACCCCTCATGGATAGGTTCCCAGAATACTCTGATCCTGCTCCTCTGCCATCCAAATCACCTTCACCAACTGATCCAGTTATAGTGCCACCCTCACCTGAACTTCCTCCTCCAACTCAACCCAAGGTTCAGTTCGAAAGGGGAATTTCCAAAGACCACCCCAATGCTGTGGAGGGGGTATTAAAGAAAATCTCTTATCTTAAAATCCCTGATCTAACCGTGGCTGAACTCCTTTCCATCTCACCATCTGTGGCTGAAGGCAGGAAGAAATGGGTTTCTTGGCAACGTGTGGAGATTGGTCCGGACCAATTGAAAGTTTCCTCTGGAACCTTGATAGAAGACTCTGGTGGAACAGATCCCCTTCTGATTCCAATCTTTATTCCTGTCCTCTTGGATTTTTACTATGCTCTCTAGGTGACTCATCCAAAACGGTTTCTCTACTTGTTGATTCTGGGTCCCAGCTAAACTTAATTTTGGATGCAATGGCCTGAAAGCTCAATCTCAGTCCAAGGGTCAGCTTCAACTCTGCTGTTTATGGAATTGGGAATCAATCTTGTGAGTTGTTGGGTATTGTTGAGGATGTGCCAGTTTGAATTGGTCAAAATATTGTTTGAACCTGTCACTTTTGGATCACTCGTTTGGAAGGTCCTATGATTTTGGGTTGTCCTTTCTTAATAGACTTTGGAGCCACCCTGATGTTTTCCAATCAAGTTGGGGAGAAAATTCTTCTTCCTGATGCTGATGGTAGGAAGATTGCTTCTCCTCTCTGTTCTTTTGATTCTGGTTGTTGGGAAAGAAATTTCCCTGGTTTTTCACCTAAATCAGTTCCAAAGGGGAAGCAGAAGGACTCTTCTAACTCCTCTCATTTTTTAGCAGAGTAGTTGGTAATACTAATAGTTGTAGTTCCTCCAAGCCTCAAACTTCAACTACAGGGCCAAATTTTATCTCTGAGGCATATTTTTCATCCTTTTCATCTCTTTCTTCTTTTTCTTCTGATCTCAAGAATGACCAAAATTGAAAACATGTTAAAACACAAAATTCAAAAAATATTTCTCTTCTCTCTGGTTCTGTTTTTTCTTCTTTTCCTTGTGCTCTAACCACTGATCAATCTCCCTCTAGCTCTGGTTCAATTCTCCGCAATGAGTATAAACTAGATCCTGATCTCAATTCTTTTCTTAATGGTTTTGGTATGGAGGAGTATGGGCTCCAGTGGAGGCACTTGGGGGTAAAAGTAAGTCTTCCCAATTGTGCACCACCAGGGTCTTCTGCTTTGTTTTGTTGTAAAAACTCTACTTTATGCCACATACGTGAGCACCTGGGACACCTTTTCTTTTATCTTCTCCACATTTAGGCTCTTTTGGATGGATCAAGATGGGTTTCAAGGTTTTTTTTTAGAGGATCAAGAAACAGCCAATTATTTTCTTTTTTCTTTTTCATGATTTCAAAGTTATGATGCAGACTAGGGACAGTCTGTAAGTTGGGGAGAGATGTGGTGAACCATTTGGGACACCATGGAAAAGAATTTTTTTTTTTTTAAAAAAAAAAAAAATTCCTGTCCTCGTGCATTGCTCCTCATCCTCATCCCCGCGCATTGCTCCTCATCCTCATCCCCGCGCATTGCTCCTCATCCGCATTGCTCCTCATCCTCATCCCCTTGCATTGCTCCTCATCCGCATTGCTCCTCATCCTCATCCCCGCGCATTTCTCCTCATCCGCATCACTCCTCATCCTCATCCGCATTGCTCCTCATCCTCATCCTTGCGCATCGCTCCTCATCCTCATCTTCATTGTTGCTCTTTGCTCATCCTCATTGTCATTTTTGCGCGTTTCTCATCCTCATTGTCATTGCCGCGCGTTGCTCATCCTCATTGTCATTGCCACGCGTTGCTCATCCTCATTGTCATTGTTGCGCATTGCTCATCCTCATTGTCATCGCCGCGCGTTGCTCATCCTCATTGTCATTGTTGCGCGTCGGTCATCCTCATTTTCATTGCCGCGTGTTGCTCATCCTCATTGTCATTGCCGCGCGTTGCTCATCCTCATCATCATTGCTGCGCGTCGCTCATCCTCATTGTCATTGTTGCGTGTCGCTCATCCTCATTTTCATCGCCGGGAGTTGTTCATCCTCATTGTCATCGCTGCACTTTGCTCATCCTCATTTTCATTGTTGCGTGTCGCTCATCCTCATTGTCATTGTCACACGTCGCTTATCCTCATCATCATCATTGCGCGTTGCTCCTCCTCATTGTCATCGCCGCGCGTCGCTCATCCTCATTGTCATTGTGGCGCGTTGCTCATCCTCATCGTCATTGTCGCGCGTTGCTCATCCTCATTGTCATCGTTGCGCGTTGCTCATTGTCATCGTCATCGTTGCGTGTTGCTCATCCTCATTTTCATTGTACCGCGTCGCTCATCCTCATTGTCATTGTTGTGCGTTGCTCATCCATGACTTACCAAACCCATCCCAACGGCACCTCCAAGCGCTTGTCCAATCCTTGGATCCATCAATCTCCCACCTCACTCAATCTATCAGTTGCCAATCTCAAGCCCGTCAGGATTTACTCAATCGCCTCAAGCCAATCTCCTATCCCCCCATCCGCGCTCTCACAAACTTCATCCATCACCCTTCCTGGGACTCTCCCACCCCCCTTCCATCTCTGGGTGGGGGTGGAGAGTGTCAACTACCGCCCGCGGACATCCGCGGCGGTCTGGTTCATTTTCCTTCTCCACCTCTTTCCGCCTTTGGGTGGGGGTGAAGAGTGTTGACTACCGCCCGCGGACATCTGCGGCGGTCTGATCCGTTTTTTCTTTTCCCACCCCGTCCGCCTTTGGACAAGGGGTGGGTGATTCAGGTATTTTTGCGCGCGCCCATCCGCGGAAGGACGTGAGAGATGGTGAAGGGACGCCCATCCATGGACGGACGCAAGAGATGACCTGATTTTCTTTCTTTTTCTGCTCTATTTGTAGAATCCATTGTACATAGTCTAACAGGGCCTCCTGCCCATATAAGGAGGGGCTCTCCCCTGCCTTTTGGGGGATCCAGCATGGAATCAGCACATCAGCAGATCATCAGCAGATCCGATCATCAATCAGATATCTACAATTACCCCTTTATCCTTGAGCCTCCAAATTCAAACCCCTTGATCCTTGATCCTTATCACCAACCAATAGCTTTGCTGGTTGAAGAAGAATTTGACTAATTGAATTCTTGAGTGTGTTACACCACTCCTGATCCTTTTGTCCAACCATACTGGTCCCAATCATCCTTTGATTATATTTCTGGACCCAGTCACGTTTGACTGAAGAATTTTTATTAAGCTTAAAACCTGGAGTATTAAACCTCCCTTCACTTCTTTTGAAGTTGAATTGCGCCACGCTACTCTTGAGTCCCTTGAGAAGTGTTGGGTTATTCTTGTTTGAATCAGTTATTGTTTTGCTTCTAGAGCTTCTTCAAAAAATTAGCTTTGTCTTGTGCAGCCACTCACAGTTATCTGGTACCCTTCAAGCGCTTGATTGCGGAGAGTTGGGCAGGTTCATTGAGAACCTGGAGGTTGTTTGTGATTGAGTTGATCTTTCCTAAGCTTCTGCTGACAACCAGAGCTTTTAGATTGTGGGCGTTGTCACTCACAATTGCCTTTTCTTGTTGAACTCTGAAAAATTCTTGACTCCTTCTATTCAAGTTTTTCCCCAACATCATCTTGCCTCAGATAGTGTTGTCCCCCCAGCTACCAACTACTATAATCTTTATCCTCTTACATTTGGTTCCCCGTTTACCAGGTTCTGGACTTAGATCTTGGTTACATTTAAATATTTTTGTACCACTCAGGAGGGCAGCCTAAAAAAGCACCTATCCCCTCCACAGAACTGCCAACGCCCTGCGCCGTTTGGAGTCTTACAGCGGGCTTTTCGGTGTTAGGGCTGGTTAGCGGGCCCTTGTGTTTTTTTTTTTTTTTACTTTAAAGCCACTGAGTATTCTTTCACATAGCTGAATGAAATTTTGTAAAAAAGGAGAAAAAACTTCTAATCATAAAAATATGGAGGTATAAAAGAGAACAATGTTTTTTGAATGAAGAGCCAAGAGAAATAATAATATTCAATTTTTCATTCAATCTTGAGTAAAAATCAGGGCTTCAAGGGCCTCCGGAGCTAATTGGGTTCTGAAGTCATCCAGAACATGACCAATGGTAGAGAATGCCTAAAAAAGTAAAAATAAAAATAAATATCACACATAAGTTAATAAGAGAAGGAGACAAATTCTTACTGATTCTGATGCAAAAGAGGTCATTGGAACCACCAACATTGTCTTTGCTAAACAGCCTAATGTTGGAAATCAACATGAATTTTCTTTCCACCAGTTGAGTAAGTTGAATTCTGAATTGCTTTCTGGTATGAAAATCAAAGGTTCATGAAGGTAAAAGTCCAATTCAGGCAGAGGAGTATTTGATTGAAATTGTGTATTTCCTGCTCAAAACTTGCAGAAACCATCTGATTTGGAATTTCTAAAGGACTTTTCAACATTTCAAATAGGAGTAAAGAGTTATTTTTCAATTGATGGTTTGGGAGAAGAAGAATCAAGCAATAAATATGTTGTTCTTCTGTAATCTTGTATGTAATTATGTACTCATTCAATAGTCATACTCCATGACATAGTGTATTCTATGTATTTGAACTTGTAGCCGGGATCAAAAACAATTTCAAGAGCTAGAAATTCATTCATGTTGGACCAGTACTTGCAAAACTTAGTCATCATTGGCTGAACTATTGAGGTAATATGCAAATTTCCAACTTTTTGATATGAAACTTCCAAATGATATTCTATGTCTTTCAAAATAAGAAAATATAAGCTGAAAATTGGATATTTTGTACCAGAAATTTCATTTGTTGCTTGTTGAAAAATTTCAAAGAAGTCCTTCATCACTCCAAGTTCAAGCCCTTCAACCTCAGAAGGGCAGTCTAAAAATTTTGATTTTGAGATCTGATGATGATGAATTACTGATTTGTATGGGAATGCAGAAGAGATCATTCCATATGTTGGGATCCATTTTGTTGGGAAATCAATAGTAGGTTCCTTCAGCTTTTTTTGGGAGAGGCCAAAAATATCCATGGAACACTCAAAATGTTGTTTTCTTGATTGGGAACCTCTGACAAACTTTATGCTGGATCTGAGTTTGTTCATAGCATCAAAAGAAACATTAAATCCATCTTTGACAATGGGGTTGAGGATATGAGCTGCACATTGGACCTGAAGAAACTTCCCACCCAATTCCAATGCATTCTTTGGATGTTCAAGAATCAGGTTGGGTAATTGATTAGTTGCACTATCATTAGAGCTAGCATTATCAGTGGTAAAAAATGAAAATTTATCCATCAAATTCAAATCATGAAGGGTCTGGGTTAATTGTTCACTGATTGCAATTCCAGTATGTGGGGCTGAAATTTGTTTGAATGAAAAAATCTTCTTGCTGAGTTGCCAATTAGTATCTATAAAGTGAACTGTTACTAACATGTAGCCATCATTTTGAGGGGATGTCCAAAAATCTGTTTAAAGTGCATTTTTTTCTACTTTCTTCAACTTGGTATGAATTGTGTCCTTGAGGCAAGTATGTAACTCCATCACATCACTTCTAAAAGTGTTTCTACTGATTGGTTGAGATAAAAGTTGTACTTGTCTAAAGAAATTTCTGAATCCTTCATGCTTGGCCATCTTGAATGGATATTCATGCTTAAGAATAATCTGCACCGTTGCCAATCTTGACATCTTTTGGTCAAAACTCCAATGCAAAAACTTCATTTTTAACTCCATGCCAAAAAATTCATTTTTTGAGGATTCAATAGTGTTTTTATTAATGGTCCAGATGAATCACCTATCTGTGAACATCTCTCAGCATGAACACAGAGGGTAGTTGTCCCTGATTTTCCTGTGCCTGATAGAGAAACCTTGCAAGATTTGCAGATTACCCAAACATCCTTACCTGAAATGTCAAGGTTTCTTTGATTAGAATAAGTGAAACATTAATTCCTTGAGCAACATCCATACCTACCTGTTTCTTTCTTCTCAAAGAATTACCAGACATTGGTGGTTATTTGCCTTTGTTTACTTGATGGTTGATCATCAAGGATTGTAAAATTTTCCTCCTTATTGTTAATTGAAGGCATTGTAGTTGATTTTCATGCGGTGAAGACACGGCTTGGTTGATTGAATGCGGAGCAGGGGTTGATATCTCAAACCAATGGGAAAAAAACAAAACTCTTTTTGAAGGGCTCCCTCATATATAATGAAGCCCCAATGGCTACCCAAGACACACTGAATGACTTTGAAGCCTTGGTTGCACTCATCTGGAGAAAGTCAGGCCACTGCTCCACTCCCCACATACCAATGCAACACCATACAACAGGTTTTGCTTCTTTCACTCAACAATCCAATCCTCAAAACCCCCCATAAAAGCCTCAAAAGCGCCCTCCATATCTAGTTGAGAGCACAAAAATTAGCCCAAATCCCAACCTCCTGACCAAATCCAACAAAAAAAGCCTGCTGGGATTCTCAAAAATTTGGTTTTTGTCCTAGGGGTTAGCCCAAAACTTACCTCCAACCCAATAGGTATGGGCTGGCCTGATAAGCACCCTGACTTTAGGCCACCCTTGTGCGCTCAAGGAAAACATGGCAGGCTTGAGAGGCAAGATTTTCTTGACCACACTCACACCTAAAACCCCCTCCCCCCACCTCCACTGCTGTTTATTGGATGATGATCTCCCATCTGTTCAGCAACTGTCCAACCTGGCAGGTGAAGTGGCACCATGCAAAGGTCTACCCCAAGAGGTATGAAATAGGGCCTTGTAGATGTGCCAAGGTCAAAACCCACTCCCTAATGTCTCAAAAACTGATTTTCAGATAGTTTTTATCAGAAAAATGGCTGAAAAGATTTTTATAACAGTAATCAGCTGCTGCACGCCTCAAATTTTTTTCAAGAATTTGATGATGCTCTCAGGAACTAAGGGAAGATGATTATATGATCATTGAATCAGATTGGGGTTCTCACATAATTTTCTGGGTAAATGACATAGGTTTTAGAAGTAGTTTATCTAGTGTAGAATCTGCTTTTCAGTTCAAACCAAATCAAAATTCCTCAGGAAAATTGGATTATGGACTGGGGGATAGACAAAAGAAGAGTTGCAGATGATCAGGAGTTTTTTTTGACTCAGTAACCAACCAAGATTGGCTGCTGGACTGGGAGATGGATGGCAGAAACCAGGGCCAAATTGGGGTCTCTGGCTGGCCAGTGAATTCATGTCACCATCCAGTCACATTTCCTGGCCCATTTAGTCCCTTCAGAGGGAACTTCTATTCACCAATAAATATTCTTGAGTTCACCTCATTTTACATCAAAAAGAAAATATGATTCAAATTGTATTCACCATGGTGGAAAATGAATCACACTTTTAATTCCCCAATGAAAAGACCTGAAATCACTTGGATGTTCATTAAAATTCAACTGGCACTCACTTGAAATTTCCCATAAAATAAAAATTTTCAATAAAAGATTGTTTGTTTTGATATCCAGCTCAAATTTTTGTGATCAATGTTTTATTCACTGGCAAGTTGCATTGTGATTAATGTCAGCATTTATAAAACAACTGATATTTTCCAGTTCATTTCACATTTATTTTTTTTGGAATTAAAAAGTCTGTATCACAGTTTTCACCATGGTTTTTCCAGCCTTTCAACTGGGTTTGAAATCTAGTTCCATTGCTAAAAATAGGTTATCCTTCATGATACTTTTGTCAATGGAAACTAGCACTTGGTCTCAAAATTTTCAATGGGGTTTGTGGTTAACATGCCAATTTTCATTCTGCTCAGAAACTTTGATCAGAAAGTGTGGCAATAATTTAAAATCTAAAATGATAAAATAAATGAGGTATTGTGTTTTCATATTGTATGTAACCTGTAATGATGGGTAAAAGGCTCATGCAGTCAGTGGGAATGCCACCCAAATTCACCTATTGCATTTGGCTTGCTATAAAAATTGAGGTACAACTCCTTGGAGCAAGGTTTACATTACAACACTATGGAATTGAATTTGAAAGCTACAAAATTTAAACAAATCTTGAAAGCATGTACCACTGTCTTGATAATTCTGCTTGAGACATGGACTTATTGAGGATTTATCCCATCAAGCTGCCATTTTCTGCTCAATAGGGCTTGACATAAATTCTTCCCAATTGGTTTGATTTTTCTTCTTCTCTTTTTGAACTTAAAATGATCCCATTACTGTTTTTTTGCCATTTTTTGGGAAGTCCCAACTGTTATTGAGCAGGGATTCATGGAAGCAACAAATGTTGGTCCAGCTCCCTAACAGCTGGATAACTGTTGTGTGGGCCTGATTTATTGCAACAAGGAAGCAAAATCAAGTTTTGAAATTTATCCAACCTTGCATGCCTCAAACAATTTTCAAATTTGTCAAGACAGTGGTATATACTCTCAGGCATTGACAAGAAAATGTCAACAATATTGTGATGTACACCTTGAACTAAGCAGTCTAGCTCAACAGTTATAGAAACCCACATGCAATGGGTCAATGTTGGTTCAACTCCCAGCAACTTTGTCATGATTTTCCACAATATATTACAAACAATGCAGTGCAGGTTTTGCTGCAAGATTTTTCACAATATAGATCACATGGATTGGCTTTGAAGTAATAAGTGATATGTAGAACAAGAATGATATGCCATGTCAGCTCTCTGATACCAGGAACCTTGCAGTCCTTTAGCTACAGAGAGTGATAAAAATGCTGGAATGATGATAATAATTATTATTCCAATAATAAACACTTAGAAGCTCAAATGAATGATATAATAAGAGCAATTGAAGGTTTAATTGGTTTGGTAATAAATGGTTTTCAATATAGTATAAAAGAGGGGCCACAGTATTATACTACTGGGGATCTTTACAGACTAGCAACCTCTCTTCAAAGGGCCTCCTTAGGCAGTTTAAGAACCTTGGAATAAAGATGGGTGCCTTAGAAAGGACTTATTCCACTAGTGGCAGGGCTTAACAGCACAAATTGCCTGGAAAGGAAGGGTAACACTCACTCTGAGCACTTTACCACGAGAATCCTGGAATAATTGGAAGGGTTTCAGAGCAGATGGGGTAGATTGCTTGAATAAACTTCAAGGGTTGATTGGTTAATAAGGGTAAATAATACTACTACAGAATAAGTCATAAATCACTTGCTTATCTTCATATAAGCACTTGATCAACAATGACAGGGTTTCTGATTGATAATAAATAATTCCTGGTAACAGATTAACTGATTAGATTCAAAGAGGTCTGTATAAATACCTTTTTGGGGTGATTTTGATCTTCTCAGGGCACGTGGAGAGGGTTCTGCTTGTGGGCTGAGGCTGGCAAGCCATTCAGGGCAAGATTAGCACGTCCAATTGGTGCTTTCAATCAGCTGTTCTTAGATCTGCTGGATTTCTGTACTATTTTAGCCACAGGATCTGTTAATCTGTTATGGCATAAATTTGATCATTCTGTACTCATCCTTCATTTGTACTATTGATATTTCTTTAAGGCGGGCCAATGTGGATGTTTCCTGATTTTCCATTAACTTCTGATCATGTAGATAACTTTTAATAATTTTTATGAACACTCCTTTTAGTGTTTTGTGGTCTTCAAAGATCAGGATCAGTGATTTACGTGGTAATCCTTGATCTTTGATTTATTATTAAAAAATGTTTTAAAGTTAATTTTCATTAATTTTATTTAAGTTTTGATCTTTTTAGATCATTAGTAATGCATATTTCAGTTTGTTACATATACTAGGCAACTCTAACTAGGTTGTAGCTCTTCTGAGCGGTACCTGGTTGTCAGATTAGTCATGACCAATCCAGATGCGCGGATCAGTTAGTACAGATGCGCGCGGGGTAGGATCCGCTGCGTGCGTTGCAGAATCAGCTGCGCGTGTGTCTCTAGTACGCGGGAATCTGCTACTACAAGTACGTAGGGATATGTAATGATGCGGGGCTGCGTGGGGGAATTGAGATAACACATTTCCGCGTGTAACTCCTAAAATATACACAACAACTCAATTCTGAGTGAATTTTAGGTGTAAACCCTATAGGTGACAACATGTGTGAAATATTAAAATGGCCAAAAAGTGCCATACTGATGTTGTAATTTTTAGTACTTGTCTTTTTAATTATTTTAAAAATGTAAGGACTTGGAATTCAAGGGTAGGGTCAGTGAGTGACCCTACCTAATTTTGGGTGAAGACTCCATTTCTGTATTAATACTTATGGATTTCTCACTCCTTATTTTTTTAACAAGATATACTAATTTTCTCAGAGTATTGTGTTGCCATTGACAGTTTGCTCTGTACATAGTAGCAAGCTGACATACCAATTAATGAATTTTACACTTTGATGTGTATGAGTGCCCTTGGATTTGTATTAATTTGTTTCATAATGGTATGACTTGGCACAAATTTACAAACAAAAGCCAAAATAAATAGGTTAACCTCCTTAGGCATCAGGGGAAATAAACACCAATGCACTTTTGTTCATTTCCATTGAGAAAAATCAGAATTGGGACTTGAAAAATTTTTATTTGAATATTTGGTATTAATTTGTGACAAATAATGCATTTCAGATTGGCTCCAAACAGAAAGGATGAAATTTCTTCACACTTGATCTTAAATCAAAGAAATGTAGGTTTAAGGCTTTCCAAAAATATAAATAGGTTCATCCTTGGTCGTTTAGCATCCTCTGTATCCTCCTCTCTTCACTTTAAAACCATTTACAACAAAATTTTGACTATTAGAGATCTATTCTCATCTCATTTCCAAAATTCCAGTTGATTGTGAGTTGCTTTGTGGTATTAAAAATCACTTTTGTAAAAATTATGCCCTTTGAATCATTCAAATTTAACTCAAGATTTGGAAATTTGATCTGTGTTTCAATTACAGAACATGCGGTCCAGATCTAAAAGATTAATGCTTGATTGAAGTTACAGATAACCCAGTTACACATCAATATACAGAGTCTTTGCCAATGGGTTCATTGGAAAAGAGTATTGATAAGCTGATAGGCAAAGTGGGAAGTTTAAATTTTTATGGGTTGAAAATGGCATGAATTAATCACAGAAAAATTTTGACAATTTTTTTGGTACAGGTTCTGTCCCGATTTCAGCCTCACAGGAAAAAAAAAGAGGCAACTGGGTTGCATTCTTCAAAAAAGAGCCTACCCAAGGCAGGAAATGTTTATCCAACAAGTTTTATGTTCTCCTATTTATGTAAGAGATGTTTGTGGGCTTATGTAATAATGCAAACTTGATCTAGTCCGCACTCCAAGGTCCCCAGTTGCTCCATCTGGAAGTCAAGGTAGGTATTCATAAATGTTTGCAGAGATACTTCTTTGTAAATTTATCACATTCCACTTCTTATAAAAAGTGACTACTTCTGAATGTGAAAGAAAAAATGCACCAAGACAAGCTGAAGCAGCAGCAAGGAGAGAATAATCAATATTCCAACGCAGAAAGAACAAAGAGGTAATTGGCAAGTCTGTCTCCTCAACAAAGAAAATGGAATTGCATGGTGCAGATGCAAATAAGTTGGCAGCCTCAGAAGTGATCTCTGTGGGCATTGCCTTGGAACAAAATTTGGATATGGAAGATGAATATTGGTGTATCTGAATGTGCTTTAATAAAACAAAATGACAGATAATTAGTTAAAATTCCTTTGAAAATAGAGACTAGCATACCTGCCTGAATCAAGAAGAGAGACTAGCAATAATTGTGAGTGAAGCAGGAAAATATTCTTAGAATCCTTCACATTTGTAAGATTTTTTTCTATAGTGGCTTCATCTGAATTTTCCACATCTGAGGAATTGACAAAAACCATACCAAAAATAATTTCAACAGGTATGTGGAAATTATTTGTGACTTCTAACCTTTGGCAGGCATTTTAATTTGACTTATTAAAATTTTAAGATTAGTCATGGAAGAAAACCCACCAAAACCTTCAGAAACACTATCAGGGGCCGAAAAGAAAAACATGACACACTTGAACCTTCTGGTTCAATTGGAGAATCAAGCTTGGGGAGACAATCTGTGGATGTTCTCATGACACAGATTCTGGGTGGGCATATTGATTTCATAGGTGTGTTTGATCTCAAACATTGAGTTGAAATTATATAACTGAAAATTTTATTCCACAGCTCAAAACACACGCTTGCCATCTGGTGGTGACATAGATTGTAAGTTATTTCAGAAATGTAACACACTTAAGAAATTTAATTGGAAATTCATGTTAACATTAAGTATAGGGTCAGGCCCTGAGATTCAAATTTCTGGGAAGAAAAAGGATAAGTCTGATCAGAGATCAACCAGCTCAATTGTGGAGAGATTATTAAGGCCCCTGGTTGCTGAATTGCATGGTAGAAGACCTAGTGAATGCATTTCCGGCAATGTGGGTGATATGCGAATCCCCAAAGGTTTGGGAAATTTAGCTGGTGTTTGGGAGAGTTCTGGTTTGGGTTGGAGAGATTCATCCAGGGGAAGTGAGTTGGAAGGATCAATCAGGATGCATTTGTTCCAACCAGTGCAGGAAAATTGGGATTTTTGGCGTGGCAGATTGAATTCCCAGGGTGAGTAACATGGTATTTTGAAAATTATGTGTATGGGAACAACGGCTTATTTATGACCAATTTAGAATGCTCCAGTTATTCACAAAAATCACACAATATCTGGGATAATGAAAAATCTGACAGTGGCAAAGGATTTTAGACAAGTACCCTGATACTTTGTGATGGAGAAGGTTGGGAACCAATTGATGAAGACACAGAAAATGTTGAAAGTATGTGACGAATTGATATGATTCCTGACAACAGTAATAGTGATTTATTTTTAAATCCATAACTAAGTGATAATCACACAATCAGAAAAAATGAGAAACATTTCAAATGTGAATGATGGTGCTTCTAAATCACAGGAAGATTCAAGGCATATGGCTGGAGAACTGGGAAATATGGAAGGGTTTGAGAGTGGGGATCAATATGAATTGGATGGTACAAATTCTAGCTTTGCATTAATAATTTTTCCAGAAAGCCCAGTGGTGATAAAAATTTATTTTAGGATTTGAGAACAAGAATAGCTAGAGAAATTACACACTGGGAAAAAAATACCAGTGACCAGAGAGTTGGAAGATGGAAGGTAAATTACCTGTTTAGTCAATGAATTACTGGCTGCTGACAAAATCATCTCAAGCTGCTGGTGGGGAGATATTGAAGAGAATCATATCTACAAGGCTTCAAGATTTTGATAGAGAAATTCAAATGGGACTTTGGAAAAAAGGTAAAAGTTTGATTTGAAATCTAGAAAGATGAAAACAACCTAATTGGTAGCATGTTTCATTTTTTTTAGGGGGAAGTAGCAATCAGCCTTCAAGGACTAAGAAAAATAATGTTGGCCACCATTGGAGGATCTCAGCACCTCCTAGAATAAATCCTCCTGTAAAATTGGGATCTCAATTGAGATCCAAGAGACTTGCAGAAGATGCATTTCCAACTCAGCATAAGAATGTTTTCTCCCAGTGAAATTATGGTAAATATTCATAAAATGAGGTTCTTCAAAGAATCATAAATCAAAATCTTTGGGATATTTTGAATTAGATGATTTCCTCAGGATTCCCAAGAAAGGCTTTTTTGAATATCTGGAAGATAGTGGAGAAGGTATTTTTCCCCCTGAAATTTAATATTGAATCAGCTAGACCACAATGAATCTAATCCATAGCCCATGTTTTAGAAGAAGAATTATCATCTCCTATTGCAAGGATGGAGAAAGGAAAGCAAAGGGCAATTAGCCCAGGTGAGGATTTTCAATGTTCAAGCATTTTTTCAAGAGCTAAGCATTAGGATCAAACACAGATATATCTGTGGAAGTTGCACAATTACACTCCATATTTTGTGTGGGTGCATTAGCACAGGGTTCAAGCCAGAGTAGAGTAATACAGGCTCCAGGTCCCAGAGGTAAGAAAATAATCACAGGAAAAAATATTATCCAATTATTTAATTGATTGTGAATTGGTAAATAGATGTGGCTTCACTTGAGGAAACAATTTCTAGGGCTCAAGAAGATGCATTCCAATTAAAACTCCCAGGCAGAATTAAAAAACCAATTTCAGGAAGAACACACCAAGAAGTGCCATTTACTACTAGTGCAAGTGAACAATGCCCCACAGGTACTCCACAGCGTATATTCACCGGAAGAGCCCCTGAATGGAGAACCAAACCTTACCCCACCCCACATGCTGCTGGAGCTGTCATTTTGCAAGATCCTGATCATGCAAATGAGACCAATAATTCAAAATTTGCAACACAAGCACCAGGAGAAGCAATGCCTTCTTAACCAAATCCATGTGAGCTATTGGTTTCAAAAGAATCCTGAGAATTATTTTACTTGCTAATTATTATTTTTGCTTGTAGAAAAATCAATTAACAACATTAAAATTCAAGATGAACATTTATCTGATGATCAGGGCCCCTTTTTTTTTAGTTTATGCCTGGTTGTTGGAAAAAAAAAATTGAATGTGATGTCACCAATTTTAGTGGACCCAGTAGAAGTTGAGGATTATGCTGCAGACTCTAGAGCATGTCAAAATCAAGGAATTTGCAGGAAAGAAGCCCAGTTAGCCAAAATTCAAATCCAAAAAGAGAGGATGAAGGAACTTAGAGGTGAGCTTCCATATAGAAGTGAAATCATGAAGGCAATTGTCCATCAACATTCCAGGATCCTCATGGATGTGGAAGGAACTGACCTCCAAAACCTCCCTGCACCACCACTACAAGATGGGAGGGACCTTGCAGTTCAATGTTCAAAGAGTCTCAGTTTCATTCAGCCTACACCAACAGCCCCTGAAACAATCAACAAAAACACAAAAGAATACAAAAGTTGGGTCCAAACCCCAATCTGGGAGCTTGGGCTAACACGTTTCACATTTGATTGGAAAAGATCATGGAAGCATCCATTCAACAAGCTCATGGACCTGCTGTCTTTCAGGACACTTGAAACGGCACTGTATTAGGGGGAATAAAATAGGTGCCTGTGGTCCCTCAATCATGCTACTCATGCAGTTGTGTCAGTTACACTTGAAAGGTATTTTTAACACCTTCAGTCTCAATGTGTCAGCTTGCTACTATTGCAGACCAAGCTGCAAAAGTAACAGAAATAACATAAAAATAATAATAATAAAATTAACCTAAGAGTGAGTAGGAAAAACATAAATATTATTGCGAAAATGTATTTTCCACCCTAACTTAGGTAGGGTCACTCACTGACACCACCCTTGAAATCCAACTCCTTATATTTTTAAATAATTAAGGAAAGAAAGACCAAAACACCACAGCACCACTATTGAACTTTTTGGCCAATTAAAAATTTCACATGTATTGTCACGTATAGGTTTAACACCTACAATTCAGTCAGAATTGAGGTATTGTTTATATTTTAGGAGTTACAGACAGAAATATGTTCTGTCACAATTTCCGCATGCAGCCGCGGCAGCCAATGCACCCGCGAATGGCTGAGCTACAGCTCTGTCACTCTGTCAAAGTTGTGTACGCAGCCCCAGGCCTCTGACAAGTACGCAGCCGCGGGACTATGGGTTGACAAAGTGACAGGGGGCCTGAGAAACCTAGGTACCGCATAAACATGCTACAGCCTAAACGGGAACATTCAACATATGTAATAAATGTTCCCATGGATAGTAGATAGTCTGAAAACACCTAAAATTATATAAAAATACCTAAATAAACTTTATACACATTTTTTATTAAATATAATTCAAAGTACCAAAAATGTCGAAAATAAGATAATGACTACTTCTAAGAATATATTGAAATACTTTAATATAATATTATGAAAATTTCTAGACATAATAATTTTTTTGGACATATTAAGAAAACTTATGATGTAAAAATATTACATGAATACCCATGACTTACATTTTCAAGTAATTATTTTAGTACATCAACTGAATTTTGAAAATAAGGAGTAAAATCAATATCATGACTTTACTCCAAATATTTAATACATAATGAGAACTCACCTGACATCAGAATATCTTTAGGAATGTCTATTAAAATAATTATAAACTTACTGGGAACACTTACTAAGGATAATTAATTAAATCATAAATAAAAAGGACAGATAAGTGTTATTCACACGTTCAAACATCAATTATAAAGTAGAATAATTTCCATACCCTGTGGAATTAGATGCTACCCGTATTAAATCACCAGGAAAACGTGACAGGCTACCACTGGTTCCCCTGCTAGCCTCAGTGTCCGTTCCTTTGAGCCCCTGTACCCCTTAGAAGGACAATATTGGGACTCCAAAAGCTATAAATAAAAAGCTCTTTAGAGGATACTGATACCAAGAGACCCAGTTATATTTATACCGAGAGACTGTGCCAAGGTAATCAGATACTTATAAGAGATAAGCAAGTGATTTATGGCTTTAGTCTGATTAATAATATCTGTCCTCAAACATCTTTTATCAATTTAAACTGCTGAACAACCTTACAACCCCAGTATACAGGTTTAACCCATCAGTGCACGTCCCAAACATATACCCTAAGGATTGAATTAAATACCAGTGAGTCTTATTATCCTTTTTCTGTTGTGGAAGCTTGGTTACAAAGCCCTGCCAATCCATCCTGTATTTTATATACATATTAACTTTGGGAAAAATATCCTTTCAACTAAAGGGTCCAAAGTAACCAGGCCCAAGTGTTTTCATACTGAATTCCCTGAAGAGAGGTTTTAAAGATCCCAAATATAATTGTGGCCCCTTCATAAAAATATTTAATAATCAATTTATCTATATTGATTTATAACAATAAACTATATCCAAACCAATTAAACTTGCAATAAGCTTTATCCAAATATTTTACGGATTGTTTCTGAATTTATTAAATTATATATTTATTATTTATCTTATCACCTCTGGTAGCTAAAGGATAGAAAGGGTCTTGGCATCCAGGAGGCTGACACAATGGAAGCTGGTGCAAAGATCTTGTGAAAAGGCTTTGGAGCATCAGAAAGACAAGGCACGTGCCCTCAAGAAAAGGAAAAGAGTGAGTGAAATTTTCTGATAGCATCCTGAATTGATGAAGGGCTCCTGAATTTATTCAAAATGAATCACAGCTTGCTGAAAGAAGGCAGAAGTGGTGTGATGAAAATGGTTATTTTGAGCTGTCAGTGCAGTTCAATGACCAGGCCATATGCTCTAACACCAAGGAAGTTTTATTTGGCCAAATGAAACAGCATCACCCAACAAAACTTGAATGGAGGTCAAATTCCTTTTCTAACCTGGTCAAAGCCATAGACCATCAAATACAAGTGGTGCAAGAATAGGAAAAAGCAGAAAACAAACACACTTCATTATCAGAGAAGATGGCACCAAATATAAAGAGAACCCACGTATACCAGAGAATAAAGCACTCCAAGTGTACAACCCTTCTTGGTTGGCCACATTGACAGCTACAACAAGGGAGAGCCTTAAAATCACAAACACCAAGATCATGAAAGAGGATGTTCAACCCTCAACTTCCACAAGGCCTAAGTCTATAATAAATATCCCCCTTGATATAAATTTGTATTTTTTCAAATGATTTCAGTTCAAGAAATCTTGTAATAACTCCCTCCAATTGGTTGTGGTTAAAATGGTTGACCTGATATATCAGAAAGCATCATGAGATACATGCAAGTATTGAGAAATTCATGATCAAAAAAATTACTGTGCCAGCTGCTCCTTATGCCTTTGCAACTATGTAATTCAAAATTAGTCAATGAATCAAGTTTCAAAATTGTGTTGAAAGTAAAAAGCTTTCCATTTGAATTTTGGTCTCTATTTTTTCTGGGGTAATGAGATGTGGTTGATGCTTATAAATTTTTTTTTGACCAATTCTGTGCAGATGGTCAACAGCTTGGGCCTCAACAGTTGGGTTCCAATGGGGCTCCTGGTGGAAAAATTGATGCTGATTGAGGCTCTCATTCCAATTTTCCAAAATGCTTGTGGGAAGCATACATACCATTAGAATACACATAGAAGCACATGTAATATTTAGCCCCACTCCAGCTGCTTGGATTGAAGCAAGGAGGATTGAGATGTTACTTTTTGTTTCAAATTGGCACAAGCAGCTGTCTTTCCCATTTGCTTCCACTTGTCCATCCAGCTGTAGAAATGGAATTCTTCTGTCTTCAAATACAACAGCAAGACTAGGAACATTGGAATTTAGTGCTTTTCAGGAAGGATGGAATACTTAATCACAACTCACATGTCAAGCATACATGTCCAAATAGAAAAAATGACCACTTTGAGTTTTGGTTGAGTATAATCAGACATTGGTGAGACGATTTGGAGTATTTCAGATATCTTGGAGCTCAAGAAACATAGCTTTGGATTGATTTCATGTATGATGAGTGCCTTTGTCACTTTTTGTGATTTCTGTGAGTCAAATTTGGTGATTTCCCCTGAATAAGTGAGGCCAAGAGCAGGATTGTGAAGCAGGGGATGACAAAAAATCTCACATAGGCCTTGGATCATGTGGAAGAAGTTTGAATGTGTTCTTTGGCCAGTATGAGGGAGCTTTTTGCCAAAACAAGTCAAAAACATTTGGTAAAGCTTGTTGTAATATTCCTTGAAAGGGGTGAACAGGGGTTTCAGGATTGTCTTATGAGTTATTGGCAGCAAAAAAGGCATTTCCCTTGATTTGGTCCTTCCAAGCAGACAATGTTGTAGAATGAACTGAATTGGCCTGAAATTGGAGTTTTGAAGATGTGGAAGCAGCATTTGTGGCCAGTCATTCAAAGAATTCTGATGATTAATGCACAGAAATGTGAGCAATGATAGTAAATCAAGAATACTGTTCTTTAAAGGAGTTCCAGTCAGAAAACACATTTTGAAGCCTTGAGGCTGAAAAAATTTAAGTGGTCAAGAAACCTGGACCCAGCTGTTATTTCATAAGAAACACAAAAAGGATGAGAAAGATCACAAGAGACACTTCAAGAAGGAGGAAGAAATTTGATAGAAGAGTCTCTGAAATACCAACAGGAAAACATAGTTCTACAGGCCTGATTGTTTCCTCTAAATAGACTAAGTAGAGCTACGCGCACAAACAGCTAAATAGCTATCCAATAGAATCACTTCTGTTGTTCTGGTTCATTTAGGAAACCTTTTTCAATACTGAGGATGAGGTGAAGAACTTGCAACTACCTACGTTTGTCCTATACGCTTCATTGTTGCCTAAGGTTGAGTTGAAATAGCCGCTCTTGTGGGTGATGATAGAAATCCTGTGACTGGTTTGACTAAGGAGATCAATTTGTCCAATTGGATTTCAAGATAAAAAGCAGGGTCAGTTTCACTTCTGGTGATAGGACTGAATAGGTGACAGTTAAGTAACAGGACCATAGACAGTGAAGATAAAAGAACTAGGCAGGAAGATAAACTAAAGTAGCTATGAGATCAGATTAAGAGAAAGTTAACAAGGACAGAAATAGATAACTAGCAAGAGTCCAAGTAAAACAATTAACAAAATAATCAACAGAGGCAATATATTGCAATTTGTTTTTTGGATTCATTGGTCCTGATTTCAATTAAAAATTACCAAGATCAATATAATGTTTCATAGATGAACTGAATATTAGTTAATCTTCTTACTGTGCTTCATCAAGTATGAGCCTGTGCCAAGTGTAAGAAAAAAGCCTTGATTTTGTGGACATTTGAATTTCTTTGTGAAGGAAAAATTCTCTTGTGATGATGGAGTATGTTGTGAGAACTAAATTGGAGATTGTGACTGCATGCAATGCTATATTGTGCCAAGAGTGCTTATGATACAGGACATAGTTAATTGCTTTTGGCCAGGTATGCTTGATTATTTCTTTCTCCCAATTATGGAGCACCCCTGAAGGACATATGTGAAATGTTGAATGAATGAAATGTCCAGGATCCCCTTGCAGTTGCAAAGAAGAGGTTTGCCCAAGGGTTGTGGCAATGAGGGAAATGGCTTGGAGTGATTTTAAAAGTCCCATGTCATCCACAGGGATAGAGGAAATTTGAGTATCAGGAATGGAAAGTGGATAAGAAACCATTATTGTTATTCCACTGACCAAATGCTCCAACAAAAAAGATCCATTAGAGGGCATTATCTTCCACAGTGATTTTGAGGATTCTGAAAAGGAATTTTCTCAATCAAGGAGGAAGGCCAGTCCCTCTTCTTGATGTGGCAGAAGCTTTGTCCAAATAATAGACTGTGGGGGAGTTTTGGGTGGAAGGTCACAACCACTGGGAATCAAGAGAAGCTTTGAATTGAGATGTTGATTAAATCTCAAACTGGTAGCATTTGCAAGAGGAAAGATTGAAAGCTGGCAGCCAGAATGTTTTTCAGGCTTGTAGTTGCAAGGCCTTGTTTGAATTATCCCAGCATCAAGCATATCATCAATTAGCTTCTTTGCTTTCTCCATGGCACAGGATATCCATGGAGCCATGTCAAAGTGAATTAAATTGGATACAATGACATTGATTAATAGCTCCACAATAATTGAATGTTTCATAGAGTTCTCTGATTTCCAACCACCAGCTGTTTCAGCCTCCTGGATTCCAAGACCCTTGATATCCTTTAGCTACCAGAGGTGATGAAATAAATAATAAATATTTTATTCAATAAATTCAGCAAAAATACGTAAAAAATTTGGATAAAGCTCATTGCTAAGTTGATTGGTTTGGTTAAGATTTAATATTATTAATCAATAATAATAAATTGATTATTAAATAAATTAATAGAGGGGCCACAACTATATTGAAGATCTTAAACACCTCTCTTCAGGGAATTCACTTTCAAAACACGCATACCTGGTTACTTTGGAACCTTTAATTTATATTCTTGAAGGAGATATTGCCCAAAGATAATATATATATAAAATATATGATGTAGTGGCAGGGCCTTTTAAACAGGCTGCCACGACAGAAAAAGGATAATATAACTCACTGGTGTATTATTGAATCCTTTAGGTACCTTTTTGGGACGTGCACTGATGGGTTAAGCCTATAATTGGGGTTTGAAATGTTGTTCAGCAGTTAAAATTGATAAAAAGGGTTGTGGGATGGATATTATTAATCAGAACAAAGCCATAAATCACTTAATTATCTCTTATAATCATTTGATTAACTTGGAACGGTTTCTGGATTTAAATATAACTGGGTCTGTGGGTATCAATAACCTTACAAGAGCTCTATATTTATAGCTTTTTGTGTCCCAATTCTGTCCTTCTGAGGGATACAGGGGCTCAAAGGGACGGGTGCTAAGGCTAGCAGGGTAACCAGTGGTAGCATGTCAAATGTTCTTGGTGCTTTAGAACCGGTAAAATCTAATTCCACAGGGTATGGGAGTCATTCTACCTTTTGATTGACGTTTTGACGTGTGAATAACACTAATTTATCCACATGATGATTATTTAATTAATTATCCTTGGTAAATATTTCCAGGATGTTAATATATTTTCTTAGTAGAAATTCTTACGGGTAATCTGATGCTAGATGGGTTCTCATTATTTATTAGCTGATGGGAGTAAAATCACAATATTGAATTTGCTTCTTATTTTCAAAATTCTGTTTTTTTACTTGAAATAATTGATTAAAAAGATAAGCTATAGGAATAAATGTAAAATGTTTACATAATCAGGTCTCTAAGTATGTCACGGAAATACTGATTTCTTGAAGTTCTCACAATGTATATTTAAAGTTTTTTAAGATATTTTACAAATTGTAGTTATCTTATTTTTGACATATTTGGCATTTTTATTATATTTTATAGTAATATATGTTGAAAGTTTATTTAAATATTTTTTATATAATTGTATGTATTTTTTGGCTATCTACTATCCACAGGTACATTTATTACTTATGTAGTATGTCCCTGTCTTGTTTGCAGCACCTTTATGGGGTAACTGGGCTTCTTGAGCCATCTGTCACTCTGTCAGTCCGTAGTCCGGGGCTGCATGACTGTCAGATGCCCGGGGCTGCATACTTGGTTTTTCAGGGTATGCGGACAGGGTGGCAGTTCTGCTGCTAAGCCACAAGCTGATGTTTTAGTTTCTGCAGCTGCATGCAGGAATTGTGACAAATCACATTTACGCCTGTAACTCCTCTAAATCACAGAAGTATTGGATTTTGACACAAAATTCACTGTGAAACCTATGAGTGGGGATTCATGTGAAATGCTAAAATTGCCAAAATCACAAGGACATGTCTCTTTCCAAATCTTCATAAATTATTTAAAAATATAAGCAGTAGGAAATTGAGGTAGGTTTCAGTCATTGACCCTACCTTAATTTGTAGGTAGAATCAGAATTGGAAATAATAATTTTGAAATTATTTCTCCTTTAATAAGATTTTATTTACTAGGGCTGCTTCTGGGGATTCACATTCCATGATGCTAATCAGCAGCTTGAGGTCAGTGGAATAGTTCTCTCTTATTAGATGAAAGAAGGCAGTATCTAATTAACATAGGTGGATCCCCATAATTGGAGTATCTGATGTAAAAACATTGATGATTAAGATAGGAAAGATATCCTGATCCTCAGGATCATATGCTGAATTGCTAGGTTCATTATGCAAAGCATTTTTACTTAAACTGTCAGCATTCTGGTTTTTAGCTACATCTTTATGCACTATAGTGATCTGAACTCTATACTGTTGTATAGCCATTTGCCACATGAGCATATGTCTACTAGGGGTCTTCATGTTCATGAGAGTTCTTACAGCATTACAATCCGTAATTAATTTGAAAGTGGCGCCTTCTAAATAATAGTGTAGCTTTTATAAAGCCCATACTAGAGCCAAAAAATCAAACTGACTGGCTCCATATCTCTTTTCTGTATCTTTGATCTGTCTAGATATGAAGAGTACTGGTTTCTCCACTGGTTTGTCTTCTTCTATTCTTTCTTGGTGTAAGGCAGCTATTAACCCTTCCATACAAGCGTCAATGTACAGCTTAAAGGGTTTAGAGTAGTCTGGTTGGATCAGTAGAGGAGTGGAGGCCATAGCTATTTTTGATTCTTCATAGTTTTTCAACCTTTCATGTGTCATTTCAAAGAGAGTGTTATTGTTGCAAATTTCACACCAACTTTTTGTTAGCATGGCCAACTTTGGGATGTATTGTCTGTAGTAACTGCAAAAACTAATAAATGATAGCAACTCTTGTTTATTCTGAGGCATGCGTCTGTTCATTGCAGCAGCTATCTTATTCTGGTCAGCAGCTAAAGTTAGGCCAGAGACTATATTAACCAGAGCTTTCAGTTCTCCGTACCCAAAGTTGAATTTTTTCATGGATACTTTAAAAACTTCTTTGGAAATAGTCTGCAGGACTAATCTAACTTGATTTTTATGAGTCTACCAATCATCAGAATATATGATCACATCATCTATATAAACCATCATCCATCCTTGTCTGATGTAAGTTCCTAGAACTTTATCCATTGTTCTCTTGAAGTGGGATGGGGCATTCTTTATACCAAAGGGCATCCTGGAGTATTCATATATTACTAAATCACAGATTATTCTCATAATCTTTCTACTTCCAGGGCTTATAGGTATCTGGTGGAACACTTTAAGCATATTCATAGTATTGATGTATTTTACCTTAGCCAAGTTATGCAGAGCATGATCAATCTGGGGGATTGGATAAAAGTATGCTTGAGTATTTTTGTTCAGCATTCTGAAGTCTCCTACCATTCTTGACTTATCATTATGCCAAGTTAT
Source organism: Puccinia polysora (assembly GCA_025617555.3). NCBI lineage: Eukaryota > Fungi > Basidiomycota > Pucciniomycetes > Pucciniales > Pucciniaceae > Puccinia > Puccinia polysora. The sequence goes on from CM062625.1 coordinate 28,190,420, forward strand.
GATTACAGGGGTGGTTGCATCCACTTTTTCATCTTGCCCAACTTTCCTCAATAATTGTAGGTTTATAAGCTCTTGGATGTGTTCCTCAAGAGCTATCCTATATTTATGACTAAATGGATAAGCTGGTGTTCTTAGGTTAGGAGGATAAGGAGGCTTAATAGTCAAGGTCAATACCATGTCATGTCCTTTGATATCACCAATGGGATGATCTCTAGTACAGAAAGCATTTTGATTCTCAAACAGACAGTCAATATATCTTTCTTCTGTTAATCAATAATTTTCATATGTAGAGCTGCTTGAGAGAAGTATTCTTGGTTAAATTCTTCTAAGAGCTGTTGATAAGTAGAAGAGGGGAAATTAGTTTGGATAATGCATATATTAAACTTCTTGTCCCAGTTACCACCCACAGTGAAATACCTTCCTTTACTTTGGAACATATCTATGCCATATAGACATAAAGCATCATTTCCTATTATCAGGTAGTCACATAATCCATTGAGAAATACTACAAATTCCACTTGAATCCTCAAAGATCCTTTATTATGGGGCAGTCTTATGGGAGCAGTCCATACTCCAATGGCATTCATAGTGGAGTTTCAAGAGCTAAACTTAGCCTTTGCGATGGGCAGCAGGTTGTCTTTCCAGTTGGGATCCTGTTTGTTTAAGAATTCAGTGCAAAAAAATGAACAGAAAGCCCCACTTTCAAGTAATAACCTTATGGGCTTGTCTTTATAAAGTCCTGTTGCACAACAAGTTTTACCAGTAGTATAACTCTTACCACTCATAGGTTTAACTGTCAGAGGTTTAACTTCAGTGAAATGTCTAGGAATTATGGAAGGGTCTCATTTTTGGGGCAAACTAGAGTCATCATGGATATTATTGATTTCTATAGAAGTTCCTATATCTCCTTCTATTACATTGATAGGGCTAGTCAGGATTAAGTCAAATTCAGATAGTGATCCTTCAGTATCTGCTGTTTCTATGTAGTTCTGGTTCTCTTCACTCTCAGGTTCTTCTTCCATTACTGCTATCTTTCTCTTTGGTAATGGGCAGTCTTGTCTCATATGCCCTGTCTTGTTACAGTTCCAAAAAGTTCCAGGTATTCTTTTTTTATCCTTGTTCTCATTAGATTTATTATTATTAGGGATATTTATCAGAGGAGTTTTTTCCTGGGTTTTTTTAGTATTGAAGCTATCTTTGGGTCTTGAAGGAGCCGTTTTGTCTAACCCATTCATATCTCCTACTTCTTCCAAGACATTGATTAGAGTTGGTAAGTCAGAATCCATACTCATTCTGTATCTCACACCAGGGTAATGATTTACAGGACAAAGGTTGAGAATTCTTTCATTAACTTCCTCTTTATCAGCATCTGGATAGAAGCAGTCTGGTCTCCTCTTCTGTTCTAAGCACCATTTATGGGGCTTATCTTTAGAGGGGTTCAATGAGGAATTTTTGAAATTTTTCATGATTTTCCTTTTCCACAGCCTAGTAACAAATTGTTCTTTATATAAGTTTCCAAGAATTTCATGGTAAGGATCCTAATTCTTTTCTTTTACTGATAAACTAATCTAATGCTACTCTTTCAAAGAGTCTAGGAAGTCTGACTACGGCCATAGCTTTTGTGAGGTCATAGCAATCTATGGTATAGTCAATAAATTTGATGAAATTTATATGGTTGTATTCTCCTTCACCAGAGAACTTAGGCAATCCAGAGATAGGGGTAAAAGCTTGGGGGCTTGTTCCATTTCAGGAGTGGAACAAGGCCTGAAAGTTTCACTCCTGTGCACTCCCATTAGGGGTGGTGCATAAGGGGTATTTTTTTTTCTGGGAGGTTTTGGTTCCTCTGTGGTACTCCCCAAGGGGTTTGTCAGACAGAATTTCAAGTCTCTAAGGTCATTCTTGATTGGATTAGGTTTCAGGTCCACTTTATCATTAAGCAGATCTAATTTTTCACTAAGGGCATAATGTAGTTGTTAGTAGAATTCATGAATTCTTCTTTAAATGGCTGGAGGCACATAATAAAATCTTCTTGGATACCTGATAACATGTTCTCAATGATTTGAGTTTGACATGTTTTACCTTGGTTTAGTTTTTCCAATAATTTTTCTGTATGTTCCTCAATATCTTCTATCCCTACAGCTTTTGATTGATTACTAACTGATTTGGAAACTAATGAGGTAAACTTATCCTATTGGGTGTAAACACCCTCCAAATTTCCACAAAAAATCTGCATATCATTGGAAAAGGAGTTAATTAAATCAGAAGTTGGTTTAGACAAGAAACTGGGTTCAGAATTAAAAGCTAATTGTGGTACACTTTTTTCCACTTTTGAGATAAGGATATTATCTGGTCCCAATCCTTCTTTCCCTTTGGCTTTGGATTGGAAGAAGATCTCTTCTTTCCTGATTCTCTGCATTTCAGTTGGGCTAATTAATCTCATGGATTCCACTTTTCTACGTAGGATTCCACCTCTTTCCTGGGGATAATTTTCTGAATAGCTATCTGGGTAGCCTTTGCTTGGGATATGATCTTTTTCATAGATATTACGTCCCCCTTGGCTTGGGCTTCTTTGAATTCTTCCCAATATTTCATGTTCTCTTTGACTAAGCCTTTGATCCTGGCTTCCTTGGCCAGATTCTGCTGGGGTGGCTGCAGGGAAATTCCTTGTGATGAAGGAGGGCTTGATTCTACTACCTTTTCCCGCTCTAGGTTGGGGGAGGGCAACAGTACTTGGCTCTGTTCCTTGTCCACAAACATTTGATTCACGGGTTCCAGCCCCCTCATGGTTGTCACTATTGGCTGCCTCACTGTTACTGAGGGACTCTGGAAGAGATCCATAGGAGGGAACTCTTCCTGGGGCCCTGTTGTTACGTCTATTCATGTTGAATAAAATATTTATAAGTATTTTCTTTTGCAAAGAAAAATCTGTGATAAAAAGTTATTAAAACTTACTTAAGTTGATATTAAAAGGTACTGAGACTTTATTGGTGTTATATTTGTTGTTAAAAGGTAATCCAACGGGGTCTTGGTGCGTTCCAATGAGATCTTCTCCTGTCCAGTCAATTTTTTCAGGATTTCCAGAAATATCTGGTACCTCTTGATCCAACAGATCAATTTAAGTGGCGGTGGTTTCTGGGATAGGAGGGTTCACTGATAGTACAAAAATATTTTATTGGTTAATAAAATATATTAATATTATTTCAGCAAAATAATGTTTTAATATAACTTTTTTGCTTCCTTTCATATTTTAAAATGTAATTCATCTGGTATTTTTTCCAAGCTTTATGTTGTCTTAATGGAGCTTGAAAGTTGATACACATCTCAATATCTTCTGGCTCAAGGAGTTTATCTGATTGTTTAAGGAGAGAAGAGATTTCAAGTTGTTTGGCTTGAGTTAAAGCTTCCCAACTAGTTGGTTTATAGTTTTTAATATAATCTTCTTTTCTCATTTTTAAAAGATTTGAATAATATTTTATTAATTCTGCATTGGTGTTTGAATCCACTGCAAAAGAAATTAATGATAAATAAGGGTTGAAAAATTCAGATAAATTATATCTTTGATTAATTTTAAGTGAAATTTCTGGTCCAAGGTATTGAATATAATAGAATGGAAGATTTCCCTGCCAGACTCCCAATTGTCAGCCTCCTGGATGCCAAGACCCTTGCTATCCTTTAGCTACCAGAGGTGATGAAATAAATAATAAATATTTTATTCAATAAATGCAGCAAAAATCTGTGAAATATTTGGATAAAGCTTATTCAAAGGTTCATTGGTTTGGTTATGATTTAATATTATCAATAAATTTTAATAAAATGATTATTAAATAAATTAATAGAGAGGCCACAAATATATTGAAGATCTTTAACACCTCTCTTCAGGGAATTCACTTTGAAAAAACATATACCTGGTTACTTTAGAACCTTTAATTTGTATTCTTGAAGGAGATATTGCCCAAAGATAATATATATATAGAATATATGATGGATTGGCAGGGCCTTTTAACCAAGCTGCCACAACAGAAAAAGGATAATAAAACTCACTGTTATATTATTGAATCCTTTAGGTACCTGTTTGGGATATGCACTGATGGGTTAAACCTATTACTGGGGTTTAAAAGGTTTTTCAGCAGTTGAAATTGATAAAAAGGGTTGTGGGACGGATATTATTAATCATACTAAAGCCAAAAATCACTTACTTATTTCTTATAATTATTTGGTTACCTTGGCACGGTGTCTAGATGTTGATATAACTGGGTCTCTGGGTATCAATAACCTCAAAAGAGATCTATATTTATAGCTTTTTGAGTCCCGATTCTGTCATTCTGAGGGATACAGGGGCTCAAAGGGACGGGTGCTAAGGCTATCAGGGTAACCAGTGGTAGCCTGTCACATGTTCTTGGTGCTTTAGCACGGGTAAATCTAATTCCACAGGTTATGGGAGTTATTCTACCTTTTGATTGATGTTTTGACGTGTGAATAACACTAATTTATCCACATGATCATTATTTAATTAATTATACTTTGTAGATGTTGCCATAAACTAATAGGTTTTCTTAGTATACATTCTTACGGGTAATATGATTTCAGATGGGTTCTCATTATTTATTACCTGATGGGAGTAAAATCACAATATTAATTTTGCTTATTATTTTCGGAATTCTGTTTTTCTACTTGAAATAATTGATTAAAAATATAAGCTATAGGAATAAATGTAAAATTTTTACATAATCAGGTCTCTAAGGATGTAATGGAAATACTGATGTCTTGAAGTTCTCACAATGTATATTTGAAGTTTTTTAAGATATTTTACAAATTGTAGTTATCTTATTTTTGAAATATTTGGTATTTTTATTATATTTTATAATAATATATTTAAAAATTTTATATAAGTATTTTTATATAATTTTATGTATTTTTTGACTATCTACTATCCACGGGGGACATTCATTACATATGTAGTATGTCCCTGTCTTGTTTGTAGCACCTTTATGGGGTAACTGGGCTTCTTGAGCCATCTGTCACTCTGTCAGTCCGTAGTCCCGGGGCTGCATGACTGTTAGATGCCCAGGGCTGCATACACGGTTTGTCAGGGTATGTGGACAGGGTGGTAGTTCTGCTGATAAGCCACAAGTCAATGTGTTTGTTGCTGCGGCAGCATGCGGCAATTTTGAAAAATCACATTTATGCCTGTAACTCCTCTCAATCACAGAATTATTGGATTCTGACACAAAATTCACTGTGAAACCTATACGTAGGGATTCATGTGAAATGCTAAAATTGCCAAAATCACAAGGACGATTCTCTTTCCAAATCTTCAAAAATTATTTAAAAATATAAGCAGTAGGAAATTGAGGTAGATTTCAGTCAGTGACCCTACCTTAATTTGTATGTAGAATCAGAATTTGAAATAAAAGTTTTAATATTATTTCTCCTCTAATAGAAATTTAATTTATTTGTGTTATTTTGTTACTTTGGCAGATTGCTCTGAAATATTAGCAAGCTGAAAAGCTGGTCCAGGAGAGGTTGTTGAAGAAAGTTGTGAAAAGAGAGCCTTGGTAGTTTTCCCACCAGAGTATTTCCATTAGCAAGGAATATATCTACTAGATCATCTGAATTCTTCAGATAGCCCCAGAAAAATTTTGATTTCTGAGGCAATTTACTGAGAAAAGCAGGATTGAGGGCTATTGGGGAGCAAGATATAATTCCAAGGCAAACTGTAGAGGGAGGCATTCTTTCTATTGCTGAAAAATGTTGTGTGATGGAATGCAGAGCCACAAGGGTGGGCTGGGGTTTATATATTGTGGCAGAAGCCTTGTATGGGTGGATCAGGTGATCTTTTTTTGGCTGCATTTACAAAATACATTGGGGCAAAATCATTTGGGGCCTTGGAGACAATTATAATGGTTACTCATCATGAAGAATGATGTTGATGGATGTTTTTCATCACAACCTGTTTTGAATAATCACAAACCATACTTTCATTAGCTGCATGTTTGCATCCATTCAGTGGTAGGGAATTCATCCTAATACTATCATAGATGTATTACTCACATGAACCTTTTGTAGGTTCCTATTGTAAATGCATACATGGAGAGATAAATGCTATGCATCCCCACATGCACACTTGAACCAAATTCTTTCTGTTTGGAGGCATACATCTGAACACTTGGATTCTTGTGCAAAGCCCCCACTTGGGCAAGTGCCGCTTATCTTGCCATGTCTATCCCATTGAAAGACTGAGATTCTGACGCCATAGCCTCTGGTGCCATAGCCACTGTCCTGCTCCAAAAATTTACACCACTTTATGCATGCCCAGAAGCATAGTTCAGGTGCAAGTGAGGCTGTTTCAAATCCTAGTGAGTGTCCATGGCTCAAAGCCTGGCACTGCAGAAAAGGAGTTTTTTGCACCAGAATCTTAGTGTTTGGATGCATGTATGCAAAAACTAGCATTTTGGTGGAAGTATCCATCATAGGATGAGTGGCACTGCTGCATCCAAACACTAGGATTTTTGTGCAAGTATCCATGGTAGGATGAGCAGCACTACTGCATTCAAGGTGGTTGCACCAGAATCTTAGTGTTTGGATTTATGCATTCAAAAACCAGGACTTTTGTGCAAGTGTCCATGTAAGGTTGAGAGGCACTGCCACATTCAAGGTGCTTTAACAAGAATCATAGTGTTTGGATGTATGCATCTGAACACCAGGACTTTTGTGAAAGTGTCCATGATAGGATAAGCAGGACTGCTGCATTCAAGGTGGTTGCACCAGAATCTTAGTGTTTTGATGTATGCATCCAAACACCAGGAATTTTTTGAAATTTTCCATGGCAGGGTGAGGGGCACTTCTGCATTCCAGGTCATTGCACAAAAATCTTAGTTTTTGGATGTACGCATCCAAACACTAGGACTTTTGTGCAAGTGTCCATGTTAGGTTAAGGCGCGCTGCAAAACTCAAGATGCTTGCACAAGAATCTTTTGTGCAAGTGTCCATGTTAGGATGAGCAGCCCTGTTGGATTCAAGGTGGTTGCACCAGAATCTTTGTGTTTGGATGTATGCATCCAAACACTAGGATTGTGGTGCAAGTTTCCATTGCTCAAAGACTTTCACTGCAGCAATGTACATGGTTGAATCAGAATATTAGTGTTTGCATGTGTCCATCCAAACACTTTGATTTTGGTGCAAGTATCCATCATTTTTCAACCTTCTTCAGAACCTTATCAAATCATTCAAAACCATAATTGCACCCATGGCCATTCATACAATCCTAAACCTCCTTCCTCCTTTGATTTTGATGATTTCAACAGAAATCCAAAGGAAGTTTTTCTGTATCCACCAGCACACTGATTCCCTATGCTCCTTCTGCAGGCTCAAAAAATCTGTCAAACAATTCATTGATTGCTTCAAAGCCTTTTGTGCGCAATGCCGCAAACTTTGCTTGGATTTAAAGATTTCTGATCTGATTTGTAATCCTGACCAACTCCACCAACACCTCCTGGTACCCCGTGCCTTCTTGGAAATGGCTCTTTTTATTGCCAACTCAGGTTTTTTTTAGTTTTTCATTTTTTTCATCCTTCCCTAGGTCCTTGTGCTACTTCACTTTTTACTGTCTCCTCTCTTCTTCTTCTCTTTTCTTCTGATTACTTTTTCAATGTTGTACCCCACTCTGGGGGCTGGTCTTGTGCCATTAAATCCCCCCTGCCCTGCAGAGTTTGTATATGTCCATTTTTTATATCATTTTTTGCAATGCAATAATGCAAAAGTACACTTTTAAAAAAAAAGAAAAAAAAGGTGGGGAAGGGCTTGGGCAAGGGGGGGATATAATCACCCCCCTACCAGCCAGAAAGCAAGGGGGCTTTGATCACCCCCCCCACCTAGCAAGCAAAGGGGGGGAGGGGGGGAGGGCTTGGGCAGGGGGAGAATTCATCACCACCCACCAGCTTGGAAGCAAGGGGGGGGGGGGAATGCTTGTTTGAGAAAGTAAGGGTGCTCAAAAAACTATGGGACCATCTGGTTTGAAGGTGGTCATAGTTTGTAAAGATCTGATCATCAATTTAGATGACTGCATTGCTTTTGGCAGATTTAGAGTCCCAGATATGCTAAGCTACAAGAACATGGAAAATCATCAATCATTCTAAAACAATCCACCAATGTTTTCAATATATGTGTGTGAATTATTTTTGAAAGATATTTTTCAAATTGTGGGGTTGAAAAAATTGAACAAACAAATGACTATATAGCTAGCCTAGTTTACAATTTTATTGACTAAAGTCAGGAATTTTACATCAACTTGATCAAAAAAAACTCTTGCAGTAGGATCAATGTCATCTTCAACTGTTGCGGTGGGTTTTTGATTGAGGAAAAGTTAATTGTTGAGGCCAAAAAATCTGGTCTGAAGCAGATCAAAGGCCATAGGCAAGTTGTAAGGATTGATGCCTGAATTTCTTCATTTGGAGTGTGAAGTGCTTATGATATCGCTTGTCTTTGGATTTTTAGATTGGTTGGGGGAATTGGGGCTTCCTTGTATAATGCAGTATCATTGGAAAATTTCAAAACTCTTTGCAAGTTTATGAATGAGTTTCTGCTTGACAATCAAACCAAATGCCAATTGAAATTTTCAGTTTGGCCAAAGAATAATGATTAGAATCCTTAGTATTCAGCTGGTAAAGAAACCTAGAGGAAAGAAAAAAAATCCCATGCGCCAAGAAACAATGCAAAAGGGGGGGGAAGGGCTTGGGCAGGGTAGGGAATTCATCACCCCCCCCCATCAGCTAGCAAGCAAGCAGGGGGACAGGCTTGTTTGAGCAAGAAAGGGGGTAGACACCCCTTCCTCTCAGAAAGCAAGGGCAGAGCAAAGGCATATTTGATCCACCCCCCAACCTAGAAAGCAAGGGGGGGAAGGGCTTGGGCAGGGTTGGGAATTCATCACCCCGCCCCCCATCAGCTAGCAAGCAAGGGGGGGGGCAGGCTTGTTTGAGCAAGCAAGTGGGGAGAAAGGCTACTTTGAGAAAGCAAGGGGGGGTTTCAATTTTTGCTGGTGACAGCAGACAGCTTCATCAAGCAGTCTTGTCCGCTGTCATCAGAAAATACAGTTGTTGGGGCAGTTTGAGAGCAAATCAGTTTGCTATTTGCTGGGACAGCAGACAGGACAACTCAATGAAGCTGTCTGCTGTCACCAGAAAATCCAGTTGTTGGGGCAGCGTGAGAGCAAATCTATTTTCTATTTTCTGGTGACAGAAGACATCTTCATCAAGCTTTCCTTTCTGCTGTCATCAGCAAATCAAATTGGGTGCGCTATTGAAACACCAAAGCGGTCACAGCTTTGACTGCTGCCAGATTTCAGAATTTCCCCTTGACTCATGCTGACAGCAGGCTCAAAGAGGCCAGTCAATGATGAATGCTCCCACAGGCTGGTGTCCACAATTGAAATTAATATAAAAGCCTGCATCTACTCCCTTTTACTCTTAGCAACATTCTCCCCCTCAACCATTTAAATTTGAAAATGAAAAATCCCTCTGGTACTTTTTTGACAAAAGTGAATAACCCAGTCCTTCACTTATTTCTTGTTTGCCTATAATGTGCTTTGTTTTTTAAACAAAAGCATTCCAGAGATTGAATGCCTTTTTTGAATGCGTCCATTCATGAAACCATGCAAAGTGCTTTGTAATTAATGATGGAATTTGATTGATTGGGCTGTAGCAACGCCATGCCTGAAACATTGAACCTTTCTTTTTTTGCCCCTTGGTTTTCCTAATATCACCCATCTCATTGCAATAAAATACTTCCCACAGGCACTTGAACAACATATATTGACATTCCTTTCTTGATTGGAAGAATAAAGAATGTCTTTGCTCATTAGCAGCCCTTGAAAGCCATGCCCTGAGATGTCAAGAAAAGGATGACATGCAGAGGATTATGACAGAAAGCCAAGCTCAGCATCACATCCATTTCCACTCCATCATTGTGCATCCACCACGGGGAAACTCTGCCAAACATTTCATGGCCACACCATTCCCTGAGAATAGCTACAATCATGCCAAATGACAGAAATCATATAAACATTCCTCAATTGCAATGCTACAGCATTTACTGGGATTGTCTTTTTCTTTCAACCAACTAAACAAACTTGGGTCCATTCAATGTCCAGATTTGCATTCCATCTACTATACACAGGAGGTACTCCAATGTTACAAGTATCTCAGGCCACCAGGGCCTGCTGTTGTGCATGTGCATTGAAAAAAGGAAATTGGCCTAGCAGTGAAATTTACTCAATGGAGGGATATGACTCTGGTTGAATATGCTGACCTCCGCTTGTTCACCACCACTCTTGTCCAGTTGAGATCTTTCTATGAAAACCAGCAAAATGGCTCTTTCTTTTCAGGGATCATGAAAGCAATTGGTTGCCATCCAGGTTGTGGCTATCATGGGAAAAATGCGGGTAAATTTCAAATAATTTTAATTGGCTATATAATATTGGCTGAGAAAGAATTGTACTAGGCCAGTATGTGCAAGTGCCTGCCTCAGTAAACACCACCCAGAAACATGTGCATTGGATTAAACTTTTGAACTTTCTACCAAGAATTGAACAAATATTGGGGAATCTGTTCAAAACCATGGCACCAGGTTTCCACAGGAAATCCATTAATCAAATGCATCAGTTTGCAATACCAGGATTTGAATGTAGAGAATATGGGTCTGCCTGTGAAGAAGTTTTTGATGGAAATTTAACTGCCACTTGGAATGAATTTTATAATTCAGCCCATGTTGATAATGACATCAGTAGTATGGCTTACAGTGGCTTCTGTGGTATTTCTGAGGAGACAGGGGAACCTGCCCATGGAAACCAGGGCTTTGATGTTCATTATGGACAATTTGTCTTTCCTGGGATTCAGACTTATATTGAATTTCAATTCAATGATGGTTAGACTGATTTGATCTGGGAATCAAATTATCTGTTCCATCAGACAGTACAATTGATGAAACCCCCTGGCAGTACTTTCACGCGCTGAGGAATCTCAGTCCAAATGAACAAAAAACTGGCTGAGGTTTTAAAGAAGGCACAAGTAACAGGTTCAGGAAATTTTGGTGGAGATAGTGCAAGGAAGGAAATTGTTATCAATTGGCTTGCTTCTTCATCCAGGTGTTAGTTTTTTGATATATCTTGTTGGCCACAACTTTTTTGTGTTAAAAAATGCTCCAAACATGTAAATTTTTTGTTGCCACCATGATAATCTCACAATTTATCAGTCACAATGCATTGAATGCTTGGATATGACTTGTGTGAATCATAAACATGCATATTCTAAATGCTTTCCTGTAAATCTGCTTTCCCACAAACTACAGTTTTTTTTCTTAACTTGGTTCCCATGGTTGCCTTATATACCAGGATCCAGTGGATCTCCCATCCCTTCATCATCACTATTGCCTCCCTTTCCTGTGTGCCATATATTTATTAAATAAGGTTCTCTTGAGTCAGGCAATGTCCTTTCCCCCCCACAATAGATATCCCTCTCCTCGAATTTGTGATCTATTTGACCCTAAAACAAATGATCTCCTAGCTAGTGACCTTGCCCAGCAAGTTTAATAAACCCAAATTCCAGAAATTAACCCTGCTCATGCAACATGAACTGAACTTTTTCTGATAATTTGTCATTCATAGACTTGCTAACATTTTAATCAGCTGATCTTTTCAATGCCCCAAACACAAGTCCTTTGAATCCATTATCAAATCCCATCTTCCCACCTACCATGCCTCTTTTGGAAAATGAAACATCCCAACCACCATCATCAAAAGCACAACAAAATCCAACATCAAACAACCTTCCTGCACCCCACTGGCCACAAACAGAAGCACAACAAATATCTCATCTTGATCCTTTTTCAGCCCCCCCACCTCCACCAAAGACAGGGGCCTTCCTAGATGATTCAGAGATCTCTGTAGCTCCGCAGGCAGAGTTTCTTGAAAATATCCAACAAATGCAACACCATTTTGAAAAATCCTACAATGATAAGACCTTTCCCAAGTCAGTTTGTGACCAAGCAAAAAATGCTATGGATGCCATAGATGAATCCAATAGATGTCAGAACGTTTATTGAAATCCAGTTCTCTCCAATAATCCTATGATAACCAATAATTATTGATTTTAAAAGTTGCGTTGAGTGGTCAAGATCTGCCAGTTGAAGAGCAGGTGAAGATAGGGTCTGGAAATCTGCTATCTAAACACTCTCATCAATCCAAATCTTCTCTCCAGCCTTCCAAAAGACAGCATTGTTTCACATCAAATTCCAGCGCAACAAATGAAGATATAATTTTTTCTGAAAGACAGAAGATCACAACTGATGACAATCCCAAACCCAGTTACCAAATGTTTGATTTTGAGGCATCTTTCCCATCCAACTTTCAAATCTCTACTGCAAAATAAAGTTGGCCACCCCCACCACCTGGAACCATTTATCCTGATATGCTCTGAATTCCCGGTGAAGTCCCCCATCAGCCCAAGCCTTAACCTATTCCCCCTGCAACATCTGATCCTTTGTTGGCAATACCAACAGCAACTTCTGAAAACCAAAAAAAACAACATTCCCCGTTCCAATCTGCATGCAAGTCTCAGCCCAATACACCTCCAACAGCCAATGCTCTATCTGCCACACTTCCAGGATCTTCCAAAGGCCAACCTAGCCAAAAATCCAATGCATCCACCATATTCATGAAAAACACCAAGGCAATCCTTCCTATAATCCAACTTTACTCTTCAACACTCCTCTATGATACTTATTCCATGGGACATTAATCTGTAGTCAAGCTTTAAAACATGCAAATAAATAAACTCAAGACAATGAGGAGCTACACTGATACCCTGCCATCAATTATTTGATTCTGTACACTGACTAACACTGGTATCAAACAGTGGTTGAGGAAAATGCTGGATGATGGTCTGTTGAACCTTTGCTTTTGGATCAAATCCTCAATTTTAAATTGAATTAGTTTTTTCTCATTGCAATCAGGAGTCAATGTTTTCAAGCCATTGTTGAATGAACCACTCTTGAAACCAAATTTTTGGAACATTCCAAAAATAGCAAATCACACTGCTTCATCAAATTTACTGTTCATGAATTAATTACACTGCTCAATATGTTGTTCCATCCTACCAAGCATCAAAAGAACAAATGGGAAAAACTCTTTTTCCAGTCCATCGCACTGGTTGCTAAGGATATCACACCTTTACCAGCATATGAAGCCCCAAACAACCCCAATGATGACTTGGCAAATGAGATGTCAATGATACAGTATTTCATACAATGTCTTACCAGCCATAGCACCACTTCCGAAATTGCTGATTCCACTACATCATCCAATGAAAGAAGTATCAAACTTGATTTCAAGGCTCTAGAAAGGCTGGTTGGTAATCTCTACCATATATTGATTTCATTTTCCATATTAAAAGCCAGGTGAAAAAAAAATTGGTCACAACAATATCTTCAGCCTTATTCCTCCCAATTGGATAAATTTCCCAAGGAGTACACTTCAAGGCCATTTTATTCCCTCTTGGCTGCTTATTGTGTTTCAGGAGTTTGTGGGATTCTTTTGAGTCGTAGTGATTACAGAAATTTCCCAGCCTCCAGTTGTATCAAACTCATTTCCATTCTTTGAAAGCTGAATTAACTTGAAGCCAACAACATTGATGAACCCATATGGAAAAGATGCAACACATACATCTGCTCCATAGTTCAAAAGACTTTCTTTTCTGCAGGTGGATTTGTTTCATGCTGTGTAAAAAGATTTGAGATTTCTAAGTTCATTGTGCTTGACTTCAGTGAATACGGGCTGAATTATCATTCTAATGGACGCCAAGTTTTCAATCTGCCAAGTGTTAGAATTATGGCCAGCAATTAGCTTAGGCAAATGAGCAGTATTTAAAGCAAAAGAAATTCTGGACACTGGGTGTCAATATTGGCTAATGGGGCTCTCACAATGGGGCAATATGTTGGATGAATTTGATTGGAATGATGAATGAATGGGTGGAAAAAAGCAGGGAGAAAAGCTCCTTAAGTACAAAAGATTGGCCTCTTGTGAGCCCATGATAAAACAAGCCAAAAAGCAAATTTTCCGCCCCAAAAGAGCTCTACAGGCTCTACTGGCCTTGTTACTTGGTTGGGACTACATCAGCCCGCATGGCGTCAGTTCCTGACCCTTATCACCTGCCTATTCCGGTCCATTCCAATGTTTCCACCGTTACAGGGCCAAACCAGCCCCTTGCTGTTCAATCCCCTTGGCTGGTTGTCCGTTACAACCAGCCATGATGACCTCATTACCTTGTTTACGGGCTGGTTGCCTCATGCAGCCAGCCCCTGGCCCCTCAAATGGGCCAGGTGGGACCCAGGGCACACCTGGGTCTGGTCTCAGACTCACATGGGGGGGGTGTGACCAGCGGACATGCTCTCCCCCCCCTCTTTCTCTCAAATCCCTGGTGGGGGTGGTCAAATCCCCTCACCAGGGGCCCTGGGGGTTGATACCCCCAGGGTTTAGTCATGAAGGTTGGCCCGGGAGGTGATCAGGTCCCCCCAGGCCCATTGCTCTTCCCCCTTGGTAAAGGGGGGGGGGGAGAGCGCCCCTTTGCTTGGTTGCTTCACACAATTGATGGTGGAGGGGTGATGAGTTCCCCCCCACCTGCCGGTTGCTACACTTGCGGCCGGCGCCGCCACCTCCTTGGGCAAGGGGGTGGTCAGTTCCCCCCTGCCCTGACCGACCGCACTGTTGCGGTTGGTTGCTGGCTGGTTCAACCCAGCCAGCTTGTCCCCATCCCCCTTGCAACGGCAAGCAAGGGGAGGAGGAGCAAGCCTGGGCTGCAAGCCCCGGCTCCATGGTGCTGGTCGCTGGAAGCGACCAGCCGGGCCCGCGCGGGCCATCGGGCCCCACGTGGGCCCTACCCAGGATCACAGGCGGCCTTGAACGGACCGCAACGTGGGCAGCGGCCCCAAGCGGGCTGTGACACGGGCGGCGGCCCCTAGCCGGCCGCCTCAGGGGCGGCTGCCCCAAGCCCAAATTGTGAGAATTACATAATTTGGCGGGCCAGCCCGTCTGGCCAAGTATGTCCATAATAAAGCTTGGGCCCTTTTATGCCCAAATAAGCCCATCCACCCTGGCGGGCCCGTGAGGGCCTGTGTCCCAAAAGACCATAAAAACGTGTTTTGGCGCCCAAATGCCCAAAACCAATAACACCCACATAGACCCACGTGACCCACGTGATGTCCAATGGGCCGTGGAGGCCCATTTTTGCATCCCATTTGGATTACACACTCCTATGCACATTACCTGAGTGAATCCGCATTTTAACACCAAGAGGGGCTCATATTACTGATGCAAAAATTGAAACACAATTATTTGTTTTCTGTCCTATTTTTTTTTAATTCTGGATAACTATTTTTAATTTAAAATTTTGAATCTTCTTGTGAAATATGTTTCAAACCTGCACTCAAAACCCTGCTTGATGAGTTTCAAGACTCATCCACTTGACTTTGTGAACAATTTTCAAATGAAATTGTTCACTGAAATGCCTCAGGAAACTTCTTTATATGATGCCTAATTTTTCTACTTTAATCCCTCCCTTAAGGTTGTTTTGATTACCATTTGGAAAGAAAATAAACCCAAAACTAGTAAGAACTATTTATGAGCATGTCACCATCACAAAACAAGCACATCATCTGCTGATGTGATGATTTTAATTCCAAGACCCACATTTAAATTCACGGGAGGAGAACTGGGTTGGCTTTTTGAACTGCCCAGTATCAAAATAACATAACAAGAAGAGAAAAAGCCAAAATAACTCCAACCAGGAATCAATCAAATCAGAAATACTTCAAATTTTCCTGAAGTGCACCAAGTTCATCCAAACCAAACAGATTAAAGAGCACCTCTGCTTCAGCTTTTCATTTGTACAACTATCATTCAGATTCAGTCATCTTTGATACATCAAATTATTCTACAATCCCTTGGAGACTCAATGAAAGAACATTTGTGCTCTCTCTAGTGATATCTGCTATTTTGAATCTTGAACATTGTATCAGCAGGGATGCATCCAGATTTCTGTTTTTTGAATTGAATTTTCACAAGAAGACAATTATAAATCACTCTCCAAATATTCAATTAAAAAACTCCCTAAATATGGATACTGTTTTTGAATACCTGAATTTCAACCCCACCTTGAATATATATGCTTGCTGTCCAAAATGTTTCTTTCTCCCTGCATTGGTGAAGGACATCAAGAATGAACAAATAAAGTGTAATTTACATCTCAATTATGGAAAATTTATTCCAGCATGTACAGAATCAATTGAACAAATGAAGAAATCATCAAAAAAAAATCCAAAAATGAAAGAAATTATTGAATCACAGTTCTCCCCTACAAAAGCATTTGTGTACCAAATTTATAAGGCGTTGCTAGCAAGATTTTTTCAATGCAATTAAATTGAAAAGTATCTTTCTGCTCACCTGGAATGATCACCAAGGGATATCATGACCAATATTTGGGATGGTTTTGTTTGGAAAAAATTCAGGGGAATTGGTGAATCAGAATTCTTCCTTTCAAAAAAGGGGAATTTGGCTTGTACACTTTACGTTGATTTGTTCAATGAATTTGGAAAATCAAGCAGGCATGTAAGGTTGGGATCAATAGTCTTGGTTTGTCTCAAGTTTCATCCTGAAAAACGTCACCAAACAGAAAATTTATATATTTCTGGAATCATACCTGGACCCAAGGAGCCAACTGGACCCCAGTTAAATGATCTCCTACAACCCCTTTTTGAAGAACTAAAAGAACTTTGGAATTGGCTTTTATTCACAAAGAAATCTCTCAATACAAACGGATCATTCATCAGATTTGCAATTGTGACTGTAATTGCTGATTTTGTGGCTATGAGGAAGCTGACTGGTTTCACCAGTAATGTAGGAACCAAGTTTTTCAATTTCTGCCATATTGAGAAATCCCCAACGGATTTTTTTCAGCCATTCCTGTTCCCCAATCGCGACTGGAAGGGCAAAAATTAAAGTTTACTGAAATGGATTCAGGCACCCTCAATTAATGCATGTGAGGAAGTCTTTCAAAAAACAGGTGTGAGATATTCAATCCTTGAAGATCTGCCTTATTGGGATGCAACTAAGGTGATAAATCTTGATGTGATGCAAAATATGGTCCTTGGAGCTTTGAAAGATCATTCAAAAAATAAACTCTACCTGCTGGAATCAACATGGAATAAGAACAAGAGCAAAAAGGAATTTTTTTCTAGTAGTGAAACACTCTCAAGAAGTGAAAGTGAAAATGAATATTACATAAAAAATAAAGACATTGACTCAAGAGAGGTGAGATATCTGAGGAGGGAGGCCATTCCAGATCTTCAGAGAATACCCAAAACCCACCAAATTTTTGTTTCAAAAATCAGAAAAATACCACCACTCCCTATCCCGAAAAAAGTGCAAACTTTTTCCACACCTCAGGAACCAGTAATCAATATAATGATGATTTGGACTATTTTCCAATATCAAGAACCACTAGCTCTGATTTTCAGTCTGAAAGGATTGATGGAAAAATCATTCCAACATTTACATTTGACTCACAAACTCTGAACAAAATCTAAAACTTAATCAAAAGGAAACCCATTCCCTTTAATTGGACCAGGGTGCCAAAGAATCTTGTTGTGGCCGCTCATGGAAGCTTGAAAGCTGCAGAATGGCTCTTGATATATAAACTTTCTCTTCCCCTTTTCTATATAACAAGGGAAAAAGGGGGAAATGCACTTCCTGCAGAGATTTTTTAAAACACTATTCACCTTGTGAGAGCACTTAACATAGCTACCAGCTGGGTTGTTACTCAACATTATGTTACAGAATTTACCAAGCATTGGAAAAAATACAAAAATAGTTGTCAGAAGCTTTTTCCTGCCTGAAAATTCATAACAAACCATCAAATTCCCACACATATAACTGAGCT
Source organism: Puccinia polysora (assembly GCA_025617555.3). NCBI lineage: Eukaryota > Fungi > Basidiomycota > Pucciniomycetes > Pucciniales > Pucciniaceae > Puccinia > Puccinia polysora. Next base: position 28,208,401 of record CM062625.1, read on the forward strand.
CCTTATGCAAAGTTGTACTGCTCCTTGTTCTGCCACATGGGCATATGATAGAATACATGGGCTTTTTTCCCGTATCAACCATAGCAATTCAACAGGTACAAGATAAGCTCAAATTTTGAATCATATTAATCATGAAAAACCAATTTTAATTTCTTTCTTATTGAAGAAAACATAACCCTGAATCTTTTGCAGAGATTCTCCCAATCTAAAAACTTGAAGAAAATTTTGAACAACCCTGCAGCCCCCCCAGAAGTAAGAATTATGAAATCATATTTAAAAAGCAAAGATGCAAATGAAAATCAGATTAATTCAAAACCAAATCTGGAAGAAAAGAAAGATTAAACTGATTGACTTGATCATTTGAGCAAGGTAAAACCACATATTAACTGGATTGATCATGATTTTACAACTAATTCATGTGACTCTCAGAACATCATTTTATCCCCATGGTGGAGAAACCACCATCATCTTAACCCAAAGAATTCAACCTTCACTACACAAAATGAAAAAAATGGGCAATAGCACTGTTTGTTTTTGTGTAGATAATACTCCAAATTTTGGTAAGATTAAAAAAATTATCAATATTGTTGATCCTGTTCATTTTTTCCCTAATTTTTATATTTTTTTGAATTTGTTTGAAACAAACACACAATTCCTTTCAAGTTGGGAACATCTGAATGTTTTTCAAGTGAGAGCAACCAATAATTGGCAGATCATAACTTGTGGTGATATTGATTGTCATGCTGCACTGTCTGAAGAGATGGCCTTTCTATATTAGTTTGGTTCCACTCAACATATTTGGAATTACCAAAAGCATTTTGATATTTTTATAGCCATACCAAAATAATTTCAATATTTATGAAATAAATAAAATCAGGTGAAAACCACCGTGAATACACAGGATTATCCTGTGAAACTAAGCTTGCATGTACAAACATTTGTGTGAAAATCAAAATTTCACCCTGTGAAAAATCCACTGTTTTTATGTTGGGGTGAAATTCATTTATGAGTAAATGAAAATAAAATTGAAAAAAACTGCACATGCAATTTAAAAAAAGTGCTAAAATTTTGAACATATTCAAATTAATTACTTTTTTTCTGGTGATGTGATCCTGAAAACAAAGTTGATCATTGGGTAAATCAGTTTGAATTTCATTTTCCACAAAGGTGAAAGCAGACTTAATGTTAATTTAAAGCAAGGTGAAAACCAGTTGAATTTTATTTTCCATCAAGGTGAAATCCAGAATCAACCCAGTATATGTTATGATGAATCACAGAATCCATCATTTTCTTTTCATGGTGAAACTTTTGATACTTATTTGAGACAACATTTGCCACATAAAGTGCCTTCATGTCACTGGTCAGCCAGAGAATCCAATTTGGCATGGTAAGAAGAGTTTCAGATGTTGGTGGATGCTCAATTGTGACTTGAAAGGCTAAGATCCATCTTTTGGTTCACCATAAGTAGGTAGAACCAATCAAGGATACACAAACTGAAATTCTATGAGGAAGAATAACATAGATTCACAAAATAATGGTTACATGGTATCAGATATATGCTTTCAGATAGTGAAAATAAATTTATGAGATATTTTATTTTGTCTATCAATTCAAATATTACAAACAAAAATATTCCAGAGCCATCATTACCACAAAGATCCTGGATCTGTATCCTGGCAAAAATACAACAAATGTGAATTTTTTGTTACCCAGAAGCATTGCAAGTTCCAAAAAAGGTAACAATGAATGAATTTATCCATAGCTTGAAAGTTGGAATCACAACCTGGGGATATTTCTCCACATGCCAAAAATTGTAAGATTATTGCCCAATCAAGAACAATTTATTGATGAGACCATTAGCTAGCACTAACAAACTAGCCTGAAGAGACAAGCTCTAGATTCTGGATGATCATAATTTGATTCATGGGAGCAGAAAATCAATTGGATGTTGTACAAATATCTTTTTTCAAAATGAATCTGTTGGGAGTATGTAAAAATAAATAAATTATTGAGATGGCCTTTCCAAAAAGATAAATCTATTTAAAATCTACTTTTCAAAGTCATTTAGAATGTGATGAATTTTATTATGTAGGCCTCCCCATTGCAAAAATCAGTGGAAATCTCCTGCCTTTTGGTAAATAGATCAAAGCACTCAAATCATGTTAACAATATTTTATTGCAAGATAGCCCAGCTATTTTAATATGAAATAGGAATGGTGTGGATACCACAATGATCCAAGGTTGGTACATAATTTTTGGAGATTTGATTTGCGTTGGGTTCAGTCTGGAAAATTCCTAGGGACTTTTGATTCAGGAAAAATTATGAGTGAATACAGAGGTGGATGGGAAGAAATATAAACTCTTTATTTCCAAGCAATTCCAAAAGAAAATTGAGGAAACAGAAATTTACACATGATCAAACAGTACTTCAGGGAGCTCTTGGGAAGATAAAATGTAGAGGCACTGTGTCTTATGATAAAATGGAGCTATAAAGAATTAAAACAATGAATAAAAAGTTTATTCCTACTCAAAATCAGTCTAAAACAATGAATAAACTCAGTCACAATGGCGCATGCTCCAAAGATTGATTATAGATTTTTTCAGAGAACAAGTTTGATAAACCTGGAATCCTCAAATCAATAAATCAATAGATCACTATGGATGCAATTTCTACAATTGTGGAGAAAAAGGGAACTTTTGAAATGGCTGGAATTTTTTTGGGAGCATGGTATCTGAGAGTGTTTTTCAATTTTTTGATTTTTTAATTTT